>CM052143.1:11294425-11401735 GCA_028454255.1 Halictus ligatus
CGGTAATGCGGCCATTGCGCCGTGAAAACTCATTAACTGACTCCGCTCGCGATGAATTAAATAGTTCTCCGTGGGTTCACCCGGAAGCGGAAAAACGATTCCGAGGGTCGCGGCGTTGATTGCCTCGGCTGTGGACACTGCAGGTGCTCTGATGGACGGGAACAGAAATTGTTGCGCCGTTTACGGGGGCCAGAACTACATCTCGTTATCCTTTCCTTAATTTTCGGCCATCGATTCGGTGCAGCTCGACATTACACTTTGTATTTTGGCCATTTACGGGCCAATTTTGCTCCTCAACTTCTAATTAGGCTCCGCTAAATTCGGCCTGGATACCATTTAACTTATTTAACTTCTGGACTGCTTAGTAAAGCAAACTGGTGATTGTGATAGTTGTTATAGTTGCATTTTTCTGTTGACTTACTGTTGAAATTGGGAATTCATGTTGTCAGAGACCGAGCATTGCACAGAAGTGCGCGCGGCTGACAATTTCCCGGGTTATACTACTTAGCTCTGCTCTACTATGCACATTCTTGTACTACTTATTTGTGTCTGACCATGCAGAGGGTTGCACCACTTTCTGGTGTTTGACTATGCATAGAGCCACGCTACCTATGCATGTCTGAACAACACCGGGCTATGCTACTAGAAAATTCCATGTAGTTAATGTCTTACGGTAACTTTTCGGACACGTTAATATTACGGTTGACTGCAGTTGGTGTAGCTGTTGAACGTTTAAACTGCTATGAATGTGGGATACAATAAATTTTCGTGTCTCACAGTGTCTATATTATCGATGTAATACATAAGTCCATTATAGCTTTTATACTATAATCGTATTAAGTCAACGCTAATTCCTCATAACCACAAATCTAATTTATCCATTAAAAATTGCACTTACCGAGAAATAACAGTTCTTGGAACGTTCCACAGTAATTCCGTAATCCGCAGGATTTCGTTCGACAATTCATGGAAACTGTTACATTGGCGATTTCATAATTCGAGAAAATATGCTCTTAATGAACCATAAATATATTTGTAAGTACTGGGTGCATGATTTATTTTAGGGATCAGCGAGCGAAGAAAATACTGCCGTAGTCCAGGATTTTAGTGTTTCACAATATTTCGAGTATTCCGCCCTCGAACGGTCCGAAAGTACTCGATAAAATATTACCGTGTTGTAAAACGCCGTGTCACGTTTCAATGCCCGAAAGTGGGCGATGAAAAGCTTCGGAAAAAACATAAAAGGAGCAATAGCAACGGTGAAGTGTAAAAAAATTCGTTCGATACTTGACGAACGATTGACACGATCAACCGTGTGGCTGTAGCGGTGCATAATTGATCCACCTGGGAGGGGGAACACGCTCTTTAGAACGCTCGAGAAAAGGTTTATGCAAGCTCGTCGACGATTATGTCGTAAATCTTCAGCAATTTCTTACCCCAGATGCCCCGCCGTCGCATTCTTTGTGGTGTCTGCATTCCCCATCTGCGGAATTAAAGCGATTCCAGTGATTGTTGACGATTTTTCATGCGGAACATTTCGCGAGCGCTTTCCCGACAACGCGATAAATACAGGATGATCCGTAACGAGTGTTACCGTTGAGAAAATGAGCCTGCATTCGGTGATAAATCGACGAACATGTAATAAAATTCCTCCCCTGGCCGGCGAATGGTTCCCATAAATTGTATAATACAATCCTCCTGGCTCTTTGTCAGTTACTGGCGGATAGACTGTTGCGGAACGGGCAACAGATGTTTCGGATAATGGAAATCTAAGCTGCAGACAACCCGAAAGATTCATACTCTTTCATATTTCATACCGGTGCGGAATAATGGACCGGTTTATCTGTCTTTGCTGACCTTAGTGCTTTCGGAGATTCTAAGCGAACTCCAGGCTCTACTACTTATCTGACCTTAAGTCAAGGTATTTTATTTTGAATCTGATTGCAGACAGCATTCGTTTACTTGTTCGAATTTTTCTACAGGCAAAGTTATTTTATAATAATTAGTAAGGGTTTGTCATAGGCGGTGTTGTTCTACTTATTCGTATTTGACAATAAGCACGGTTATTCCACTTGAAATGTTTCATTATAGACAAGGCTATTCTACTTACAGAAATCTTGTTATACACAGGAATATTTTCATTGTACACATGTCAGCCTATAATCTGTTTCTTCTACTTATATATTTTTCTTGATAAGCAGGATTATTTTTCTAGCCTGTGTCTGACCATACAGGTTCTTTCTACTTCCTCACTCCAGGCCATGGACAAGCACTTTCTACAGTTAGTTACATATGTCAGACCACACACAGACTCAGTCTATGAATACAATTGCAGACTCATCCTGTCCTCACATGTGTCTGATCATATATAGGTCAAAATTAATCTATGTTTGATCATATACTGATCCGTTCTACTTTCTTACGCCTGACCATGCCCAGCCCCATTCTACGTAAGTTTTATGTGCAGTGTTTTTTATAGGCAATATTTTACAAGCTGTCTTTTATAAGTTGCCTTTATATGCAATGTATTGTAAGCAACGCTTTATAAGCAATGGTTTATACCTTGTCTTCCATAAGCAATGTTTTATGAACTGTTTCCTATAAGCTATGTTTTATAAGCGATCTTTTATAATCAATGCTTTAATTAACAGTGTTTCACAAGTACCACTGTACGAACAATATTGATTTTGTTTTATTCCTCGTGTTATTCAAATCATCGAAACAATTTGCAGTACATCATTGCGCAGCGGTATCTTGATAGATCCACGAACGTGCTTGTGCAGTGAATTCTCTTTTAAAACGAGAACTTACCGTGCAATTGCTTCGCTGAAAGGCAGCGATTCGAAAGAACACGCAGTTTGTATTGCTATTAAGTCTCCCTTGCCGCCGGAAATGGAGTACGCGAATGGTGCTCAAAATGGAGCAATATATTACGGGGAATAAAGAACAGTAATGCCGTTGACAAAATTATGGGACTTGGTTTTAATAAAAGCGCAACGGAACGTTCTATTAAATCCGGGTTTTTTGTAACTTCAACACGACGCCCTCATGTTAGAACAATGAAACTTGCTTCGGAGATAGGATTGCACGATTTTCCTGAAGGAACATGAACAGATATCTTGTTACGAAGGAAAAACTCTATAGAGCTTGCATTTTGGAACTTCGAAGTTGTACTAAAATGACAGAGTTAAAGAATTTTTTATCGCCCGACAGACACTGCGAAACGTTTCTCAAAGGGACTGTTAATGAAACGAACTGAATTTTCCATGCGCAAGTTGTACGACCGTACTACATAGAGACAGTTGGGAGCTGTCTAACGTTTGTCGCATGTTTTCCAGAAATTTTAGTGTACGCCACGGGATTCCCGAGTAATATCTGGCATTTAATTAGGAGTGATTCATGAAACCGTATAAATTTTATTTCACGCGGAACGCATAAATGAATAAATTTGACCGCTGCCGGTCCAAAAAGTGTTTAAAATTCCCGTGTCCATTTATCACGTAACCGGTTCGCGAAATTGCAAAGTAATGTATTCCAGCGACGTAACAGCATCTGGTGTAATGCAATTTGTTTGGGGGGGATGAGGCGTCAGTAATGCCCGATGTTAATAAATTCTCTACCCCGCGGAATTTCCAGCTGTAAAATTGAAGGACAATTCGTATTCTTTCGATCGCTTTCCGCGGCAATTGCGCCCGCAGACGCCAATTTGTAAACATGACGTGCCATTCCTACGATTCGCCGAACGATTCGCGTGGAATCCAGCGAAATGAGCAATTATGTATTCGGTTTCGTCACCAACTATTCTCTACAGTTTATACTCCCGGTTTGTGGATCCTCGGGAAGGCTTAAGTTTTATTTCCTCTGTTCAGGGAAACTAGAAATAGTTAAAAAAATCTGTGGAAAATATTGGATTGTTTCCATCCAATCAATCACTCGAGAAAATGTATTTCATCTATAGTTTCCTGTTTTTGCAGTAAAAATACATATTGAATAAATCGTTAAATATTTTTGGCTGAGGTGCGTGTTTCTAGCGTGACAATATAAAACTGATGCATTCGTCTATGTCCTTCTAGCCAAAGAGGATCCTCTGGTGCAAGCAGCGATCCAAGGCATTCCGGAAGAGGCTGCAAAGAGGGGGGTGTTCCCGGAGGACATTCTCCGTGCGAGGTTCCTCAAGGTAATTTTATAGTAATAGGTCTCCTCGACCTTTGCCGTCTTTAGAGAAGCAAACTTAATTAACCCTTCCGGTGTCGGAGTACTTTTTGTCTACGGTAGTGGCCAATAAAACTGCACCATTTCATAAAAACACTCTAAATTACAGTGTATCATCCTGAACGTAACAAAAGTCTGAATTTACACGAACAAATTTTTTCTCTAATGAAATACAGTTTCCATATTGCCTACCAAAAATTGTAATATCAATTTTACTTTCATTTTGCCATTGTATTCGATGAAGAATTTCCGTTTTCCGATATTTCCCCCGTTTTCCAAGAGACAATAAAGGGATCGAAGCTACGTTGAAGTATCTTCCTTCATGTAGAGTCTGTACTTGAGCCACCGATTGGCCAGAGATGATAAAGCCAGACGATTTTTGCGACGCAAGGAGTTCACGAGGTGGAAAACGTTTTCAGGTGGAAGAGGTGGCAAGACGATTGGCCATGGTTCCTGCGGAGGGAGCGTCCTTGCCTATCTATCTCCTCAGCTATCTTCAAAACTTCCTGATGATCAAGAACGTCCGTAACATCTCTTCGTGGGAGCTCGAGGACAATCCGATCAATGTCGATGATCTTACCACGTTCGACATACTGCGCCGTGCTAGGTAAGAACTTCAAATCGACTCAGATTTTTAAGTAAGTACTGACCGCTCCAAAAATCACTCCAGAAATCGTATACACGTTTGAGTATACACAGGTATATTCTACTTACGTATTTATCTTCACGGTTACTGTTCCCTGTGTCTGGCCATACAGGTTCATTTTACTTGGCTATTCCTGTCGATGGACAGGTGTACTTTTTTCATAAAAATTTGATTCTAATATTTTTCAACCTTCTGCAAACTACAATTTAATTATATAAGCAACGAAAGATGGACACATACGATCGTCCGGGAAAAATGGTTACAATATTTTAGAGAATGTCAGTCCACATTAATTTGATTTCCATATCCAACAACAACCGGGAACGTATCCTGTTTATTGTTCCGTAGTGTTTGCTATCGCGGCCAATTCGAAATTTACGCTGAACGCTACGGAAAGTGTTATCTTCCATCTTGCAACTTTTTTTTTCTTCGCGGGTTGCGCGAGAAAACGCGCGGTATCAGCGTTAAGGCTCGTTTACACGCGTGTTCCTGCAACGTCATACCGTTGTCGCGACGTTAACTGCGTGTACACCGAGTGAATTAGAACGCGCCCGCTGCTTCACCGCGCAAAAGTTTCGCTTTTCCCTTCCTTTTTCCTCTCTTGTTTCTCCGTTGCGATAAGCAAACGTGTATTCAAGATAATTTTTAAATTGTTGCGGCGAAGGTTTGAAAGCGTTCCAGGCGAGAATATAATTCGCCAATATGGCCGTGAGTTTTGCGCATTTTAAACGGATCTCTGATCTTGCACGTTCCGATAACGAACTGCAATTTCGCTGATTCGAGTGATAATCGACCCTTTGACCTCGAAGAGCTTGCATACCGAGTGTCCTACAAGCACTTGTGGTGCAATAATTAATGCAATACCTAGATTCATAGTTTCTGAATTTTTTAAATATCAAAAAAATATTCTAACAATATTCTGTATAAACATTTTTGTTTGGAAAGTATGAAACATTGTTCGATCAACTACACAATCAATATTATTATAAAGTTGTCGATTATATATAGTTTTTATATAGGCAGACATTTTTTCTGCATTTCTGCAATTTATGTTACTACCCAATTTTTTTGTTCACACTTTTCGGTCCACAAGTTTTCTTTTATTAATTTTGAGCAGAGTATAAATAGTCTTTTTCATTCTCTACGTTAAAAAAAAAACGTCGAATTTATCGTTGACCAAACGAATGATGAAACGTTTTCGAGCAACATCATGCCCACCAATAGCGAAGATATTTATGGGATCTACTTGTGCATGCCCCCGAAGTTTGGTGGCCTATTTACGAACTGTGCACGTGCAATTTGTCTCACTTATCCGAGACCAGACGAATATTTTGCGGAAGATGAAAGGTATGAAACAATTGTTTGAAACCATTTTTCATGTGTGATTAGTATGTATATTTTGTATATGTATGTATATTTTTGTCAAATTTTAATTGTGATTAGTGGATGTTCCCTAAACAATTTTCGTCACAGTACTTCGTTGCATCTTCGGGGGGTGGGGTCAATGACAGCAACAAAGCTGCGTCGCCCGTCGCCGAACAAAGGGCTAAACACAATGCCGCCATCGAATTCCACACCTGTTCATAAGGAAGGACAATCGAGCGTGAGGAAACGAGCCGCGAGAGGCCGTCCCTTACCCGGAAAATTAATTTCCTCGTTGCCGAGCTTTTTCTTCCCCCACTGTGAACACCTTTCACCCTCTAATTAGCAGACGCGTGGAGTTTCAATAAGTTTCCCGATGCGACGACACGGTTTTACAGAGTCGTGGTGGAGGGGGAGGGGGGGGGGGCAATCAGGTTTTACCACGTTAACAAGAGCCGCCACGCTCTGTTCTCCTCGCGCAGAGTTCTTCTAAAACGATTTAGAGAATTGCCTGTTACAACACTACCACCGTACATCGACCGAAAAGAGTTGAAGTAATTTTCTGATTGTCTAATGCTCTTCGCTATTTACGAACTGGCAAGATGTAAATTTGTAACAGTGCATTAAAATAAAGATTGAAATTTCTCTTAAAATCCGTAGCTTATGCCGCTCAATAAATAGCAGCAGAATAAAATGTTCGACAACTCTGACATTCTAAAGTAATTTCTTTATTAAAATTGGAAATGGGAAATTAAAATTTGTCACAGTGAATAAAAATTAAAAATGGTTAATGAAACCTGATGACGAAAAGCAAGATAGAATTATTTAAATAAATTGGAGCACACCGCCACAAATGTCCTGTAACGCAATTCAGTTATAAAAGGGGATTTATGAAATTGAAATTTAACACAGCACATAAAAATAAAGATAGTGGTACCTCCTAAAATTTATAGCTTAGGGCATTAAGCGAAGGCTAGTAAAATATAAATATTAAATTTGGTACAGAACTAGCGAAGGCATGCAAATGTAAAGTAATTTATTTAACGCGGAAGAATTTGTGAAATTGAAATTTATCACTCGGAATAAAAACAAACATTGAGGTGCCTCGTACAATTTACAGCTCGTAACGACATGCGAAATAAAAATGTTCAAGAAATTGAAAGGCAGGGGAAGTTCTGCAAATTTAAAGTGCTTTGTTTAAAATCCCGGGGATCGCGCAATTAAAATGTATCACGGTGAATAAAAATAACTCCACTCCTCCGTGCATTGTAATTTCGACTACAAATTTGCTTTGTAACGCGGATGTAACAATTTTTACGGCACTTTAAATCAATTTCGAATAATCGCGAAGTGGATTGTTCTCTCGATCTTCAATATCTGGAATATTTTCGATACCAGTTGAAAAATAACAAATTAATTGGGAATTCGAATTGTTTCGTGGGTGGTTCGACGGGTTGCCTTGAGAATTCGGTGTCCCGAATATCTTTCGCGAAAATATCAACGAAATGACCGAAGGCTGCAGATTTATCGGGCGGGTATCGTTCGCGGAGTCGAACAGAAGCAAAAAGAAGTCACGGAATGCATAAAGAACTAGACGGCGGAAATGCGGCTGCAAATATGCATATCATAGATAGGGGCTGGATGGAGAGGATGCGGGGATGGCGCACAGCGTTTCTGCGTTGAAGAGACGTAAAAATTTCCGTGATTATGCGTTTGGACTCACTGGCTTAACAAATAGGCGCGCGTGCGTGACCCGAGGGAGAGCCAGCGAAATAATCCAAAAAATAAATGAGTAAAAAGAGGACTGCGGACGTCAGAGCACCGGAGAGCGAGCAGAATGTGCCGGTGAATTTGCATTCGCCATGGTGTTCTAAAAACCCGGCTGAAGCACCCGAAATTATATGAAAAAAAAAATGAATTGTAGAAATGAATGCGTGATGGGATGAGCATGGAGCGGAATGGGCAAACAGAAACAATTATGACACGAAACGTATACTGGGTA
Organism: Halictus ligatus; assembly: GCA_028454255.1. NCBI lineage: Eukaryota > Metazoa > Arthropoda > Insecta > Hymenoptera > Halictidae > Halictus > Halictus ligatus. Next base: position 11,302,648 of record CM052143.1, read on the forward strand.
CACAGGCGATTATTATACTGCCGGAGGTTCATGTGAATTCCCGTCTTTATGGAGAAATTCCTCGAAAGTGGCGTCAAATTGAGTTCGTTCCGTTGATAGCTCAAAAATTTTCATTTCGCTGCTGTTTAAAAAATTGTATGTGCTTTAAATGTGCAAAAAATTGCAGGTTACTGGTCGCTAATAAAATATTGTATTTTTGAAACAGTTGTTCTATTTTACAGAATTTTTCTTGAGGCTAGAGTTTCCCCCGTGTGTGCGGGGGAAAAGAAACTTATTCAGTAAATTGTCACAAAAGTATTTTTATAATCATAATAACTATACAATAACAAATCTGAGATGTGTCATTTTGACTCTAGTACTAGCATTAAATGAGAAATCACGGATAATATTCTACAAAACGTAAAATTCAATAAAAATTGCCTTACAAGAGGATAGACCACACTTACGTCAATTTTTCAGTAGTACAAGTCAACGATGTAGCGGACACAGCGACGATTGCCTTCTCCCATGCTTGCATTACTCAATAGAAAATCTGAGATCCACCATTTTGATGATAGTTGTAGTTTTAAATGAAAAATTTCGTTACCAAAGGTTGGAACAAATTTACGGTAATTTTCCAGTAGCACAAGTCAGCGATTCAATAGCAACAGCATTGTTTACCGATGTCCTTGTTCGTAGTACCTATTGACTAGCTCGTGCATAGAATGTTCAATACATTGACTAATAAACGGAATAAGTTATATGCGATATCACCGCATCGATAACCGCAGTCCCCAAGTAACGGAAAAATTCTCTCATTCTCCACACAATGAGGTGCATCTCTCCGGAGTATTCTAATTACGAGGCATAAAAGCGTCAAAACTCAATGACATAGAACGCGATCAACGGACGCAAAATTCACCGCGAAACCAAACACCCAGGGGGCCTCGAATCCGTCGGCGTACCAACCTGCGAATCTAATCAGCGTCGTGCATAATGAACGAACCCAATTTTCCGGTAATCCGTGGGTGCCCGTGGCCCGATAAACAAAAGCATCGACTGGCATAGGAACGCGATTTTCTTCTTCCGCAATGTGCGCGCACATTGTGGCGATACTGTTCAAAGTTCATGCATTATCAACCATTTTCTCTGTTACTCGCTGTTAGAAACTGTTTGGCGGCGGTTTTCATCAGTAATTGAGTTTCTCCTTTCATAGTTCGTAAAAATAATTGGCAATTGATTGCCGGTCTTTGCGCAAAATGAAAATTGTCTTCGTCGATTCTAGGGAACAGAGGTTCGATCAAAATATATTTATAAGCAGGTATTAAGCAAGCAACAGAAAATTGATACAAACCATTGCTTCCGTGTGATCATAGGCGAAAATAATCTACTTATACATGTCAGGCCACAGATAGACCCATTCTGCCCACGTTGGACCACATGCGGGGTTATTCTACTTAACAAGGTCTGCCGCAGATTGGATTAGTCTACTTATGCACGTCTGACCGCAGGCATAGTTATACTATTTATCTATGACTGGCCACAGGTATAGTTATCCATGTGTGACCGCAGTCGGGGCCATTCTATACTTATTAAGGTTTATTGCCATCAGAACCATTTCACCACTGTATCCGGCCATCGGTTGGATTATTCTACTGAATCATGTCTGGTCCCAGGCAGAACACTATTAGTTTGCTATTTAAAGGCTTATTTAGTGTAATACTCAAAGATTCATACTACTTAAACTTGTCTATAGTGACAACGAAAATTCTCCGGACGAACAAAAATTTACCGAAGACTGGTAAAACATTAGAAGCATCTTTGTAACTTAAATATTTATAAAATAAAATATCTGAAACCAACTAATTCACTAGCAATTTTGAAATTTTGCAAGAGTTACTTTTTCTCAGCTCTGACGCAATAGCTTGACCAAAAACTTCTGCCATGTATACAGGATCACATAATCGACACCTGCCAATCTCGTATAGTTTTTTCTTATTTCACGCATTTGCCAGCGAATCTTATGTCTTCCGGTGGACGGGGAGCAGACCATGGCGGTGGTCGGCAGCGTCATTTTTGCGCTGCAAATGAGGAGATAAGCCGTGGAAAAGTGGGGGTGGGGGTGTCTCTCGCGAGCTGGGCCCCGGCAAATGACTCTGTTCTTTGTCAAGCTGCACGTGACGGATATTACGGCAGGTGTTTTCGTCTCTGCCGGTCGTGCGGAGATATTGTCCTCCACCCCCGCCCCCGGAGTCCTCAGGGTCCCGTAAGGATAATTTATGGGGTCGTCGGGGGTTGGGGACGGTAAAGCGACGGTGTTCGCGTGACTCGAAAACTGTCGTTCAGGTTACGAGCACGATAAAACCTCGATCTAATTGGGCCAGCGATGAATGCGACGGCCTCTTCAGCGTTTGAGTGGCTGGTCCGGCATGCGTCGACGGTGCTGTAACTCGGCTTAACTGTTTTTTTTTACACCCCGCCAGATTGAAAACCCGCTGCGAACAGTGAGCACCGAGTCGAGAAACCTTCGGGTAGCTGTCGAAATGTTTTGCCCGCTAATTTGTGTCTAACGGAGAAGCACGTTACAGCTTGCGCAAGTTCTCGGTTTACACTGTGCCACTTTATTGTTGGTTTGAACTGTGAGATCGCGTGAACTCTGTGATTACATTAGCTGTTATCAAAGTAGATAAATGGTTTTACAGTAATTCGAAAAATTCAGGCTATAGAGGGCTAAATTATTTTGTTTCTTTTTTGTGGAATTTTAGGAGTGCTCGTGTGACAATAAACGTGTTGGAAGAGTGGAATTGTGTAGCATAATGTTCTGTCAGTACAGAGTGCATTTAATAATTGTAGAATACTTCTGTCTCTATCTTTGAGTTCGTCTAATTTCTTTCCTAAAAATTCATCCTTGAATTTCGTTCGGTGGAAAGTTGGTTCCGCTTTAATACAACGGAATTACGGAGCGCACGATTACTTCCGTCATATAATAATACTCTGGCTGGTGATCGTACGTTGGCAAAATGTGGCCAAACAATTTCGTACGGTCGCGGTGTACGCGTATCGCTCGTTACAGCAAGTAGGTTGCCGTTAGAGCCGCGTATCGTTGATCGCGTGCGAGGAAACTTGAAACCTCTCTCTCTCTCTCTCTCTCTCTCTCTCTCTCTCTCTCTCGCACCAGAACCCGGCGAAAAACACGAGTCAACACCTTCAACGCCTTATACAACCGGTTCTCCCGCCCACGTATTCATCCCGCGGGATTATTAATTGCGTGACGACAGCCGGTCGACCGTGATTTCCGACGGGGGCGTGCTTCGACGGCGAATATTCCGGTCCTTGGGTGAACTTCGGGACATCGAAGTTGATGGATCGCTAAGATTCTCCGGTACTATCGCGCTATAATTAATTCCCACCGCTTGAAATAAATCGATACTTGGTACGATCAAACGCCACTAAATCTTCTTGTTCCAACGAAAGAGATTCGTGGGTTCTAATAATTCCACCAAAAACTTCTTTTTCACGGTAGATACGTTCCTCGAAACGCCGTGCAACCGTTTATTGCTGCACGATCGTTCTTTTTACAAAATTACAACATGTTAAATGCCCGTCAATTTCTCTAGAATCCGAAATTTTATGTTCACATACTTCTGTATCCACAGTAATTACATATCTCAGAACTTATACAGTTCATTACTTTTTCGCACGGTTTTCACACGTTTTTTTTTTTAGGAAGATATCATCTATGCAAAAAAAAAGAGCAGACTGTACTTCTTAATTTTGAGGGATTCAGCCATTGCTTCAGAGAAAACACTTCATCTGACCGAGATAAATGTTAGTAGATGTTCATCCAATTGCTTCGGACCTTCTCCAGTAATTTATAATAAAAATGGAAAGATTCTACGATGGTCGCCAAAGTGACTCGAGCTCGTCGAGATGTACGCTCCCGTCGTCAATATCAAACATCTTCGAGTTCCTTGGTAGATAATCGTAACAACCGTTGGTCAGAAACCACCATCACTCATTCGGTGTTCTATCAACGGCCGTTAAACTTTCATTCCCGTGAAAAGCGTAGTTTTTTTTCGTGGCGAGACCGTGGACGGAAACACGCGGATTCGTCCGATGGCGAGTGCAGCAAGTGCACCTGGGAATGCACGCGGCCGGAGTGCAGTAGGGGATGCACGCGGCGTGCTGCAGATTCTTGCGGTCCCGTATAACCCTAGATCCACGTACACACTCGCGTACACAGCAAACACATGGGCAACTCACGGGCAAAGGTACGCGTGGCCAAACACTCGACAAAGAGAGAGCGAGAGAGAAAAAGGAAAGGAGAGAGTAGTATGGAGGCGAGAGGTGTACAAGCCGCCGAGAATCGTGAATTTTTTAACCAGAAGCGCACTGCGGTTTGCACAGCGGCCGCAGCTCAGGATCCTGAGCCTTATACGTGACGGTCGAAAGCCCTTCCTCAATATTAAGGTTTAATATTTAACGGGGTGCGCGTGGTACTTCCGGCCACCTCGCATCTTCTTCCTTTTATTGACTAGTGGCCCATCTATTTGCGACTCTTGCCTCGTAGGCTACAATTTTTTTTTCATTTGAATGTGTTGCAAGTTTATTGCCGAAGAGAAACTTTTTAATTCGTTTTGACACCGAAATTAATTTACTTCAAATCTGTTCCTTTTCATAGCTATTTCTTAAATTTCTAATATTTTTATCTCCGTTTGTTCGTTTTATCAACAATTTTTGTGAATGGTATCACCCTTAAACATTTGTTGTTCTTTTGACGCTGGTTGCTAACAAGAGATGCGTGCCCTTCGTCGTCTGTTCCACACAAGAATGCGACCAACAAAGTCTGAATAAAATACCGACAAGTTCGCTTAACTGTATGCATCTAGTTTATTTTTCCGAGTTGCTGCACAGTAAATTCTCATAAGCGTCTGCTACCGCTAAACGGCCAACACACAATTCTCCAGTTATTAGTAACTCTTGTAGTTCTGTGCAAGCTCGCATCCCAATGGCGGTGTTCGCAAAACTGAGTGTCAAACTTGCGGGACGCGTGTCCTTCGTAAAAGCTTTTCACGAGCTTGAAATAAAACAGAAACGGTATGAAAAACTTCCTCAAAGTTCCGCATTTTAATTTGTTCTACACCATAAACCTCGCAACCTAGTTACCGTACAAACCTCTGACACCCTGCCGTAAACTTTATTGAAAAACTAAACTTGTTAGCCGGCTTTAGATATCGGCAATGTCCGCGTTAACTTCTATAACCAGTTTTCACGAGAACTTCTTTACTTCTGACGCTTAACACACACATGAGACATTTTGACCTAGAATTAAATAAATCAAATTTCTTAGCAGTCAATTTCAATAATTAATTAGTTAGACTGAGCATTCACTCTGATAAAAGAACCGTTGATTTTAAATATACAAAAAGATCATATGATGCATGTGAATTTGGTCTTTTAAAGTTCAGACATTTTTGATATTTAACATTTTAAATTACTGTTACTACTATTGAGTATTATATTATGAATGTTTTTAGAGCAGTACGAACAGGGTGTAAAGGGTTAAGAAGATATCAAACTCCCCAACGTCATAAAAAGTGTTCGAACAATAAAGAAGCAAAAAGGGTGAAAACCTCCAACAGGTTCGCCAGGAATATTAACGCACGTCCCATTTTAATTAATCTGCTGAGCTTCTAGTATTTCTATACGGGCGCCGGAAGATTCCTTTCGCATTGAAATGCCCGTACTCGTTAATTAATTCTCGCGGGCGAGTAGCGCGAGGAATCGTCCTTCCTGCGGATTCGTTTTTGTTTAACGGCACCCGGCGAGCCAGATAGAGGGAGAGAGAGAGAGAGAGAGGGAGAGTGAGAAATAGAATGAAGAAGCCTTCGATTTCACATGCAGATCCGTTTTTTTACGCGGCCAGGACCAATTAATCGATAACTACACCGGCAACTTGTTCCCGCCCTCCCGAAAACGATCGACGACACAGCCGTTACATTATCCCTGTTTCGAAGACGGATGAAAAAGTTTGCAGTTTACCCCGGCGGGTCGAGTGGCCTCGAGGGGGTAGCAATCCCCCTCGTTCGCTGCCGCACTGGAAGGGATGCGTTAGAGGGCCGATAGCGGCGCCGGATGTCGCTAACCGCCCTCCGCTCTCGAAACTATTGTTCGGCGAACTATCGCGCAGAGACACCGGCCGGGCCGAGTTTTCCCCGAAAGAGGGCCGAGTTTCTATGTTCGTACGTGGCCCGCCGCAGCTACCACCCCTGAAACTCACCCCAAAGTGGATGAATACCCTCTTGAGGACCAACACCGCCGCCACCTTCCCGCTAGCCGGGCTTGATAAACGGACGACTCTGTTACACGATTTTATACCGATGCACCCTCCCGGGTAAGGGTTGAATTGGGTCTAGGGGTGGTTTCTAATGGATTGAAGTGATTCTCACGCTAATCTCGCATAGGGAGGTTGATCCGGAAATTTGGGGAATTTTAACGCTGTGGGGTACGAATAGAAAGTGGTTTTTGATGGTTTCTTAATTTGGGGTTGTGAGGTGGAATTAACTGAATTTAGGATTTGTCTGTTTTCTTTTTTTTGTGGATTGCCTGAAAAAGAGTGGAAGCTATTTAGAACAGGATTTTTTAGAGATCGTAAATCGACGGAAGTGTAAGAATAAAATTGCTGTTCGACGATTTAGTAGATTGTTGATGAAGGTTGTAAAGACCTGAGAAGCAGTTGGAGATCGGATTCCAATACTCGATAATCTTCAGCGGGATCACTTCTCAGAGACGATCATCCAAATTACCTGTCGGTTGGTCGAGTAACAGGGTATAAACGTAAAAGCTGAAGACGAGCTTGCGATCGTTCCGAAATATTTCTACCATTCCCCGAAATTGCGTTCTTGCGAGCTTTATTTCAATTTCTTTTCCGGTGTACCCAATTTTTGTACATACCACTTCGGCGCTAAATTGTCATAATCTGAAATGATATATTTAATTATAAGCAAACCGCTGGACGTCATTAATTAAGGTCTGAAAAATGTCGATTTCGTCTCAAAAGTTTTCTGTAAAAAGGAGATTAATAAAAGTGTTTCAAATACATTTGCAAGCTCACTTTATTATCGTCAATTTTGCTCTGAACAGGACATTGGAAAATCAATGCAGGATCAAACTATGTACGAAATTACTCGGTTGCAAAATGAATTCGCAATAATTCTAGTATACAGTGTCTCCAACTAATATTGGCACACTCTTAAAAATCATATAACATTATCAATATTGGAGTATACTACTTGAATTTTTTTGAGAAGTTGGAACAATTGATTCGCTTACATAACGTGAAAAAAATGTTTGATTAAAATTACAATAGGTCAAAATTGCAGAGAAAGTACTAACAGTTGTATTTTGCAACTTTTTTATGCGGGCTTATATTAAACATTTAAAAAGTACGTTTTGTACATCTGTATTAATTATACATATTCTGAATATTTCTGAATAAAGTCGCAGAATTTTGGCCTTCTCAGTGAATTTCGCCTTTTTATGCGATCATTTTGAAACATCTGCAGCTCATTGAAACGTTGACCGATTTTGATAAAATTCTCAAAATATGTATAATTCATACAGATCTACGAAACGTAGTTTTTAAATTTTTATGTAAGCGAATCAATTGTTCCAACTGCTGAAAAAAATTAAAGTAGTATACTCCAATATTGACAATGTTATACGATTTTTAAGAGTGTGCCAATATTAGTTGGAGTCACTGTAAGATAAAATAAATTTTTTAAATTGAGCTATGTGTTGGAGAGGATAATTTTAATCTGCCAACAGATTGGTCAAAGAATAATAGAAAATTTTACAGTAGTTGTACGATTGCGTGTTTCAGGTTCTGGCTCGATCGAGGCGATTTCAAGATGACGCTACGGTACATGAACCTGCTGCAGGGTGCTCCTAGGTCTATCGCCAAGGATTGGATGAACGAGACGAGGATCCTGTTGGAGACCCAACAGGCCGTAGACACTTTGTTAGCGTACGCAGGAGCGATCGGGCTCGTGTTCCTCGGCGCCGGAGAATCGGAGGTCAGTGGAAATTAGAAACAGGAAAGTATACACAGCGAGAAAACTGCCGACCCGAACGATAGCACCTCGATCAATGACGAACAAGATCTAAGGTTCTATTCTAACGGTTCCATTATAACGACCCCACATGTTGAACATCGTCCAAGTTACTGCTCGTTCAACAGCCAACATTCTTTAGGGGAATTTATCATTTCGCAAAAACAGATTCGAATTTCATTTTAATTATCGGGGACAGGAATCTATGGTCAGCTCAATATTGTATTTTTCGAATTATTTATAACGACTGGTAGCAATGATGAAATACATAGAATATTTATATCGATTCTGTTTGCGTTCTTTTAACGATTATCATTCATTTCCCTTGATTTTATGTGTGCCCCTAATTAATTATTCGAGTTTGATATATTTGAAAGTGAAAATATATTAAATAATGCTTCGCAAATCGATCATACTCACGTCATTAACGGTACAATCAGTTATTTCAACTGCCCCAGCACGATTTTATTTTCCATTTTCTCGTAGCAAAGATAAATACGTGGCGGAAAATTATAAAACATCCCGAAAAACCCATATTTTCCCGGATGGTCGTTATCACAGATACTTTTATCAGTTTATATCACGTTTCTCTTCCCAAAAGCAAAATTGTGCTCGTGTACTATAAATTCATTCGATTTCGTAGGCGACATAAATTTCGTTTATATTTTTATAGATGGAACATTTCACTGAGATTTCGGATTCTCATTTCCATTTCAAATGATTATGCTTGTAGTTTATGTCGCTGGTGTTACTGTCTCTCTAAATGATCATTGTTTACGTCACACGTGTCATTGATCGTGACGTTGATTTATTTCTGTGAATTTTGAACTCGTGTGAAGTTTATTCCTTTAGAGACGTACAAAAGTTTTTACTAGAAATTTTGCTTGCGAAAGTCTTCCCAATCAACTTCAACAAGTAGTTAAGCATTTTGTTATACATTAACAAATTATTCAATATGTGCGTTTAATTGTTTCACAATTTTATTTTTATTTCACTTAATCACATGTTTTTACATTTTTACTGTTAACTGTGACACGGTCTGACCCGTGGCAGCCAAAGCATTTACCTATATTACTGAAATTCAGTAGTATTCCCTTAAAAACTGCACATAGCTACAGAAGTAGAAACGTATTCTAATCCGCAGATTTCTTGTACAGCATGAAAACGCACATGCATAGAAATGTATAACGTTTGAAGAAAGAAATTTCAGATGTTTTTCTTTTCTTTTTACGCAACTTACGCAAAGTTATGGTAATTTTTGGCGCGATTTTGGTGCGAATGATGAATTTCAAGTAGAATCCAGCACCGTGTGAGACCTCGATAATACCAAAACACCAGGAAAACGGTAGATATACGAACTAGTACGCGTCACGTTCCTTTCGTTGTGCTTCGGACTGTTGCAGCAGCCGACGCAGAAGCCGACGCAGAAGTAAAAGCTTGCTTCGAGAAAGCTGTCCATCGAGATCAAGGAAGGCAACGCGCCCGAAATGTACCAGGTGGGACGTGGAACAGACAGACACACATATACAAACACACACACACACATATTCTCTCACCAACACATACACAGGCCACCAGCGAAGGGCGAGGTAGCTCGGAAGAACCGTGAAAGAAATATGGAAACAGCTCTTGCACAATGGACAATATTTTCTCCCGCCAGGCAAAGAGAAAAGGGGAAAGACAGCGGCCGAAGAAGAACGACTGAAGTTCGACCTTTCTTCACCACACACGTTGATTTCGATCCTCGACGCTCGCGAACGCGTTCGTAAGTGAATATTCGAGAGGGAGTCGGGTCCAGATGATAGATGGACTCGCGGCGGATAAAAAGGGGGAAAATCGCTTATAAACTAGGGAAGGCGGAGATATTCGTGTGAAATACGAACGGGAGGTTAATATTTGAGGTAAAATGCGTCGAAAATGTGGGATACGCTTTTTTCGTATCGGTCTTCGTTTCCGAGAAAAACGAGTCGAAAGTGTTAGGTGTTATGTAAGCAGTGGTTCTCAATAGGTCCTCACTTTCTTCTTGTAAAACCATTTATACAAACAATTTGTTGTAAGGAACACTGGTTACATTAATTCTTCACAGGTTCCACGGCACTGTCAGACGCAAATTTTATTTCAATTATTAAAAATAGGCTGTGATATTTATGGATTGATTTAATTAACCAATTTATCAAATCAGCAACTTATAAATTCATTCAGCTCGTTGACTTATTGGGTGACTGTTATCATTTGTATAAATGTATACTCATAAAATTTTAAAACTACAGGTTGAGAACTACTGATACTATCCCCACCAATTAACTTCAACACCATTTACTCTGAAACGGAGCCTTGTTCGGAGAAAATTCATCCAACACTTTTGTTTCATTTTTTTCTTTCTAACTACGCGTTCCATACGAAATATATTATATTCTATATATCGGGTGTCTGATTTAAATCGACTGGAGACATTTCTGCCAATATTCTTTCCACATAATATACATTTTTGAACGAAACTTGTTGCTGAATTCTCGTGTGTCTAGCGCTGTTCTAGTTTAGCCAAAAGAAGAAAATGTTGTTTCTGGGCAAAAACGGTGTAAACGAGTCGCGAACGAGATTTCTCGAGGCCCGAACTTTTTCGACGATCGAAACGAGGCGGCGAGGATATCCGTGGCCGGGTGTCTTTCTGACGAGCATTTCAAAGAGAAGTTGGACTCCCGCCTAATTCATTTCGTTCCGCGTTTTTCAACGTTAATCCGGGCTCCGCGAGCGCCAGCTGGGTCCACGCGTCCTCTCGTTTCAACCGGAGAGGACACTTTTGAAAAACTTGCCGGGCTTATCCGATCCGAGCGACGTGCACCGCCTTCTGCGGAATTCTCGGAACAATTTCGAGTGTAACGCGGTGTAATCACGGGAAAAATACAGAATATTTACCTATGTTTTTCGACCCCCCTGGCGAAATGACGTCTTTGCAGGTCTCGTTTCTCAGAATTTTTCAAAAAGAATTCTGGCTCTACTAATTACCAACGAATTCCCAAAAGTGTCACTTCGTTCATTATAACAAGAAAATTGATGCAAATGCTTCATCCCTTAAGAGCAATTTTTTTGTTTAAAGAAAAATGACTGGTTATCGATAATGACCTTTTAAGTAATCGGGCATTATATATTATATTACAAAATTAAACACTATGTCAAAATGTGACTAGCTGTCTAAGAATGGATATTGGGGTGAATTGTAAACATCTGGATAGAATGGTTTGCGCTGTATTTTTTCTGTGGCTACACTGTGATACATTTTTAACAAGACGTTGAGGAAACGAACATTCTGTAAAGCACGTGACCTTTTGTGCCTATCGATTGCGTTTCTCCGTGGAGAGTCTGTTTCAAGTCTGTTTGCCGGTGCTCTTGGATCGTTTGGATCATCTAGCTCCGCCGGAAGACGGAAGTGGTGTTGGTCGGCCGGTTTCAAGGGCCGACACCTATCCGCTAGCAAATAATAGAGAATTGAACAAATAAACGTATCATCCATGCCGTTTAAACGCGTCTCACTCATTTTTCATCGGATTATAGCAATAATCCTTGGCCTTCGGTGATGTTGTGCTTGTCCGCGGATGTTTATGTGAATTTTTCTAGCCAAAACAGACCAATAATTAAAATGTTATTAAATTTTCAAATTCACTCTTTTCCCATTTTTGTGAACGCATAAACATCCGCAGAAAAGAGTTACTGTGTTCTCGAAAAGATAATTTAATCATTTCCTCGTCATACATAAATTATGCAAATGAGTAATACTGTTTTACACGTAGTAGGAGCGAGGGAAGCTAAACAATCATGCCAGCTGATTGTAAAACGCATGTCTTTTTCAATCGTTCACCCTTTCATTGCTTTGAACATCTAGAAATCTTAATAATGAAAAATACAGTTTCAAAATTGAATTCAAGACATTTTCATGACAAGGATGTAACACTGAAAGGGTCGATACATTGATATTTTTTTGAGAAGCGCTGTATCGGTTTAACATCTGTTGATCAAGCGACGCGCGTTGTTAATCACTTTTTCTGCTATTTTGTCGTAGTTATACATTGAATTGTAATTAGATGTCGAATGGGGAACACATTTCATCGTAGCTTCACTCGAAGCAAAGTAAAGTTTAATAAAACGGATGAATAAGGCATGTTCAAAGAAGATCATGGTTTTGAAACGAACGAGGACGATAAAGTGACGCGGAGACGGTCCTCGTAACTTGAAGTAGCCTGGGCGTAGCGAAGACTGGAAGCAAATGGCTGTACATAGTGCGTTCATGGTTGTAGCGTTGCTTGAGAGCGACACTGAGCTTCTCCGAATGATCAATAAAGGTTTCATGACTGTTTAAGGCTGCTGTTAATGTATACTTTATTGCATCCACGTGCCCACCTATCCGACACTCAATGCGAATGTTCTGTTTAACTCAACATGCTAAGATCACGTCAATTATTATTGTACCTTTTACCATGTTCCCTTCGCATGAACGCATGCGTTTTCATTAACCCGCGAACTATTGAAATATTCAAGAAGGTATTGTTTAAAATTCCAGTTTTTAAGTTATGAATAAAAGAGCGGACAATCTTCATTGGAAAAAATGTATTCAGAATGAATATTTATAGTCGCCAGCATCCGAAGAAGATGAAAGGGACCATATGCATCTGAGTACGTGTTAAAAAGGAAATGAAGATGGGAGCAAAACTTTGGCATATGACACTTTATTTTTAGTTATCCCGAAGGATCATAAAGCACTTTAAGAATGGTATGAAAATTAATTTAAGGAACAGAACAAATTCGGTGCAGCTTTAGAATTGCCACTGTTACTTTGGCGTAAATTATAATTGTCGCTTGAAAAAATTTGAGCATACTCTCAAGTGTATCAAGTCTGAAATTTCAATACCCCGTACTTTTCTTTAAAAAAGTTCTCAAAGGTTACTTTCAATAGGCAGGGTAAGGAAGAGCTTGTTTTTGGCAGAAGTAGTGGTTTTCGTTTTGACAGGAAATAATGACGGGGGGATGGAGTTTCATCAGTGACGTATTCGGCCGCAACGGAGGCGGCAGCGTCATGATTTCTCGAATAAATCGGGAATCTTGGCTCGCGGAGGAACGAGATAAAGCAAGTTAATCAAGCGTGATGCGAGCTACAAAGAAAACGGGGTCGCGGCGATGCCCAAGCAGAGATAAGCTTGCACCGAAAATCCTCCCCGGGACAGCGCAATTTTTCATGGCCGCTCAAGAACAACGCTGCCGCTTGGTTTTATGCAACAATAAAGCAAACGTCGCCAGTTAACGTAATGTACATCATACATTCTATTCTGTGAGTATTAATACTTCCCCTTGAAAGAAACTAATGGTAAAAAAAATATAGGGTAACAATCAGTATGTTGAATAAAATGATCAGAAGAAATAATCGGAAAGATCACTTGCTTTTATAGCTGTTAAACGCGAGTCCCTTTTAAATAAAACGGTTGAGCGCTTAACAGGGCCAATGAACGTCGAGCTGATAATAGCGATGGTTCCATTACGAGTTGAAAAACGATCGTTCGAACGACCTAATCTAACGTCATATTCGACAACGTTGGCGCGCCGAGGGGCGGGGGGCTGGTGGAAACAGCGGAAAACAAGGGGCAACCAGGGTAGAGCAGAGGGGACGAGGAGAAAGGGGATGACCGCGGTGATTTAAAATCAATTTGGTAGCCACGTGTTTACGGTAATGGCTGCGCTTGTAACAATCGGGTTCAATGCGGATTTAACCGGGGTCCCAACGTTACCAATCGCTTCAATCTCGCGCGAAAAGCCACTTCTCTATCGGAACAATTCCATTGACGTTTATAACCGCCCCTTGCTCTCGATAATGCTCACTGGATTAAGGGTGCCATCTGTTGCGATATGTATTAACAGGCTATCAGCGTTAATTAATGGCGGGGCCGAGTCTCATAATTCGCGATCGGCGGATCCGCGATAGCGCAGTCTTTCGAATTCGATTTCGATTTCGTCGCACTCGAGGCTCCACCGAATCGAAACCGGGCTCGAATATTTCATCGGGATCATCAGGATCTGATCGGACGAAGTGGGGGAAGGGGAGGGGGTGAAGGGGTCATGATACAGTCGAGATCGGGCCGATGATGTGTGACAACGTGACCTCGAATTGAAAATTTTCCGCGAAACCAGTTAGCGCGTTACCGTTCCCATTAATTTGGCGGATTGTGGCTTTGGTTGGCGAACTGACGCGCTGGACTGTGTGGATTTTATATTTTTACACCGTGCACCTCCAAATTCCATCAGGTTCAATAATTTGTCCATTTCTTTTCGTTTTTAACGCAACTCTTAATCAAACAAAAAAATTGCCTTAATCCTAACATGCCTAAATTATTGTATATAATATGTTTTTCAATATTTTATTATGTATTTAGGTTTACAATTCTGAATAGAGTTGGAAAAATTCAGCAATTCCATAAAAGTACAATTTTATTACAAATTAATAAATGAAACTGCTTTTACATATGTATGATTTCTAATCGAATTGAGAACTTGATTTCACATGTTTGCCGCTGACGTTTATTTTGGCAGTAGTACTCATAGTTATCGAATTAATTCTATTAAATGCAATGTGTCCTCTTATGAGATATGACAGATTATGTTATCGCAGTAAAACTTGTAAGATTTCCGAATATCGTGCCACTACATATAACTTCAAATAACGTTAATGTGATTTTCTCCATATGTAAGCGATAGTATGTGCACATAAGCTTGCTTGGAACATGTTAGCGTCAGTGCGTCGAAACAACAACAATAAATCACAAATTTACGTAAACTCTAAGAACAGTCTTAGCTGTAACAGTATAACTTTCAGGCACCTATTGGCCTCGATAAAATAGAATTTCTCACAGAGAGGGCCAATAACAGCATTTCTATTGAATTACACTCATTGGGCCCACTCATTGACGAGCCTTCTCTGCTGTGTATTGGTCCTTACATCGATCAACCAGGAATCAAAGAATCATTCGAGTGTAAATTTATGTGGTTATCGAAGCGGAAAGAGGTACGATATCCGCCTCGACACGACAAAGGCGTCGCCGAATCGCGTCGAGGTGGACAAATGAAAATAATAGGCTGGTAATATCCGGTCGACGCGAATTCCCGCTGTCAGATACATTGCCCGGGGATAATTACGTGTCGATGGAATTCGAATGGACCTCGTGTAGAATTCTCAGTTCCATTCAGGACGTACCGAGGTGAACAGACTTCTTTGCGCACTTCCTGTTTCGGTTTTATTCTTACGTTCTCGTTACTTCAAGTGAGTTGAAAGTTGTTCTCTTTCTCGTTGGTAGCCACGTTAACTGTGTCTAAATTATTGGTAAACCAGAGACAAAAAGACTCGATATAAACCTAAATAAAGAAATTATTCGGTTTTACTTGATTGAATAGTGGAAGGTGCGTCTCGAATTTTTATTTATTTTAGGACATTACATTATCAACGCGCTCCAGGTGATCTAAAATCGCATTTGCATTCATTTGTATGTGTGATAAAAATGTATAAATTAATGACAAACTAGAGGATACACATTCCACTGTAAATAATATTTAAATTAATGAATGAATATGTGAGGTACGCGAGGAACATGGTCCAAATTTTACAAATCTCATATTTATTAATTAGTGATAAACTGGAGGTACGCGAGGAACATGTTCCAAATTTTACAATTCTCATATTTATTAATTAGTGATAAACTGGAGGTGCGCGAGGAACATGTACCAAATTTTACAATTCTCATATTTATTAATTAACGATAAACTGGAGGTACAAAAAGTCATTGTATTGGGGCAAAATTTCATCGTAACATTTAACTAAAGTAATGCCCAATTCTGAATTGAATATGCGAGATGCGGCTATTGTTTAATTTAGAATGCCTGTACCGGCACGTGCACGCGAAGAGCTGTTTAATTAGATTAATTGTTTAGCTAAGAAAATGAAATTTTCGGATAGCGTGTCCTCTTGAAAACGTTCCCAACAAAAGAATATTCCAACCCAATATTCTATCTTTGATAAGACTCGGAGTGTGCTGAACTGTACAAGACGCAATCTTCTTTGTGGACAGAAATTCAATTTAAAGAGGTGAAATCAACCCTCAAGGTTGCCGGCGCTGTTAGCGTGATTTCTGGTTAGCGCGGCAAAAAAATTAGCATAAAAAAGCAGTGCCGTCTTCTTACAAAGCGAAACAAAAGCTTTATGAAATATAGAAGCGAGGCATGCGCGGCGTAGAAATCAACATTTCTTTTCGTCCATGAAGCACACGTATTCCACTATTTTGCAAATTTTATATATGCAGAAGAAAAGACGAAGAATCTAATTTATTTATCAATTATATCGGTATACGTAGGCGACATCGGTCTCGTGTATCTAAGTACACAATTTTGATTATAGTTTTAATAATATTTCTGTTTTTAATATTCTAAAAAGTTCTCGTTCACATAAGATTAAACATGGAACTGCTATTGAACGTAACGAGGTTTGGACCGTGACAAATATGAAATGAATAAAGTAAATATAAGGGGGAAGAATTAATTAAACATTTTAGGATGAACTCGCTTCTGTTTTGGAGATCTCGGTGGAGAGGGGTGGGGGATGGGGAATTTTGTAAACCGGAAAAGACGCGGATTTCCGGCGACTTGATCCTCCGGGATTCTCCGCGGAAAACCATCACGCAATTCGGTCGCGCTATTAGCATATTTATTGCGCGTCAGTTCGCGGGCTGATCCCTGCCGAAATCGCAGCTGACCCGTGACGAAAGCGCCCCGCTAAAAGGAGACAATGATGTAATTATCATCCCCACCGCTGAGAGCAGTCGGCCCAGAGAACGATCGAAGGTAGGGACACGCTTTTCCGCTCTAATTTCGCAGCGACGCTAATGAAATTATTCTTGGCGTCGCGTCCTCCCCGGATCGTTTCCAGCCGAAGGAGGAACCGGAAATGACAGATGAATACTGGGAAAAAGAGAAACGCTTGGAAAGATCCTGTCAACGTAACTCGAGAACCCGATTGTTATTCTTCATTAATTACATTTGCACTTCGTGCCCCTCATTACATCAATCTCATCAAATATATCGTTTCATGAAGTGATTTGTTACTAACCAGCGAATCTTTACAAATAAATTTATTTAGCCTCACAAAATATTTATATTATATCGTTTCGTATCTTGAACGAAATTCAAAGATTCTCTGAAAAATATACAATACATTGCAACATTCAATTACAACGCGTATGAAATAAATTGACAATTCTTTGCACCAAATCCAAATCATAATTCGCCACGGTTGGTAACAAAAGGGGTTGAAATAAATGATAAGCAAATGACTGTGAAACCCTGTAAATCACGGTTGATATGAAACCGGAAAAGAACGTCCTTTGAATATGCTTCACGCCTCGCCGACCGGTTAATCAGTGGGCGGAGGAATCATATATCCTCATTAGCCGAAATAGGCTGCTTAATGGCGACTTAACGAAGATTAATTAGGCACGCGATCAGACACCGTGCGCTACCGCCACGAAGAATTTCCGGCCGGAACAACGAGGATTACGAGCTCCTCTTGCCCAGAACGAGGGCTTCGGAAGGATCAAGCCTCTGAGACGATTCCCAGCGGAGTCCTTGCTCGGGCCCGAAGCCGGAATTTTAATCACTTAACAACGAACATCCTTCTTTTCACCTGTTTTCGTATTCTGACGAGGTTTCTTTGTTCGTTTAGTTCTTGTAATGACCGGAGGGCTGCGTGGGAGAGGACAATTGCGAAGTTGTTCTCCTTACGCGAGCAGGAACTCTGATCTTTTTAACGGGAGACGATCTGATCATAATAATTATTTGATCCTGCTTGCTGGCTGATCGTGACGTGCCTTCAGAAGTGCGACCGTGTGTAATTTAGTTTTGGAGAACCTCAGAAAAATTTAAAAATGCCTCATTTCCAGACCGCGGATCTTTGGGCGAAATAAAAATGTTTATTATTAGAATTACTACAGAGTAAAATAAATAGATTACTTAATTAATAGTTTAGTTTATATTTTTATTATTCTTTTAAAAAGTCAAATATATTGTATGAAATTAAGAAAATGTTCAAAAAGTTGTTCGTAAGGTCTATTTATTTTATCTTTCATAGAATTATAATATTTTCTTGATACTTTCTCAAACTTAATAATGTTCTATGTAGCTACGGATTTAATACATTTAATAATTCTCTCTATGAAATAAAGAAGCAAATAGTAGAATAAATTAAGGAACAGGGATCGTAAAAATTCGAAAGTGAATGGTGGCGTAATCTGACGCCACCACTCGCAGCTTCCCCTGTCAGTTTTTTAAATTGCGAATCACAAGGTATAAAATAAATTCTTAGAAACTCGACATCTATAATACCAAAAGTGTTATTGGAAAAGTATAGTAAAAGTATAGGGATTGTTCGTATCTGCGGCTTTTAGACTCCTCCTTTCGGTTTTAGGAGGTATAAATCTTCAAAAGACGTTTTCGACCAGCTTGGGATAGGTCGGGCACTATATAGGATTTGCAACCATAAAAACCACCACGGTGACCTACCTCTTGCTCGGGTTTCAAGCATAAATCCTTTTTCGCAAGTTGAGAGGTTCGTGATAGTGATGGGAACAGACGGAAAGATAATAAGTGACAGGGGAACGTGGAATTATAGCGTATCAAGTAATTACATTTAATTATAATTATATGTATATTTATATTTAATTATATCGTTCTTTTGTAAAATTAGCAAAATATCTTATTCTTAAGATAGCAATTAAAATAAAACAAACTGCCTATACATTATTTTAACACACTTCAGTCTAAAGAAAATATAGTTTGATCACTGTAGAAAATACTTTTACAAATTCTATTACCACAGTTTGTTTGTAAATATTTGCTAAAGTCCATTAATTTAAAATCTCATATATAATAATAAAGAAATGTAGAAATCTCTTTTGCAGTAAATTACGTAACTCGGGAGACGTTCATGGAAGTATCGAATAAAAGCTCAATATGTCTTCATTAACGATGCCTTTATTTATTCATTCTCAGAGGAAGATCGAGGTTATTTTTTTCTTCGATCTCGCGTGTATATCACGTCGATTTATTTCCCTGCACGGTTCGTTTAAGTTCACGGTAGCTCCATCGTTGGGATTTATAATTGACCATTGCCCAGAGGTTGTTAATTGTTGACGACACTTATTAAAGAATCGGTACGCTCTGTGAGATCGTTTGTGACAACAGAGCGTACAAATTCTAAAATAAATAACGTAACATAGCTGGTTCCCGCGGGGGATCCCTGGCCTTGCTCCAAACACGTCGATCCTTGTGTAACACGTAGATGAATCTGCTACAAAAACACCATTCAAATAACAAAATACACACAGGGCGCGCCATTTAATTCTATCAGGTGAAACGCTCCATACGAATGCGGGTCACGTTTATTTTCCTCCCGGCGGTAAACCATTAAAAATAATTGAACGATTTACGTGATTTTGTATGAAACACCCTGTATAACATAAGTATTCAGAGAACAGCCCGTACAATTTTTATAGAATCGTTTCGCCGATTGAACAATTCCAACGATCTAGTATAAATATTGTTATTTATAATAGAGGAAGTGGTTTTCTCTTGATTTCTATTTCATTTATTCATGGAGCAAGTATCGTCTTTCCTAGCTGTAATTAAAGACTGTGGACGAATAGAACAATAAACATGGTCAAGAAGTAGTTTTGTAGGCACTAAAATTATATTCACAAAACATGTCATATAACTTTTATACGTTCTTCAGTGTGAGAATTCGTTTTTGTTTTCTCGCTTCTAAAACATTTGATTTCTTTCTGTTTGTGTTTAAAAAAATGTAATTCTCGCTGTACCAATATTTCTAAAAATAAAAACAAGGAAGGTCCCTATTGAAAAATGTGAGAAATGTCTACAGTAAAATGGCTGTTATTAATTAGCCTTGGAATGGTTCCGAATCGCGCAATTTTCATGGGACATTTACACTCGCTGTTCGGCCCCATTCGCGAAAAATAGATTATGGGTGGCAGTTTGAACGGGTGTTTAACTAATTTTCACGGTGTCTTGTCACTCTGTCCGCCAGTGTATTAATCTCGACGAAATTAATGAGGCAGAAGCAAGCGCGTGCGTCGCCCCATTCCGAACCGATCCGACCGCAGAGCCACTTTGTCATTCGAGCGTCAGCATGGCCGCTGAAATTGCAAATTCCATGAATGTCTCTCGGTACAGGCGTTGCTCAGACCTTCTGCGAGCCGGGTACCACTGCGAAAAACAACAACCGAGCCGAGGAATGACCGTCGCATGATTTCTCAATTGGAAGCCGGAATACTCGCGTTCGCGGGATGACCCAGTTAGGCGAACTGACTAAGATTGTCTATCTCCATTCGGCTTAAATCGAGACTTTACTGTAGTTACTCGAACCGATCAAAGAATAGTGTTAGTCATATATGACAAGATTGGAAATTTTATGACAAAAATGAGTACAGTGAATTCTCGATATATTCCGTGTATCGTCCAGGAGACATATCCGAGACGTGTTATGTTTACATTCCTCGGTGTCCGATAGTGGGGATAATTCCGCGACGATTATCACGACGTAAATCACTGTAGTGTCTGTGACGTAATAAAATGAGAAGGAATAAATGCCTGTGCATTCTGTTTCGTATATTTGATTCGAACAATTTTTATTAAAAATGTTACCGCTTGCGTTGTATTTTGAAATAGAGCAGGAAAAATGTCGAAATTGTATACCATTTTTGAGCGTTCGGTGAAAAACGCGAGATTCGAAATTGCGGAAACTCACGGCCGGGGAAAAAAAAGGAAGGAAGGAGCGGAAGAAGCGTGGCGTGAGAATCGTGACCGAATTCGTTTCATGTCGGCGCGATCAATCAGCGTCGCGGCGCTCGTTCCGCCTCTTGAAAAATGCAATTTAACCGCGATCGTAAATAATCGCCGCGGCGGCGCGTGACGGGAACGTATCGCCGGTGACCGGCTCGCTTGGATCGCTAATTGATGAATCCGCTAATTTGGCCCGCGATCATCGTCGCCTGAACACAGTGAACGTCTGCATAATTAGCCGGCCGTTTGATGATCATTTATGCGCTGCGATTCAAACACACGCTGCGATAGTGGAATCGAATGATGGATTGATACAATTGATGTTTAACTGGCATCACACGCCATCGGGAAAATAATGTTTCCGATTGTGAGAAACTTTAATTATTAAATGGACGGATCGACGTAATAATCCTTCATGTGTCACAGAATATTAGCCGCATTTCGCTTCGATTCGAAATTACTGTGACTTTCAGAATGACAATCTTTTTCTGGGCCTGTTTCGACACTGTACTACGCATTCCTCCTAATTATAAGCCCATAATTATTATGTGACTATTACTTTACAGTTCTACAGTAGATTTTGCTCAATTTTGTCCATTGTTCATTGTCTCTTCGTGATTCTTCAAATTATTGTAACTTTTTAAACACACTTTATTGAACTTGATACAAACGATTTCGAATTTGCATGTTTAAACATTTCAAGTACTTTAACAAATTCTATAACAGCAGCTTTATATGCAGATCATCTTGTAAGTTATCATACTGATGAATCTTTTAGAAAAGTCTGTAGAAGAGTATTCAATTAACTTTTTCTTTATTTTTCTGGTTTTCCATTGGCAGATTTCGCTAAATTAGACGTCAACTATCAAAAGAAAGCAGAAATTTTTATTTTGTCTCAGAGTTGATTTGAGTTAATGTGACGTTCGAAAATGATTTCTCTAGCGTCCACATTCATGCTCGTAATTTTGAACTTTCCAAAATCTAGTACTTTAAAATTCTAGTATTTTTTTCAACTCCATATCAAGAGTTTGTATTACGGTCTTTATTATTGCGTCTGTGTGTGTCTAATATAAATGTACAACTCGTCATACATATATGATTCTGCTTACGTGACTAAACAATATAATATAGTATAATATAATATATTATAATATAATTTAATATAATATAGTATAGTATATATGTATATATAATATATATTTTTTTCGCTCGGTCCTCTCGG
This sequence comes from Halictus ligatus, assembly GCA_028454255.1. Taxonomy (NCBI): domain Eukaryota; kingdom Metazoa; phylum Arthropoda; class Insecta; order Hymenoptera; family Halictidae; genus Halictus; species Halictus ligatus. The sequence continues at coordinate 11,324,839 of CM052143.1, forward strand.
TTTAAGTAATCATCAATTAATCGTTAATCCTAAAGTTAATGCGTGTTTCCATTTCTTTTCCTCGTTTGCTTGAATTTCGTGCGATTCTGGCATAAGACGATACATTTTATGTATAATAATATTTATTATGTATATATATATAACATCTCTTTCTCTCTTTTTTATTCAAACATTTTCGCATTTTCTCAAACGCAGGCACACGGAATACATTGTCAAACAATCTCCGACATTCGAAGTCATATTTAACAACGACTGGGAACTTCGACACCTAAATCAGAAATATCTTCAAAGAATTATGCGATTTTCCGAGTGAGAAGTTGTGAGGTGTTATTAATTTAAGATGCAGCATTATATCGTCAAAGTCAAATTTCAGAGAACACATTAATGCTACGTGTCCACTTTATGGTATCCTTGACATCTACATTCCAGAGTTGACCTAACTCAACCCCTTGTCAAATATTATTAAGTATATTTGTCAAATGTTATTAAGTACATTTGCCAAATATGTAGTTGTCAATCTCAAGCGGAGACGTAGCATAAGGGCAGATTTCGTTAACATCTCTCAAGTGAACACACATCGCAGGGAAACATTTAATTTCGCGCGAGATTCAAATGTTCCTCGATCTTCCGCACGATTCGTTTCGAAAAACTCGATGTTCTCGCTCGGTGACCAGTGCAATTAAATTCTCTCGCCTCGTTCATCGTGAAAAAGGAACGGGGAACGAGGACCGTCGCGAATTCGGTCGGTAATTTTTCCTTTCACCTTCGACCATACTTTCTCTTTGCACGGTGTTGCGAATTCCGTAGCGAAAAGTTAAAATTTCGGACTTCCGAGTTTCGGAAGAAGGAAGAATGATTGCAACCATTCTAATTGTAAGTTATTACGAATGACCTAATAGTGAATAAATTATGCACACGCGAAACAGGCGGTCACAGAGCGTTTTAATACCAAGCCTTACGCTGCGTGGCCACTTGAGAGACAATAACGAGCGCCAGTTCGAAACTGTTCGTTTGAGAGCGCGGTCTCGGTTTTATTTTCGAGAATAGAGGCACGGACCGCTGAATAGAAAGTGGTCGAAGAATTCCTTTCACGCTGCGTGTACACCTAAGAGAGTTTTACTCTCGAGGACAGAGAGAGAGAGAGAGAGAGAGAGAGAGAGAGAGAGAGAAAAAGAGAAAGAGAAAGAGAGAACGGTCGAATGGGGAGGCCTCGGCGTTAAAATCGCGAGATACTCGGTGCCCGGGGAATGAAAACTCGAAAGAGGAATCGAAGAGTGTTCCTCTCGTCGACATCTTGACGCCTCGAACGGTGTCGAAATTTCAGCTCGCGCTTATACCACGCGACTTTTTCCTCTCTCTTTCGCCCCCTCTCGTCGGCTCTCGTTTGAAATTCACCAGCCTTCGGTCAGCGTCATTCACTCGGCTCATTCATTCGCTCTCATTCAACCGAACTGCAATCGCATCTCGTTCCACCGTGACCATTCGCTCTTTCTCTCTTTCACGAACGTGAAGGATAACGAGTTTACGAAGAATAGGAGAGCTGACTATGTAAAATATTCCTTGATCAGTGACGAGGCCGAGCACTGCTTTTTTTCACACAGAAACGTTATTCTCCCTACTTGCTGGAGTCCCAAATCATTATTTTGTAGCTCGAACTTCTTTCCGAAATCGTGGAGTTCTTCATCGAGAAAGTTCTATTGTAGAAAATAATTCTGCGAAGAATTTACATCTTAAGAAAAGATTTAACCTGGAAAGAATTGAAATTCCTTTTTAGGAGGAATCATATTTTATTTATATTTTTTGGTTACGACTATTCAACGTTGAACCCACCAAGCATAGGTGACAGGCACGTCTTCAAATTTTGAATGAAAATGTTCATTGTCAATGTTCCAGTTTTGTGTTTGCTTTCCTGGACGAGTTGGAAAGGGAAACAATTTTGGGGATTCGAGATAATTGCATGAATAGTGCAAGGACGACCCAGAAAAGATTTCACAGGTCCGATTGCCTCCCGCCAGGTGTTTTAGCACGGCAGAGGAACGGAATTGCTTTTAGAGCGATAATCGTACATCGCAGCTCACGACGGAATACTTGAACTAACTCTAGATTCCTAATTACCGGATTGCGGAGCCTTATGCACGTACGAATTAACCTGCACAAACCAAAGCGAAAAAATCTCATCCCACGACAAAAGTCTCTGCAAAACATTTTAAACGCATTATTAAACTGTAACTAGGTTCTCTTTTTACAAAATCGTTTCCAAACAAACTGAAAACGCCTTTCCCTCATATTTACAAGTGACAACAGACCAACGTTAATAAATCGCAATATTTTTTGAGACATCTTCACTACAAAGTGAAAAGCGGATTTCTTCCTGTGGGAAGTCGGCCTCGTCGATCTCAACAGTGGATCACTCGAAAGCGAAGCTGCAGGCACGCGCAGAAGGTGAACGGAAGCTCTGTTGTCAACTATGAAGCCCGATAATTTTCTCTCTCTCTCTCTCTCTTTCTCTCAGATCGGTATGCGGGAAGAAAAGAAAGGCAATATTCGTTTTATTCATTTTTTTGTTTAGACTTTGAACGTTTTTAATACCTATCGAAATAGTGCACGAAGCGAATGTAAAATGTACGCTGGCTAGTCTCTTTGCCTATTTATCCCTTCTTTCGAGGATTTCATTTCATTTCACGCGAACGGACAGTAAATACCGGCCCTCGACGAGCTCGCCCTTTACGGTTTCGTTAGTTGTTCCGCGGCGGAAGCTTAATTAGGAGGTTGATCTTCGGAACGATGTGATAATCGGCGCGTCTTTTCGCAATCATTTTTCATCGTTTGTTCTCTTCCTCGTTAGAATATAGTGAAACCTTACGCGCTAAAGAAACAATATCGCCTAGAATTCTCTCGAATTTAGGGTATCGAAAAGAAACATCGATATCAGCGATCCTCTGACTGTATCTTACATTTTTGTAGCCAGAGTAATTAAAGTGGCGGTGAGTGTTCCACTAGTCTGTCATTTTTTGTCGTTCGGGGCGCGGGATGTTCAAATTTTTTACATAGTTTCCGATGCGGAACGATTCGAGGCAGTTGCGATCGAGCTTCGAGATTTTTATGAATTTTTCCGGGTTCTTTCGAGATTTATTTCAGAATTTGCTTTCTGCGGATTTTTGGTATTCGATCGTCCTTCAGCCAGGATCCGCGACGATTCTTGGTGGATAGGACTGCAGAGCCCCAGTCGGCGCATTTCTGTTACTCTCACTTCGCGATATAAAAATACATGGATAAAACGTAAGCTTGTCGAGGCGATCCACGAGGATCCTGGCTTGGATCGCGATCGACATGCAATTTTTTGATTGCTTAGAGATACCTCTGGAAATTCATGGAAGTTAATCGTGAAGAATTTGTGGGAGGACGCTTATTGATTGAATTTTTGCCATTTGTTTTTTTTTGGAATTTGTTCACTTTTTCTTATCAATTGCAGCGGTGTTTGGTACCTGTCAATAACCGCTGAAACTCGCACACCTTTACACATGTATAACCTTTGAACTATCTCCTAGGATTGAAACTTGGATTTTCGGCATTTTCTCGCCAAAATCTATAGAATTAAATTTAAAAAATTTCTGATTTCCTGAGGCGAAGTTAAGCCTAGAATTGTGCCAGTGGACACTATCACATGACATAAACTTCAACAGCGACTATTACCAAAAATAAAAATTGTGCTAATGTGTAAATCTTCAACACTAAAATTGTTTTATAACGTTGTCATACAGCCGAATTCCATCAGCAAATATGCATCAGAATTTCACCAGTAAAAATGGTCGTATTATAAACATCCATATATGGTAAAATCTCCAATACAGAAGCGAAACAAATGTAGTACAGTGATACGACAAATCCAGTCCAATAATGTAACAAATTTTCCAACAAGCAGGTACCATCACACGGCCAGAATTTCCCCCATAAATTTCCCGTGACATCGCAAATTGCAACCCGTCGCGGTATCAATTACACCGTGACGAAGCCGTCCGTTTCAATCAACGTCCCACGAATTCTTCGACTCTCGTCCCGTCACGAAATCTTTCTGCAGGGATCTTCGATCCCCTAATAGCCCCGCCATCAGAAAACAAATTTCCCTCGGCCCGACTGGGCTCATCGATCAAACGTCCCCGCGACGGTGACGATGACGAACTATCATCCCCTAACCAGACGTATCTCAACGAATCATTGTCCTTCACTTTTGCTATCCTGCTCCTTTCGCCAGCTCGCGATTAACACACTATTAACCGGATGTAATGAAATGCGCAAACGAAAGGTACCAATATTTGTTGTTAACACTAAACGGCCCCGAGCACTGCAAGTAATAACTGATAAAAATTAAAGTTAGATATTTCGTTATGTTCGTGATACTATTTCCAATGAAGGAAGCTTTCTAATTTCGATAGTTTTAAAATTAAAACTTTGGGACCGGTCGTTCAACCGGCAATGGAAGTTCGAATCGGACGCCAATCGGTGTCCCCGGTTTACAATGCGTTAACACCTGGCTCGAATCGTTCCCTCGGCAGGCAACGACGACGTGTTTCCATCAGCTGAACTGTCCGTGACGGGAAACAGATTTTAGGTTCGATAGTATTTTTAATCGCTAGACCTCGAGAGCTAACTTTAGATAAATCATCTTCGCCTAATCTCAAAGAACAGGTATATAATCCGCTAGAATCTCTCGTACGCTACCGTCGCATCGGTGATTAGGTAGTGTTTTCTTTTTTTTTTCTATTCTTTTTTATATTTTAATTACTCCCTACTTGTGAATATCGCTGCTTTCTTATCGGCTAGGATGAATTGTTTTCGTTCTCCTTCTCCTTCTTTTTCTTCTTCTTTATTTCTTTTTTTGTGTGTTTTGTGTCTCCCTATTTTTCGGTTTGCCTTTACCATTTTGTTTACTCGTCGCATCGCTACTGAAATCGTTTTAGGAATTGTTCTCGCTGACGGGCGATCGATCGATCGATCGATCGATTGCTGGTTAGCCTGAGAAGAGAATGGCGCGTTCGTGTTTCGTCCCGAAAAAGCTTCGATCGCGTGCGAAACCTAGAAAAATCACAGATCAACAATCTGCCTTGTCTGCTGCGTTAATCGTCGCCTGAAAAAAGGTTAAGGGGAGTTCTCAAGAGAAACGTGGAAATCTCGGTGAGACCAATGACGGTCGCGTGCGTGCTAGACCGGAAAACCTCCTACGGTCGACTCACGCGAACCACTCGTGATAATTGACTCATACGAATTACCAGTCGCGATAATTGACTAGCAATAGCTACACCGGAAGGGAAACGAATTTACATCGATCGGTTTCAGGAGTCCGATTTTTTCTTCTTTTTTCTGTTTTTTTTTTGTTTTCTTGACGCGTTCACCGCCGGGTTTGTACACTTTGAAACCACGCGGTGGCTGGAACACAATCAGTTGGCGTTGATTCAGTTTTTGTCATATTTCTAACACGACAAATTCCGTAACTGTTCGTTCAACTATGGCTTTGCGAGTCGTAACAGTTCACTGGGTTCAGTTCGTAACAGTTAAGCTGAAGCATCTCTTCTCTTCGGAAATAAATTCTGCATTTTTAGGAAACCCTCGAAATATAAGGTCTAATAAATTTAAATCGAATGTAAGAGAACAAAGCCAGTAAATTTATTCAGTGAAATCGTTATTTTACATCGCCCGACTGCGGATCTTCATGCAAAATGAAAATGTCCTTCTCTCAATAATATTAAGTATTTTTAATTCGTAAAATTCGTAGCAATTGGAAGGTTAAAACTCTTCTCGACTACAAGGTACGCACATCGTATGCGTGTTCGTATGTGCACTTTCATCTTCAAGGAATTTTTCATAGGAATTATACGATTTTGCGACGGAAAGAAGTTTTTAACTGTCCAACAAATTTCGATAAAACTCGAGTCTTCAAACTGGGTAAGAAATCCAATTTTACAATTCCAGATACCAGATTTTATAACGTCGAAAGTTCTGATTTTACGACTTCGTATCGTAAAGTTGACGATTAACTAATTTCAGAGCAGGCGTTAAAATCTTCTGATTTTCTTTTTACCGTTAGTAGCCCGGGGGTCTTCGTAGACCAAAGCAAGAACATTTGCCTGTTAAGAAAATTAACAAGTAAGAAACGATTTCGAATTGCAGTACTGAATGTTTTATTGATTCGCTATTTGTTTCTGAATAGATCATCGATATTCCCCTAATATCCGAGAAGCCACCTCTGAAAAGAATGTTTTCTATTCGAAATATTTTTGTACTGATTCTTAGTTAATCCTTTGCGTTGGATTACATTTTTATACTAGAACCTTAAAAATTTCTTTCAGGTCGTGCAGACTGCGATCGAATAACAGATCAATCGACTGGGACATGATTTTCAGCAAAAAAAGCAATAAAGAAGTGCAGAATAAAATTTGTATTATTCGAAGCTCAGTCTGCAAGATATTCGAGTCCGAATGTGTGGTACGTAGACGTGCAATTGCTTATCGCGTCGTAGCCACAATTGCATCTCGTGCACAGTGGACATTCAAACTGGATTATTTTAAAAATTGTGCCTCGAACGAAGAAATTCCATTTCATATTTCTTTCTCATTTATTCACAAAGAATTACCTCCCGCGCACTTGACGATATTAATCCTCGCCGCTACACCTCGTAGAACATTTTCAGCCGTCGATACAGGTCGCTGGAAATGAATTCAAAAACCTGTACACACTTCGAACCGTGATTTCAACAATATACCGAGCAACACCGACAGTGAACGCGTTCAAGCCGAGAAAGAAAGCTGGAACGGGCACAACCCCACCCGCACAATCTCTATGTCTCAGTTATACAGTGTCGATAAGGCTACTTCTCAAGCGGTTACAGTAATAATGTAATAATAATCGACAAACTCTCTCTCCGCTCGTCGTTTACACTCTACTCTGTGTATGTATTATCGGTGATTCTTTTTTTTTCAGTTAGTTCGTAATGTTTAATGTTTAATAGTAATGGTAATAATAGTAATAGTAGTAATATAATAATAATAATAATAACAATAATAATAATAATCATTATAATAATAATAATTAACGTTATTATTATTATCCTCAATGTTCCATTTTTTTTTGTTTGTTACTTCATCATTTTCTTTTGTTTAAACTGTTATCTGTATGTAGGTTACATATATCCGCACGATTCCTTTGATTCATTCTGTCGAGAGAATATCCTCTATCCTCCCTTCTCTTGCACGATCTAACTGCTTTTTTGTCTGTACTATATACCATCCCTTTGTCCCGAATTTCTGAACGGTGTTTCTTACGATCTAGAAAAAGATGTCGGCACGATCCGCGAACGACCGAGGCATCGGGGACCCGTCCGACGCGTTCGCCTCGCCTGTTATCGCGGTTCGTTGATAACGATTGTGGTCCGATTGTTTCCACGTCGGCGTTCACTTGCTTCGCGGACCCGTGGGTCGACAGTTGTCGCGGTCTTCTCTCTCCCTCTCTCTCTCTCTCTCTCTCACTATCTCGCCCTCTCACTCCTCTCGCCCATCCCCGCACTCGGGTTTTGTTGCTCCGGGTTTCGGACGATCCCTTTGTCCGTCTCCGTTCGGACGAACGATAAATTGTTCCGAAGTAGTTTCGCGTTTCCGGTCACCACGGATCGCCGAGGAGCTCGACTTGGACTCACGGAGTTTCCCGGCGACGAAAAGATGGATGGCATAACGCTTTAACCTTCGCACTGCCTGGTTGGCTGTGCCGGTCTGGCTGCATTTTTGGGAGTCAACGTGGGTCAGCACCTCGGCTTACTTTGACAGTGAACGCGCTGCGATAGGCGGGGTACATCTGTCTATTACGAAGCCGATTTCTTCAATGAATTTGAACCGTTGACTAGGAACAATCCGATCTATGTAAGTTCGATACAAATTTTGCGAGTATACGTAGACTGTGGATCTTTATGCAAGATTGTCCGCATTTGTTATACAGGAGCCGTTTGAAAACGTTTTCCTTTCTTCAATAATTTTACCAGATCGGAGGTAATATATTGTCCGCCCTGAATCGAATGATGAAACGACAATGTACATTTTTAAGAACATTGCAGCAAACGATTTTCCAGGCTTATACATTCGGCAGGAGAATGTTAAAGCGTTCCAAAACGATCGATTATGTTTAAGGAGCAGGAAGTAATTACAGACGAATGAAAAACACGAATTTCAGCTCCTCCTGAACGCACCCAGACTGACTTCAAACACCAGACGTGCCACTCGAATTTCAGACGAACTTTTTCTTGTTAATTTGCAGATAAACCGAACAGCTCCACAGGTAAAATTGCACTGGGTTAATGAGAGGTGTAAAAAGTTTCTTTCGAGATCGAAGATACAGGAGAATGGAAATTTTATAATGACAGTCGGGGGAACGGGGAAACTTCCTTGTAGGAGAGAAAATAACGGAATCGGTGTTTAAAGAGATAGAGCTTGATGGCGGATAAAGTAACAGGAGGAGAGAGAATGGAAGTCTGATTACAGGGTAACTAGAGAAGAGTAGGTATATCGGGAAGAAGGGAAAAAGAAGAAGGGGGTAGAAATCTTATTAAAAAGAGAACGGGGGAAACGGATAAAACGAATCGCATCGCGGGGAAAGAAGCAGAAGCGGCGAAATGTATGAAAGAGGCATCGTATCGAGAATCTGGAGAGCTTTTTAATAAAAACATCCTCGCCGAAACAAAAAATGTAAACGAACGCTCCCTAAAGAAAGGAAAAAGGGAGAATGAGTAAGGGTGTACTCGTAAAAACGTTTCATGAAGAGGAAATAAGGAATACGCTGGTAATTCGAGGATTTTTCAAAACGAAATTAAAACTCGAGAAAAGTGAGAAATCCGAGCATTCTAACCGAGAAGGATTACTTTCAACACGACGGAGAGAAATTGACCTACCCAGTGGGAAATAATATTTTCAGAGAAAATAATGCACGTTTCTAAGCCTTGAATTTAAATTAATAAATCACCCAGGAATATGAAAAATTTCGTTAGAAATAAAGACATTTTAAGAAGAAATTGAAAATGGGTACTCGGATACCCGATTATTGACATAACAAATTATGTTTCCTCTATAGCGTCGTATTTTAAAGAAACAGATTTAACAACCGAGACAGAAAGCAGTCGATCGTTTTACAGTACGTGAAAATAGTACATTTTCACCCTGGGGTTAAGAGCAGAACAATAAAAATGATATTTTAAAAACAAAGCAAGATATTTTTGTATTAACAAATCCATATTCCGCAGCGAGAATAGTTGAAAAAAAGAATAATAAATGAAGCTGTAAAAAAGAAGAGATGAGGAAGTTTGCGAGGAATCGCGAAATCACGATACAATTCGCAAAGGATTTTATTGGCCCCGACGCGTGACCAGAGAGCTTCCATGCTCGCAGGATCCTCCCGATCCTTTCTTCGGGATTCCTTTTTTCTTCCCGGTCGTTATATTATCGCCGGGATAAAACGGGAAGGACAAACACAGAGGAGGATCGCGGCTGGTTCCGTCTAGATTGAATCCGGACGGGAAGCTGACCGATAGAAATTCGCCGAGGAAGAAAGGCAATATGGCGACCAAGCAGACGCTCTCTCTCCTTGAAAAATTATTCCCTCGATAACCGGAGTTATTAAAAACCGTGACGGCTGGAGGGTTCTGGTGATGGTCCAGCGATCCAGACGATGGGAACGTGATCGTTTTCGCGGATCGAGAACGCGGGAGAAAACCTTTTGCGCCCGGGAAAAGGGATTATTGGACAGTCTGGTCTTCTTCAAAATTGTGAGAGACAGTTGGCAAACATTGGTCACACAAATTTCACCCGGTGAACTGGTTCGGTACTGATTTATTGCATGTAGATTGCGAATTTTTCGCGTTTGTCGCAAAAATGACTAGAATTTGATTTTATACACTCACATTAGTAAAAATGTTAACAAATTTTTTCACTTAAAGATGTAAGAAGAAGACACAGAAAAAATGAAAATATTGATTAAGAAAGTAGAAAGTGGATTTAAAAATTTAAACTCTGTTATTCTTAACTTTAAATCAGTCCCTATAGATCAAGAATATAATTGGCTCCTAAGGACCCGAAGGATATTAAAGCAGGGTTCAGAAGATAAAAATGGATTTAAAAGTCTCACGACTCGAACTTTGCTCCAACCTATTTTTTAAACAAGTACTTATTCAAGAAACAAGAGTGTAATTACTCCATAAGGACTTAAGGGTGATATGAAGTATAAATTAGGGTTGAGAAGTTGGTAATGGACCCGACTTTAAAATACAGACTTCCTTTAAAATCGTGTTCTTCGTACTACTTTGAATCTTCAAAGAAATCAGAAAATCAGAAAATGAAGAAAGTAGGAAAAATGGAAGCGAACTTATTAACTCGAAATTGTAAACATTCTTAGAGCCTTTCTCAATTTTAAACAATCATGGGACACGTTTGTAACATAAAAAATGGTGTAAGACGTGTCTGAAGTGGGTGACAAACGTTTTCAAAATTCGGAGGCTTCAAAAAGTTATTCTACAAAAATCAGTCTGGGTGCTTCAGGGTGCTGAAATTCGTGGAAAAAAATTGCACACGGGAAGTCTCGCGAGGAATTCGATTAGATCGTCGACCGATCACCCCCGAAGTCCGCGGCGAGCTCGTTAAAATCGTGGAAGTCGAGTGAACGGGGCTGGTTACGCGGCGAGAATCGCGATTTTCGGTGATTTTCACTGATCGACGAGCGACAACCGTCGACTCGTCAGCGTCCAGTTAGCAAGATGGCCAGGGCGATCAGGCGTGAACGTTGTTAATGTACGGTGCAACGTTCTCCGACCTTGTTCTCGCGTTAGATGGATCCCGGTGCTTCCGTTCGCGGGCTCTTCGTCGTTTCTAGCGACGTATTAGCCACGAAGGGTCCGCCCGACGAGGACAGCCGTCATCGCGACCCCGAAGAATACCACGGTGCTGCTGGACGTCAACGACGGGCCGGAGTTGCAGCCGTCTTGCTGGCAGCAGTACGTCCTCGTGCTCCAGGCCTCTGGAAAATAGATAACGCACATCATCAGTCACCTACACATCACTCACTTGCCGAAGAGCTAGGCTCCTACTACTTGGACTGTATAATAGATTTTATTGAATTCGAAATTCTTAGAATTCTAGGAGGTTCCTTGCAGAGGGTCACGCCGACGTACGTGTCCAAAATGCGTACAGTAATCTCTTTGTGTCTAATGATCTCTTTATGAAGCTTGTGCCAACATATTCGTGACACTTTTCTGGTTAAAATGATACCAAACGCGACACCGTTTGAATCGCATTTACTAGTTTAATCCACATATATAGTAGAACCTCGATTATCCGAACTAATCAGCGAAACATGAATGTGATCTACTAACAGAATGATGTGACGAATATGGATTACTTCGAATCACTTTCCACGTGAAACATGTAATAATATCAAACTTAAATATCCGTTCGGATAATCGAGGTTCTACTAAATCGTGAATCGTCGGGGCAAATGTGGTCCGAATTGTGTCGTGTCTGGGCTCGTTTTAACCAGACGAGTGTCACGAATATGTTGACAAGAGTTTCATACAAAAATCATTGTAAACGAAAAAGATTTATCTATTGTCTCACCTAACTCAGATCTAATCCGATGTCATGTGACTCCCGTCGGTGATCAAGCTTGAATAGAGAATTAATATACAGTGTGCTAGATCCCGGAAGAATGCTGAATATTCAGAGTGTATAAAAATGTATGGTTTCATCTTGGAAATTATACAGAATAAACAAACAGTGGGAAGGATGTGTTATTCGGTGCAGCTCTATAGAGGTTGCTCGGAGATTACTTCGATTCGAGGCAGATTCGCCTTTCTCCAGGCAAATGGTCGAGCGAAAAAAGAGCAGGAGGAGGAAAACCTGATCCGGGGACAATCGATGCCTAGCTGGCTCTCGATTCGAGTCGGACGAGGTCTCCCGCGAGTTTCTCCGTTCGAGGATCGAGAGAAACAAAAGGAGGACCTGACCGGCTCTCTCCCAATCAATCGTCACGCGACCCCGCTCTCCTATCGTATTTCTGTGCGGAAAGTCAAGAGGCTGCTAATCCGGAATACCTAACAGACAAGAGAGTCCGGGACGAGGACTCGTCTTCTGTCTTCCTTGGACGTCGAGAAGGAACGTCGAATTCGGTATTCGAGCAGACTCTCTCTCTCTCTCTCTCTCTCTCTCTCTCTCTCTGTCTCTCTCTCTCTCTCTCTCTCTCTCTCTCTCTCTCTCTCTCTCTCTCCCCTTCCTTGGGTTTTTGGTGAAAAAGAAGAGGTGGAACTCGACGGTTCGATCCGGTCCGAACTGTGTCACGGAACCGGATAACGTTACTAATTTCTATTCAATTTACAGGACCGGCGCGGCGACTGCTGCTGCTGATGAAAAACTGCTGGATTTTGAAAATTAATTTTTATCAGCGGGAAATTAAATTTTGCACTGTGGACCGAGTTTGTTGTGGTTAATTTGTTAAATGTTCGATGTTAACCAAAGTTTTTATTGGTGATTGAGTTGGAAGTTTATGTTATTTAACAGGGTTTTAGTTGTGATTTAATAGAAAACGTTCACAGTTTTGGTAGAACGTGTGAAACGCTTACAAACTTGAGGTGAGCATTTAAATTTCAAGCTGTTTTCTGGAGGAATTTAGTCTAATTTTGGTGTTGGATTTAACAGTAAATTTTAATGTTATTTGGCAGGGTTTCAGTTGTGTGTGGGCGGAAAATTTTCGCACATCTGGTAGAACCACCACGATATGCAAGACACACGATACATGTTACACGAGCTCGAAACCCAGCACAGATTTATTACAAGCTATCCGTATACCGAACCCTGACCGACCACAACTTTACTCTTCATGTAATTAAGAATTAACGTCGACGCAATTTATACCCCTGAGAAACTCGAATTTATGCTTCAATTCTCTCTGATCTAAAATAGATTAGAACTGCGGTTAAATATAAATGTAAACTGTGCTAGTATATTTCTGTGCACGCAAGGATGCACTAGTTCTTATATATGTATGCATTCTTACGTTACTCAGTTATGTTAAATTTCTCTGTACAAATCTTCGAATTACTATCTTAAAGGGTTAATGAAAACCCCAGCTGTTGAAATACTCTCCTGCGTAACTATACGAGTGCAGAAAATCAATACAAAATGGTATCCCGATTTTACAACAAAGAATCCTAAGAATAACACAGAATAGCTTCTTGGCGATAGCGGCAATCAAAGAAATTGCAGTGGATCGGTTCGAACGGCCGGAAAATTCATTAGGGGATGTCGTTCGGCCCGCAATTTCCCCCATTAAAATCGAGCGCCGTTAAAGGATCCCGGTCCACGATAACCGGGCGACAATCGTGGCAGTATGGCAAGTTAAAGGGCTCGTGAACTCGGACGCTTCTTATCAAACGGGAACGCCTCGATGCGAAACGTTCTCGCCTGTGCAAAAACGACGGGGAACAGCGTCGCAACGACAGACGTGCGTAATGCGATTAAGGGGAGAGAACCAGGCGAGAGTAGCAGGGGTAGAGGGATGGAGGAAGGGAGGGACAGGGCCTCTATGAATGGAGAATCTCTCGTCCCGGTTCCGAACTGAAAATCCCAGGAAACTTTTGTAATCCTCTCGACTCGCACAATGCAGTGTACGTGTTACCAGTCAATGTGTTAAATTTTTTCCCCTCGATTCTGTTTCCACGGATTTTCCGGTTTACATGGATTAGCGTCCGGTAAATTTTCCTTTTTTCCCAATGGGATCTTCCTGTTTAGAATTTAATTACCGCTCTCGCCGCTCGGGTTTTACACGGTCCGATAAACGTTTCGCGTTTCAATCTGCTTTTCTCTCTCGGATTCGTTCGATTCCCGAGTTTGTGGGATACTGTGGAAGAATATAGCGGAAGCATCAGGCCGTTTGATAAGCGAGCGTTTATACTGTGTTCGCCTCTTGCTCCTCCAGCTTCGTTTTTCATCCGCCGACGACTAGAATTTGTTTTCCAACCTCGTTGCACCCTGATTTCTCATGCTCGTTTAGGCGAGACGCAAACGAGCTCGAATTTCTCATTCTTAACGAGAACGGTGATCATTCATTGCTATTACTCTAGACTCCATCTTCATTTATGGTGTTTATATGCTTTTAGAATACAGGGAGACATTAAGGTCAACGAACATGCTGCTTTTATTCTATTTTTACCGTAAGGTATTCCCTGGCTGGCAATATTAATTTTATCCTCATTTTGGTTTCTATAGGAATTTGCATTCTCGTTATTATGTATTGAATAAGATTATAATTTTAATCAGAATATTCAGACAGTTGATTTATTTAACTAGTGGGAGGTTCAATTTAGAATAAAATTGTCAGTATAATATTATGGAAATTTCAATATAGTTTTAATTTTAAATGGAGATTTCAATTTGAGGTAACAATTTTATCAAGGCATTTATAAAAATATTGATCCCATAATGAATACTATTCAAATATTAGTATGAATCTGTATAGTTGTCTTTCGATAGTCATTATTCTAAATTTTCGTGGTTCATTTATTATTTTTCACGGTACTATGATTCATTGAACACGATTGTCTTACATATTTTATTATTTTTCTAAAACACTGTCTACCCTCTTAGAAGTATTATAATGCAGTGAAAGAGGGTCAAATTTTTTTTATAAAGACTTTTTTCTTCTAGGATTAACAATTTATTTTGAATATTTCACGTGTATAAATATCTAGAAAAAGCTTTGAAGTTAGCCGGAAATTTCTTTTAAAGAAACAAGTCGAAAATTCGTGTTCTCTAAAATAACGAAAAACTTTGGGAAAAGAAAATTGAATTTATAGCAATTTCCGGAATGTTCATTTTCAAATTTTTAACGTGACAGGAGATGTAAAAGCTGCGTGTACCTTTTACGACAACTGATTTTCCGACGTTCGAGTCTCTATGAAAAATTCACGCGTCTCTGGAATCCAGTGGTATGAGCGCGTGTGTGGTCAGACGCTGGAATATCTGAGGTTATGACTGGCTCGCATAGCTTCTAGATTTAAGTTAGTTGTATTATAGAGTCGAGTTAAGGTGGATTACCTTCCGGCTAGCTGTACAAAGGAGGATAACAACTTTGATGGGAACGTGCAGGGAATTTCGTGACGTACGAGACGTTTATTAATTGCACTATATCGCGCGTCAATTGAATTAAAAGATCATGTTGGACACATTCATTCAGTGTCTGTACTATTAATGGTCAGTAGACTGTTGATACAAAACATATATTAGAAGAATTTAAGAATGTTGTTATCGAGCTTCCATATTTTACCAATTTAGAAAATGACATAGTCCATTAATTATTAACAATTTTTATACTTATTCATTTGCCTGCATATACCAATCGTTGACTTACTTTCCGACTCAACTGTATGTAGAAGGACTGCGCCACTTGTCAAACAAGTGGTACAATGGATGATGCGAAGTGGTTTAAGTCACCGTCTGCTTGCGACAAGCAGTAGAGACACTGCGACCGGCTAAGAAAAAGGAGGCGGAATCAAGGGATTTAATTAAGGAGGAGGGAGGAAGAAGAGGCCACCGTTCTAATTGGCCAGGTATCTTCTTTCAATGGCGCGGCTCATACGATGATCAAGCGAGTGGTGTAGAGATACGCAATAAAAAGCAAGGGATTGAATTCTTCTCGAATTTCTTTGGAGCACGATAAGGCTGACGCAATTTTGTGAAAGGCCGGATTCCTAAAGAATCGAAGACCTCCCCTCTTCAAAGACGTCGATCCGCCAGGCCGCTTTGAAATTCGAGTTGCACGCGCGGCTACGTCGAATCGCGTACGCGCGGTTTACCGCACGAACCGCGCTGGAATTGCTCCTCTTCGAACGGTGCCCACATCGTGTAGAAATTGGAGCAGTCCCTCCTCGCTCTCTTCCTCTCTCTCTCTCTCTCTCCCACTCACTCGCGCCCCTCTCGACGTCGAGTATGAAACGACTCGTGATTTTTCGCTCGGTACCTTTGACCCGACCACAGAAACCGTATCTTCTGAATGAACTCGCCGAGATTCTTCTGGATCATTCCTCTGATGATCTGAAGGATTTTTGTTTTATAAGCGAAGCCAGTTCTGACTACATCCGGAAGAACTTTTATCATTTAAAATGTTACAATTCCCCGTGCTTCGGAACGAGTTAAAGCGCGACTTTAAAGCCAGAGATTTATGAGGACGGTGTAATTTCAGTGTTGTAATACTGTGGGAATAAAATGATACTGGACGTTTGACTTTAAAGTCGAGTTGATTTAATCCTTTGCTTTATAACATCGAGTCGAACTCGTGAGATTTCGAACGGGATTCATTAAACGTGTATGTACGTTAGTAATTCCCTTGGAACAGGGATAAAGTTCAGAAGAGATGGAAATAAACTATGTTGAAAATAAAATTTCGTTCTTTTGGTGTAGCTAATTTTCGAGATGTTCCTCGTATGTTCATTAAACTGCGACTGAAGGTTTGCGTACAGCTTGAACAAATACAAGAAGTTCTGAACCAATTGATTGTGAACAAATTTGTACGACACTGTAATTAATTGATAATGGGTTTTATACATTTATGATAAGAATTATGAGACGAGAGGGAGACCTGTCTAGTTATGCTGTACTTGTCTGACAAATGTCGATGCTGTATTGCTCGGCTGAACACTCAGCGACTTTATCACTAGGACGATCGCGTATTGGCGTATACCACTTGATTCTGGAGACATTGATTTGCACCACTTATTCGACAGGCGAGAATACCCTATTCTTGAACTGACTAATGCTCCATTGGTGTCTAACTGAATCATCACAATCTATATCTACCTGAACAGCAGTGTGCACTTATAATTTTAATCCATCGTTCTATTAGGTGTAAAGATTAATTCGTGGTCCTCACAATCAATTATTAGTAAAAATTACTTTAAATCTAAATCTTTCTTCCCCCGAATTGAACATTGAGTTATTATTTATACAATGAAGTTAACGTTCAGAAAGTGATGGAGATTGTTATCTATGGTAGAATATATTTTGATGGTATATAAAGAGTAAAAAAAATTCACGAAGGTCCACGAATTAATTTGTACTTTCATCCTTTTATTCTTATGTTTTTTTCGAACGCAAATTTTTGTCGCTTCATTATTCTAATAATAAAGTAAATGCAACTCTTATAGAATGCAATTTCATCCGTGAAAGTTGAATTTCCTCTAACAATCACGGCAAATGGATCGAATTCAATGCTGTTTTCTTGATGCCGTTCCTTGCCGATCCGATTTCCAATTTCGCCTTTCTTTCTCGACGCTTGATCCCGCGGATGCACGAATCATTCGGAGCAGAAAATTGGTCGGAGCTCGCAATTCCGAAAATTCACTAACGCGAGCCCCATTATACGATCTCGCGAATGAATGAATCGATCCGGTAATTGCGCCGGATGATAATGCAGGCTGAAACTGTTTTTGCCCGGTGGGCAGGGGACAGAAGTTATTTCCGCTCGCGAGAACCGTTTCAAAGGACAATTTTATATGAAAGTTTAATTGCTTTCGGGGCAAGATCGTTGTCGGATTTGTTTGTCGATGCGCGTTAACAAGGGTTTCCACGTGTGGGTGATGTAAGTTGACACGGTAATCAACGTCGGCTCGCTTATTAAATCGGAACGGAATGAATCTGCTCTCGGAGAGCAGTGTTTTTACCCATCAAGACGGGAAACCCTTGAGCGAGCGGATCATTAGATCTTTCCCTAATGAAATATTTCACGTTTTTCCTTCTCGTAGCGGCGTTAGGGAAGCAAGTGATTACTTACCCTTTTCTACACAATTCGGCACGCAATCTCGCACTATCGATCCCTCGCTGACGTATTTCTGAAACAAACAAGAGTATATCGACATGTTAGGTCTGTGAAATTTTTGGGTACAAATAAATATTTAACTTTAAATTTGAATGTTTGGAAATAAATACTTAGAAATAAATAATCAGCTTTCCCTAGACTGATTCGATTTTGAGTATGTGCCGGGGAGTGGGAGGGGGGAACAAGAGAGGAGATAACAAGGATTGAGGTTGTAAAGGAAAAAGCGTATCGGACCAGATACAACGGGGAAACGATACAGAATTGGGACAAGCGTATTAAGGTTCTACCGAAAAATCAATTCCCGCCGTTCCCATCGAATTGAAACGGTGAAAGTCTTGGAAACCGGCTGCCGCCTTGCCGAGGAATGGAAGAACAATGGAAGCCGTGAAATTTGAATTTATATTGGACCCGCGGCGGCGCACAGGATTCTCGCCTTGCTCTCACTTAATCCCGCGATATTCTCGCCTCGGTTGTTTACGTATACATTAAATGCATATTCATGTCGGCAACATTTGTCGAAAAAATATGATAGCAGTCGCGAAATATTAAGGCGCCTACAGGCGATAACGAACTTGACAGACATTTACATCTTCGCGATTCCGCAGTGTCTCTTTACACACGTGCACATATAGAACAGTTCATGCATATAAAACACCTTCGTAAGGTGACTTCAAAAAGTATTCGAACACCGAACTTACGATTCTTTAAAAAATGTTCGATATTCAAACTGTTCCTGAAAGAGAATCGTACGACAAAATAAACGTGGACTGAATTCGACAAATTGAATCGTCTCTGAAAATAGTAGAAAAATTATTTTCGTGGCTGAATCTACCATAGATCTGAAGATTGATGAAAATATTGTCAGTTTCTCATGTCGTATATTCTGAGAAACTTAAAAAGAAAATCAACAAAGTTTGATCAAAGTAGATGATTTAATATTTAGAATGAGTCCAGGTTTATTGGATGTAACATTCGTTTTAGCGGAATTACAAGAGTTCAAATATCGACAATTTTGACAAACATACAATTCTGTCAGCTTTCACTTTGTCCACTATTTCGTTCTCTGAATCTGTCATTTACATTCTGGATAATATGATTTTAATTAATTCGTGTTTCTAGAACTGCAGGAAAATGAAAATTCTAATTGAAAATTCATTGTGATAAATTGAGGTCCGTTTTCAACGGTTTTTAATAGGTTCATTTCACTTGCTCGGATAGGTGCCGGTTTCTTTTGCTACCCTGACCAATTATTGATCGCTTCCATCCGTTAACTTAGGCACTGACCTATACCACTTGTTTCAGAAAAACTGACCCTCGTTTTTTGTCTACTTAGTCATTGACCTATTCTACCGGCTCTATTAGCGACATATTGATACTAATCTGCACAATTTGTTTCATTTCATATAGATATCCAATGTTTGTCTGATTGAACGCTGACCTGTACTACTTGCCAAGTATTGATTTAGACAATGACTTGACTCTGGCTGGAGAAATTACAAAGTTTTATGAACATTTCAGGTTTATTTTTAATTGAAATCCCTTGGAAAATATAAATGTCTCTGTTCAATAAAACAAAATTCTCGATTTCCAAAAACCTTAAATTGAAACATTGTTAAAACACTCCTCTCGTATCAGAAAAAGAAAATATCCATAAAATTCCATTTATTTCACAATTAATTCAAAGTTTCCACGGTTCCACTCTCTTTGAGCTGGAAATTGGAAGCATGCTCCAATCGATTGGATAAGTTAATTTTCAAAACCGAATGAACCTGAAAGGATACCCGGATGAAACCTCATGTAAAATATGCCGGCTCGGTTTACCCGCGAGGCCAGCTGTAGTAACACGGTAAGTATCAATCTCCGTGTTTCTCTAGAAAATATTTCGACTTCTGATAGCCGTGGCGCGCCGTTTCGCGGCGCAGGGTAGCCGTTTTCCGGTCGTTCTGTTTCCGATCGAATATCAATGAGCCCGGACGATTCAGAGTCGCGGCGATGAACTTCTTAATCGACGGCCGGGCCCGCCGCAAGCCAGATCTTCGACGGGGAAACAATGGCCGGGCGCGGCTCGAATTTACATCGAAATCGACTCCCGGAGTGCTGCATCGCTTAATTTCGGAGCCCTTTTGTGCCGTGATTCCGCGGCGTTCATTTGTCTTCATTACTCTCTCATTATGACCGAACACTAACCTACATTACTTGCCTGTCTAGATACTGATCAATACCATTTCTCGGACTGAATAATCATCAGCCTCTACCTAATGGCGCGCCACCAAATGGCTCGTACAACTCGTCCAACGAAACACTGACCAGCCTCGCGGTCGGACCGAACAGGATCTCTAGAATATTGATCTGTGCTACTTGTCCTGCTGAATAGACCATTAAAAAAGAGCACCGGGCATCGAGGAATGTGCATTCTTTGCAACAAGAGAAAAAAGCGTTAACGCTTGTCCTAAAATCTGGCATTTCATTTTTTAGGAAACCTACCGATATATTTGTGAGCGTTCAAGACACATTGAAGATTCACTGTAACGTTAATAAACGTTGCGTGAGGTTTGATTTTGGATAGTGAACAAGTGGAATGATTCGTGCAGAATATTTCTGACCTTCGCAGATTAGCCGGTGACCCAAGTTGTTTTGCCGGTTTGGTACTGACCTAGCGTAATTTGCGAGTGCCCGAAGATATAATTAATTCCGCGTTGCGAGCATTTGTCTTAATTATCCTCTCGTTTTAGCTACCGGTTGGTGGAGACCGTTTGCGGTGCACGCGACCGCTTCTCTGCTACCTTTGCCCATGAATCGAGCAGACCATGCTAATCTGCAAGAAATAATCTGTCTCTCTAAGATCTCGCTGGCTAGTTTCGTGAGGCACGATAGTAGCACATTAAAATGGAGTTGTCCTTGCACAGATTTTCTCAGACACACACACACACACACATGATATTTCAAAGACAATTGGAACCAAACGATAAGCGGAAGGTGGTCTGGAAAGATCGGAAAACTGTCTGCAGAATGAATCGTATTCAATGACACAAGTAAATCAGATTGGAATCCGATATGTAGAGTAAGCGATGTGTCTAAACCAGAAAGTAGTGAGAGGACGTTATTAGTCAGACGACTAGTAGAAACTCACACATGGTGAGAAACGTACTATTAAGCTGTACATAGACAGGCACATATTTTAATAATTAGTATAAGGTTGTTCGTTCACGACAGTAGTAAAGCTATGGCAATGGTCGGACAAGTACGTAAACGTGTTGATAGTCGGCCAAACTGTGTAAAATCCTGCTTTGTCAAACAAGCGGTATTGAATATACGTAGTCAGGCAGGTACCCTGGGTTTCATGTAATTAAACAAGTAGTTTAGTCCTGTTGCCAGGCAAGTACTATGTGACTTTGTCTGGTTAAATAAATAGAATAAATAGAACTGTGTATGATCAATCAAGTAGTGCAAACTGTGCTTTGTCAGACACGCATCACATAATTAGTGCTTTGCCACGGGCAAGTAGAACAGGTCTGCACTATAAATTATACAAAATGATTTCAGAAACAATTGCAACAAGTGTCCATCTAAACGAGTGTATTTCTGTCCACTTTTTAAAAGTATGAATAAGTACAATTGAAAATGGGAAAAGCGTTCCGAAAGATTTCCCGTTCAATTATTACAGCCAGTGAGTAAACATTGTTCATGTTTCTTTGTGGAGCCATGTTTGTCCTCGAATGTTGTTTACGTGATTAACAACCTGTTCACATGATTTACAAACACGTGTTTATATGATTCGCGAGAACGCGACGACGCGGGCGCACAATAATGTAAAGCAAATACGTCGTTAAGTGTGCGATTCGCGTTGTCTCGTCGCATCCCAATGCTCTGAAATCTTGTTCGGTTCAGGTCTGCCGGTAATGAATAATGAAATTATCTCGAGTTCGAAACGGAATAAATCGTCGTGCTGCCGCCAGCAGTATCGTTAGATGAAAATCGCTAAGTTAGGGATAAAAATTATTTCCTCGGAACGCTCTCGCTGTTATAAACAATGGTCTCATCGAGTTTTAAATTCTGAATAGTGCGTTCGCGTTTTGGGCATAGCCTGTACGGTGCATTACTCATACAAATAATCACACACACAGAAGTCCTTCATGCTCGACGATGGACATCTAAATCACCGCTCCACACGAGAAACGCTCATTAATATCGAATGTCACAGTAAAAATAGCCGTGCCGTGTATCGCGCGATCGAGATAACCCCCTAATCTACACGCTTTCTAAAACCTGAATCGATCAACCGAACCGTTGTTGGTCGACGCAGTTTCGTTAAATTCCCCGTTTTCGTTATTTTCCAGCTTCGTCGTTTGCGTTTTTTCTCCCTTCGTTGCTGGCTAGTTTATCGATCCGGATAAATAAATTAGTCGCCGGGTGTGCAAAAATTTGCGGATTTAACGCCGGTCAGAAATGCGGGTTAATTCGGGTTAGTTCGGTGGCGGTTTAAATAATGGCCCGGTGCAATTTATCGAAACGATGAACGCGTGCTGTTGGCCCCTATCTGCGGCAGCGTCTATTTATTTTTTTTCTGCATCTCGTTCGCTCGTTGAACGATCGTGTTCCCTCCAATTTCGCCGTTGCCATTTCCGTCTCGTCGTCTGGCTATTAACAAATAATCTACTTTTTAATAAATATTCCCTCTCGGACCGTACGAGCATTTTATTTTTATCTTTCAACGACCTCTGTAGACAGTTCTATATCTAAATAACAAATATTCGGTTTTTCAATATCCTTTCTCTGTTGTTTTTAATACCGTTTTCTATATTAATTTTCTCTACAAACAATACTGTTTTGTAACGCAGCATCTGTTATCCAACGGTACTAATAAATACTTCCTGATCAACTTTCTGCTGTATCAAATATTTGGAATTTATTTTAATTTCCTGTATAGCTACAGTCTTGACTGTAATATTAGCAGGATATTATATTGATGAGAGCTAGCCGAGAAAATAACCTAATCTTCATATCCCGATTACTCCTATTAATCTCGTGCGTTAGCAAATACTGCCCTTAACTACTTGCCTCACTATAGACTGACTTGAATCACTGTCAGCTTATCCATTGTTCTGTATGTCCTGTTTACAGGGTAATTTATCTTTCCTTCTTGTTAATCTAGATATTGATCTGTACTACTTAGTTTACTATAGGCGAACCTACGTCACTTGTTGATCGTATCATCGTATCGATTCTATCACAGAACAATTTATACACATTGTCATACTATCATTGGGACTTGTACGACAAGTGTTATCATCGTACATCCCTTTACATTTAACACAAATATCATCTATATCAAGTATATGAATATCTGTAACGACAGTCGTTTAAATTCATCTGATTAGGTTCTTTCCTGGGTGAAGTATTGTGCTTCAAATGTCTCTTTGTATCTGTTCCAGTATTTCCATTAAGTGCGCAAATAATCTAGTTAATAGAACCTCGAACTGCACTCGTCGCTGTTAGAAATTTAATAAAGCTTGCTCAGCAAATAGGCAAACGGCCTGGGACGTCCCGAAGTTGTTGAACATCGCCGGTATACGCATGATTAAACGGTTTCGCGATAGGAGCTACTTTCGATTCGGCCGGAAAAGTTTTTCCATCTTCAGCGGTTCTTACGCCTTCTCTTTAATTATTCAGCGGCCGGGAAAGTTTTCTTTCGGCTTCCCCGAAGGAAAGTTTCCTCAAACTCTGCGGCGAGTTCCGCGCGCCGGGAAAACGTTCCGGCGGAGTTCCAGCGTGTTTGAAGTGCTCTTAATCGCGATAAATACAAATAACGAGTGGGGGCCGTGTCGGGACGGGACGTCGCGTCAGGATCTCTACGGAGCGAACGAACGGTTCGCGAGAATTTCGCGAGCTGGAGTTGTTCGACGCTTGGGACGAAGAATTGAAATACTTTCTTGCACTCGTGGACCGGTCCGCGTCGAATCTGAATATTCAATCTCGTCGAACACGCGCGAATAGTAATTCAGTTTCGGCGCGGAGCAGCGGGGGCTGATCAATTTGCATCGATTCGAAAAAGGTCGGCCGCGATTCGGGAGTCCAATATCCGCGAGAGCTTGCGATTAGATCGCTCGACCGAACGCTATCCCGGCGAAAATTGTGGCACGGTCGAAGTTAGGACCGCCTTCGCCGCGCGAAAGACTTCCTCGTATCGGCCAAAGCCGACGATTATGTTTCACCAAGCATACGGCGATTCGCTGAAGTTCGCCTTCGTATTCGGCTTCGTGAAATTTAAGCTCCTTAACGGTCGGGCACCGTTGGGAGAGGATGTACAGAGTTCGGTCTCAATGAAATAATAACAGCCGAAAATAATACAAGGAAGCGCAGTCCCGAAAATGGGTCGACTAGTTTTAGTGTGCTCGAAGCTATTTGATTTATACAGAACAGAAGCTATGTTTCGTTATTTGACGCCGAGTAGAACGGTTCTACTCGAACGTGAGCGCAGTTTGACCCAGATCAACACGGGAAAAGTGGGTCGCCCGGTGGTCATACACGGCATATCTCGCCCCCGAATAAGTAGTATATGTCGGTTTCGGTCAGACCAGGCGAATCAACTCCATTTGAATGTGTAAACAAGTCTGTAGCAGGCGCGAGAGAATCACTGGTCGTACGGGGAGCAGCACAACTTGTCGAGCAAGTAGTGTAGAACGCTAATTGCGTGGACAAGTGGAGTAGATTGTTCTGTCGCCGGACAAGCAGGCTGGATCACTAATTGTCGACGAGTAGTTCAGGCACTTCGTTCGTCACACAAGTTGTAATACCATTGACTGGAGCATACGCATTATTATCTAGATCACTGATTGAGCTGACAAGTAGTGTAGCTCGTTTATTCGTCGGACAAGTAGTGCAGCTCGTCCATTCATCGTGCAAGTAAATTATAGATTTTAGTGACACAATCTTACATGTTCCAGAAAGCACAATTTGTGTACAAAAAGTCATTATTTTGCTGTTACAAATAATCAGGCAACTATTACATGTTGGGATTGATCAGACAAGTTGCTCAAGTAGTCATATTATTCTAGTAATAGTAGAAACCTGTTCTATATTTCTCCGTTCGAACGAGAACGAGGTAATTTCGATTTTTCTAAACATTGATGGAACGGACTGCTCGCACAGCACGTCCACGAAGATTCGTAGCCGCCCACCGGTGGATAATGTTGCAGGAGCTAATCAATATTACGCTGGCAGTGGATCGTGCAAACAATCTGGGTACGGTGCCGGTTCATTTCTCAGCGAAACCGTTCCGGCCGAGATCCATTGACGTGGCCTGTTGCGAGGATTAACCGGCTGAAACGTAGCAATTTTCAGGACATGATAAATATCGCCAGCAAAGGGATCGCGCGGCATAACAAATGTCGGGCCGCGTTCACGGATACCGTAGTCGTGCGATCAACGTTTCTCTTCGCGCGGGATTGCGTCGGTTTCCATCGCGCGAAACGGAGAAAAATACGAACCCCGGGGCCAGGGTGCGACCGATCCTCGACTTTTCCGTGTACTTAGAGATCTGAGTGGAATTCAAGATACGAGTATCGGGGAGCCGGGAGCGAGGGTGCCACCTATCGCGACTCCTTATCGTCCTCGCTCTGGCGCCGTTCGCAGTGTCTAAAGTGCTTTTCAGACGGCCGAAAGGCGGGTCGGCACCAGAAATTGGGGACTGCCTATCTGGAGGCTGTGACTTTAAAGGATGCACCTACGGAGACGGTTGGCTGTGAATCGCTGCCAGCTATTCACCGGGATTGCTTCATTCACAGTCTATTGATCAGGAGATGAGGGACAATCATTTATGCAAGCCAAACTTTGTAGATTCGTTCAAACGATCCTCTCTGTCCTTGTGCTAGATCTCATTGTCCCATTCCCCTTCATTCTTCAATTTAATTTGCGCAGGTGTATTCTAATTGTCTGATAAGTGGTTGACTTGTTCTACTTAGACGAACCATCGTTGGCTTGTACACACTTGGACGATTAAATAATGTTTTCTTAGAAGCCATTACTAATTTGTAAGTAATGCATCTGTGTATCAGATTATATTTACGTACACCACTGGTCGAAGATTATACACTGATTGTGTCGTTTGAGTCCGATGTTCACAAGTTTAATAGTCCAATTTTTATGACCTATATACGTCCGAGTTTACTGTGTGCGACAGTCTCAGCGTTTAATCACTTTACGACTGCCATTCCGCCATTTGTGGCGGCTTAGAAGATAAAAGGCCCAGCTTCTCTTTTCATATTCTCCACTAGAAAAATGGAGATCCATCGTTCGTCGGAAGGTGCGGCATAAAATTCGCGATAAAGGTGTTTGAATATTTTCGAGCGGCGCACAGCTGCCGCTTTTATAGAAGGTGGCAAGTGTTCTTCCGACCTTAATACCGCGCTCAGTATTAAGTTTAGAAGCCTGCAACAGGATCACGGTTGAACGATCGCATTATCTCCACTTTAGGAGAGAAATTCAGTGGCCTGCACGGGCCATAATGTTCGGCGGGCAGGTGACGAAGCCACATTACCCGGATCATTTTTACGACATGTACGTCCTGTTGCTATCTCATGGAAGTATTGAGGAGGACATCGACGAGAACGGTGTATCATCGTTATCCTTTAAACATGTACCCGTGGACGCATCGTGTGAAGAAAAACCGCGAATGGCGACACTCTGGCGAACCAAATCTCGTCGATCGTCGACGCCAACGGAACGGAAGGATTTTTTTTATATCTGGCCGCTAACGAACGCATTAAGGGGTTTATCGACGGTGTTATCGCGCCGGTCGTAACCCCGGCTATCCATGAGAGAGCGACCTAATGGAAATTCTGTGTACCGAGAACGCGCGAAGTCATTGGGAGGCTTTAACGCGAATACCTTCGAGGACAAGAAATATGGTTTCAGTGTCGGCGGATTCCACGACCATTCCACGCCTTAATGGCACTTCTAATATCGGCGGAGTTCGCGTTAGTGTTCTTGGGAAAACGCGTTTTAAAACGGAATACCCATTGCGGGCACTAATCGTTTAGCGTCTAACCATTTACGGGTTTGTATCACTGAATGCTCATTTCGTCACTGATATTGTGTTTAGCAAAAGATTTTAGACTTGATGGGTGCTAAGAACGTTTAGAAAATATCTGGTTTGTCCTGTATTAAGGTAAAAGTTGTCTGTACCACTTAAAGTTTACCTCATCCATGATACATTTATTATTCAAGAAGGTTTTCAAACACGAGTTTGAGAAGAGCAAATAAGAATGTAGAGTATGCAGAATCTGCTACATTAGTATCATGTAGAGAGTCCAGACCAATGAAATTAATTTCCTAGTGATTCACTTATTAAACACTTTATAAATACAGCATTGCACTTGGTAGATACATATTTAGATAATACAGACTTGTTGAAATGATAGCTAGAAGAAATAAATCTTTATTCAACTCCAGTATCTAACAATAAATTTCTAAAATCCTCATTTTGCACAAAGCTTTATCGGCGCGTCGAAACTTTCAATGAGGATTGAATCGCAGACGGGTGTCGACATCGTTACCACCTTAAGCAGGATCGGGAATGGTATCCACGGAACCAGACCTCGCAACAATTAGGGGAATGGCAACACCTGCCGAGGAATTTATTTTCGGGAGAGGGCAATTGCGCGGTTCTTAAAGTGTTTCTCGGTGAAATGCGACCGGATAAATTCTCTGGCGGTTGGCTCGTTTCTTCGTGTACCATGCGGAGGTTGGTTGTATTCTTCTCGTTGCCTGGGCACATCGCGACGCACGTTCGCAGTAAGAATTCTTTCCGAAATCTGGCCGCCGCGAAACGCGGTAGCCTTTTCTCCGTATGCAGCTAATTCGCTTCTTTTATTTCAAGTTACTTTTATTTATGTTCTCTTGGCAAAATTACAGCGAGAATTTTGGGATTCATTTTCAATAATAAGTATAAATCACCAATTAATCTTGACTATCGAGAAATAGACTCTAAAAATATTATTTTCCCCAAAGGTCCTCAATGTAACGATAATAAAAAATCCAATTGTGAAGTACACCCTTTGATTGTGTGTAAGTAAAAGGACATTTACTGAAATGCGTCGCGTGGAGCTGTCTAAACAAACTAATCCCATAAAACTTTCTTAAGACACGCAGGTGAAATGTTCGAGAATATTCGTCGGATCCTGCTGAATATCCTCAACGCAACTTCGCACGGTTTGCTTTCTATGTACAGCCGAATGGGTTATAGGAAACGGAGCGTTTCCTGTTTGTTCTCAATCCCGTCAACACAAAGCTGGGGAAGCGGTGGGCGTGAAGCGGATACGCGATCGCGAAGGACGTCGATCACCGTCGCGGATACGCAAACGAGTGTTTCGATCAGGAAGACGAGGCGTGCGAGCCGAACTGCACAGTTTTATCCGGCGTACAAAGGAGAAGAGTGGATTTTATAGATAGGCGGAGGGTGGACGCGCGGGGTAGCTCCCTCTAATACGGACTTTGAAATTGAAATGCCTGTGACATCGACGGAGAATCGAATTCATGCGATCCAGTCGTCGAGCCGTGGATGAAGGGGAGGGAGTAAGAGGATTCGTCGAATTTTAAGGACGTCAATTGTGGGAGAGTTCACCGGTGCATTTCCATTTTATTACGTTCCCTCCAGGTAACAGGAGTCGAAAATAACGAAAAATAGGGGTAATAGTCGGAGAAATCGGGCTCCCATCTTTCGTGAACGTTCTCGGAGACTTTTACGCAGTGTATTTGCCGTGGAAATGAAATAGAGTCACTCGAGGTTTCGTTGAAGTTCGATTTACTTTCGGGGAGATTGATCTTTAATGTTTGATGTAGTTTTTCCGAGGTTGTCTGACTATAGATTGATTTGAACCACTTGGTACGTGAGATATATTGCTGTGTTATATGTTTCATGAAAGTTTCGTCTTTGATACTCCACGATTTGGATACTGGTCTGTACTCCTTGCGGCGTAAAGGCTGATTTGCACTACTTGTCCCATTAAATATTGACCTGTGTTCTTTATCGTATTATAAACTGATCTGTACTATTTTTTGAGGTATAAATTGTCTTGTGAAGTGAATTATAAATAAAAAGAGGGTAAATTTTCATCCGAGTGATATATGAGGCTTGAATAAAATATTTACTTATACTACTGTATTCACAATTTATGATTTTCTCAAGAACCTATTAGACAAAATTATTTTCTAAGTCGTTAATTTGAAGCGATATACAAACAACTACATGGAAATGCGTGGTTTGTGACACAGTGGATCGCGCTGCTTCTGCTTAGAATAATAAGCAAGCTTCGCTTGCGTTTGTCCTTAACGGTTAAAGCAACGGGCCGTTTGAGCACATCGATAAAAGGGAAGGAGAATTCCGTGCATTGCAAGCTCGCGTAAATTAATTTCAATCCGACGACGGTGCTGCTTTGACGTCAAAGATTTTCCTCGCGCTTTCGTCGCAATGCCGCGGCGAGAACCGTTCTTGTTAATTGCAAACCATGTAAACCAGCGGCTTACGGCCGCGGGACAATGAGGCGGACGGGGAATAATTTATTATTGCGGTGAGCCGCTAGAAAGAAGTGCGAAGCGAAGACTAAAGCAATTTTCGCGGTGCGGAACAAGTGACAGGATTAATTGTGCTCGGTTTCGGACGGAGAGAGGTATGCCGCCGCGCACTTTAATGCAAACGAGGATATTTTGAAGTAATTAGCATCTTCAGCTGCTTTGCCGTTGTGTTGATTCTTCTAGATAATGAAAAGCTTCTGCGGCTGATGAATTGTCTGCGCGAAAGCTTTTTGGGGTCGAGAAAGGAACGACCATATGGTTGTACTTTGCTCACAGTGGCTATGGCGTGCCACTGGTCAGACGATTTTGTAACACGACCTAATTTTTCCGAATTTCATTCGTGCCCACATTCTTTTGATCTTTCCTTGTTAGGAAGGAGAATGTGCTAGTTGTCGGAGTACGTAATTAGTCAAACAAATTAATGCTTGACGCATTTGTTAGATCCATTAGCAAGTAAAAATTTATTCCTAGTCTTGAGAATTAGATTTGACACTCAGGGTCAAATCTTTTGAATATTCTCTACTAATTTCCAATTACTTATAATAGAAGTACAGGGGTCGTCTTTAGAGATTTAATTCGTCTTAAACGAACGATAGCCACTCGACTTGCTAAACGTAATTTATTTATTCTAGACTACTTAGGAATTCTTTTCTTACTTACTTGTGGTCGACATTCATCTTAAGGAGCTATTCAAATCAAGGAGGCCTCGATTGACCTAGAATTAACTGATCAATGGACCGATAACTATACAGCATCTAATGACTGACACTGGCAGACGGCCGGAACAAGTTGTCGATACTTGGAACACTGATGCATCGATCGACTATCGTTGAGTATATTCTGTAACGTGGTCGGGAGGACAAATTTCGTGCTGATAATATTGTTAATAGTATTTCTTAGTACTTATCACGTTACGAATATGATTTAAGTAAAAATATTTCAACGTATGCATCATTATTCTCTGTTCAGACACGGTAAAACAAGCTACGTGTACATACTTTTATAATCTTAAAGACAATTTACAAACGAATAATGTAAAAAATAATCGACCTTGTAGGAATCCTGAAATGGACGAGGTCCATAAAACGACGAGAATTCGGGATACAACGTTTCCAACGAAATTAAAATTGCCGAGCTGCAAAATGTCATTCGAGCTTTACGCCCTTTCTCCACCCCCTTTCGAGCCGTCGAGTGCCGTTGAAACGGCGGATGTATCGACGTGCGCGAAGTGGCTGCATTGTGGAGCAGCAAGGATTCCCATTTGCTAGTTAAAGCGCGTACAGCCTCGAGTGGTAATCCTCGGCACGCTGCGACACGCATCCGAACAACGTCTTCCAGCACAGGAAAGGGCACTAGGAGGGACGGGCTGGAAATGTAAATAAGGTAGTCGAGGATCGAATGATGAAATGCGCGCGATTTCGTGAAACAGGGCCGCGTCGTTTGTCGCCGACTTTTAAGGTTTGCAATGTGAATATTAAAAACGGCCCCGTGATTTTGTGACCATCCAAGTTTAAGCCCTTCATTCATTTTCCCCCATAACAAAATTGAAACAATGTTTTTGAAAAATATTTTTATCTTTCATTATAATTCTTCCTGGCAATCCTCAATTTTGTTTATCCAATTCGTCCCCAGATTCGTCCTCCGAAAATTTAATAGGAATTAGTAGTTACAGTTCGTAAGTAGTCACACTTTTTTCATACGTATTAAAAGAAATTTCATTCCACATGTTTGTGGTGCGGTGGAAACGTGCGTGAACATAATGAATTAATGACTACCCGATGTGCAGTAGCCATTGTACATAAAGGGTCCTTTTTATTTTCCTCCATCGGGTAAAAAGCTACATTGTTCACCCCTTGGAAATGGTTATTGTTCCCACGTTGGAACAAACTTATATGGATAATCAGATGATTCTGTTCCGTATTCTATAAAATTGTTCGAACGTTGCTACACCGTTACTATTGCAAAATCGTGTCTACGTTCCTACCAGATATTGAATAACATTTTATAGTACGTACTTTTGAATGTACTTCTAGCGTAGATTAAAAATGGAAGATGATGTTGTATTTAAAAAAATGTTGTAGTTAGAGTAGGTAACCAGACCGACTTCTTCAAAGCACAATAGAACCATTTAAAAATTCAAACAATTTTATTTTCACTGCTTTTCTGGATCTGGAAGTTTTCAAATTGGCTTTTTAGGCAAGTATACCCTATACTGTAAGCGCTATACTAACCTGGACCCCCCACTCTTTGAAATCGGTGTATTGCGCGTTAGAGGGCCGTCTCGTTAACTTCCGTCGATCCGTCCTTATTAAGGATTTATCATAATTATCGCGGGAGTCGGTAAGGCCGGAGCAGAAGTGTTCCTTTGACGAATCCGTGGCGTTTCAAAGCGGCCACGGATTCCCTCCATTTTGGTACTGGACTGCGAAGTGCAGATGGAGGGGAAATCGTTAACGGGGCCGCAATTGTCGCTCGTTCGCTTCCTCTCCCCCGCGAGGCCGAATAGCTCGGATAGTCACAGAGATCCGACGGGACAAAGGCATTTAAAATTTCAAGTACAGTCGTCGTCGTCGTCGTCGTCATCGTCGTCGTCGCACGGGCTAGCGGATGAAATTCCGCTCCGGCACGAAAGTAATTTCTCCTTTTCGCGGGGACACGCGGAAAGATAGTCCCCGCCGAGCCGCACAAAAAGATGACAAACACCAGCCTCACAAAGAAGCTTGGCGTTTCTCTAACCAGCGAATCGAGTGACGGATAACTGGGTCTGATTCCTGTGATGGTATACTCGAACCGGTACGACGCGCTCGTGGAAATGACGGAAAGGATCAGACGTGAAAAATGAGAACGCGCGCCGCACCGCAGAGTTCCATCGGGGCCGCACGGTGGAAACACGCGACGATGAAGACGTATCGCGGCTTTGTCCCGGCGATTTTCACCCCGCGGCGGCTGCTCGTTTATCTGAATTTTAATGAACGACCGGCTAAATCACCGTCCACGACCGGCCATTAATTACGTCGCGAAATAATCAAGTTGCACGCGTATCGCGTATTCCCAACGGAAAAATACACTGTCAGCGTTGCAGCAAGCAAGCACGGCCAGTCTCGAGAAGAAAGGAGAGTAAACCCTTTTCACGAGGGGCTTGTCAAAAACAGTTCCGCGAATATTCTCTGTTTTTCCATTCGTCACAATGTCTGCTGCTCTAATTGCCTCGTTATAGAAACGCCAGGTTACACGACATTTTTTCCCAGTCATTGCTCTCGTTTCGCTTTGAGCTCGCATCACTCACAGCCATCCCTTCCTCCTGCGCCTGGTACTCCGCGGTTCGTTTCGGTTTTTCATCCGTAAAATGCGAACGTCTACGCGTTCTATTTCGAACAATTGGCGGAAAGCCGGCGAGAATATTTTGCTAAAGGGTACATCGATTTGCGAGGGCAGTCCGGATTGACTTTGTCTGGAGTCGTACGAGTTTGCCTGTATCTTAAATAAATGTTATCTCTTCTCGCGAACTGTTGGTTTGCACTACTTTCGAAGAAGACGCGTATTCATCTGTAATGATTGGCTACGATCTTTACGATCAATAAAGTAGTCACGTGGTCGGTTGATAGTGCCTATTTCATTTTGTAAATATAGCTGCAATTTGTTTCTTGAACTTGTCTGACTCAATATGGATTTATACTACTTGTTTGATTTGATGTAGACGTTTCCTGTCTTGCAGTACATAAATATTCAGTTGTAGCAATTGTAACATTCTAGGAATCTGTTTTCAATTTATTTGGCGAACTTGTCTGTCCTAATGCTTATCTATACTACTGACATGACTTAATAAAAACTAGCCTTATATTAGTTAAATATTATTTTCTGCTACTTGTAACAGTCTAGGAATGTATTTTGAATTTATTTGATGGACTCTCTTGTTCTTGCAGTAATAAAATACTGAATGATACAAGTTCACTAAACTTCAGAAATGTGTCTTGAACTTATTTTGTTGAACTTGTCTGTCCAAGTGTGTACCTAAATAGAGGCTTAACTCCTGTTACAGTAACCAAATACCAAAGTGTATTATTTGTGTCGTTCTGGAAACGTGTCCGAAACGTATCCAGCGAACACGTCCGACATAAACGTGTTTATACCACTTGAATCGTTTAAGTTTCCACATATGTCCCGGTATGCACGACCACTGCGAAACAAGGTCGCATTCCGCGAGCAAATTTCCCGTCCCAGATGTCCCGAGCGTCCTTTGTTTTTCTTGAAACAGCTTCGAAAGTGCGGGACTCAAGTGATACGGTTTGAAAACGGGTTTCCAAGTTAAACAGCCGTTGTGCCGGGGTGGACCAGCGGAGTGCCAGGCCGGAAATTCGTGAAAAATTGAAATTTCCCGATTCCATAAAGTCACCGGCGGAGGCACTTTTAGGGCGTAAAATGTGAAACTCCCCAAGGAAATCGACTACGAAATGTCCTCGCCAGCTCCGACCAGTGTTCGAAAGTTTGATCCCAGCCTGGACACGCTGGCCGGATGCAGCGGTTCGAACATTATTGCCTCGGACGGAAGCGTCATGAAAGTGGTTTTTGCGAAACGTCGATGGGGCATGAAAGCAGCCATCATCAATCGAAAAAATGACTTGGGTGTTTTTAACGGTCCACGTGAAGTGGCTGGGAACATCTTGGTTCGCAGGTAACATCTTACTTCGCTTTCAGACTGTATATTTTATTAATAACAAGCCGAAAGTGCTGTCCCGCCTGGCTGAAAGCTGCACCGTTCAGCCTAATCGAAACACGCCGCGGGAGCTCCAGTGGAAAAGGACGATGATTGATCAGACGGCTGTATAAACCTTTAAAAGCCGCTGCTAACGTTTCTTTCGTTTCGACGAAATTTTGGCCGCTATCCTCCATGATTAATCATGATTTCTTGATGGGGAAATGGAAAATTTCATTCTTGAAAAATGTGCTTCCAGCCATTTACAAAGTACGACATTTTATGAATTCATGAACTGTTCGGAGAGTAATCTCTTCTCGAATATTTCTTAAAATATTTGCGTTTTATGGAAAATCGTTTTATTCTACTTATTCATCCCAGTATGGATACACTCCGAGGATGATCATATACTGACTTACACTATTTAGAAATCCTACGAATCTGTGAAGAAAGGAACAGAAGGACGGAATGTCCTTTTTAGAATATACTGATTCAACGATAGCAGTTTTAAACAGAGATAGAGAAGATAGCTGTTAATTAAAATTGCCCGAACAATTCCTCCCAGAAATTTGAATACTCCGCGATGGTCTGTCATGCGTGAACACCGTTGAACCGTGAACCAGATAGGAAATTGTTCCGTTTCACCGGCGACGAGTTCCATCGCAGACACAAAAGACAATTTCCGCCGAAATATCGGTACAAAAACCTTTTTTCCAGGAAGGAATAATTGACGTGGACGTCGAGTCGCACGCAGTTGAGCGGCTCTGGGAGAATGAAAGGCGTCTCTCTTTCCTCCCCCTCTCGAAAAAGCAGGCTCGCCGAGTGTCGAATATAGTCGGGAACAGCCATTAACCCGTTCCCAGTTGCGCTAATTCCTAGGCGTATCCATTTCTCCGTCCCAGATCCACTCGGCCCCGTCTGTTCCGCGTGGAAACAACGAAACACGACACCGAAACCATTCCGCAGGCTACTTCGGCCGTCGGACGACGCCGAAACACGAGCCGGAGGAATTCCTGTTTGCCGGGAACGAGATCGCTCAAACACCTCTGGCTGGCCGCGCCTTTTTACGGCGATTGTTAAGAGACTGTTTTACTGCCGTCCCGCTGCCTCTCCGGGATGAAATACGACAGCGGGCGTAAAGGGACCGACGGCTGCGACGATATTCAGCCATGTTCTCCCGGTGAGCAATAACCGCGGACGACGACAACAATTATTGAAATGGCTGCGAAATACTCGTCATTACGCAGCATCGCCATCTAAAAATAACAGGATCGCAGTTTTTCCGAGATGGAACACCGATTTAGAAATTCTTCGTCTGGGCTTCATTACGTGAACCTTGACAACAACTAGGACAACGATTTTCTACCTGAATTACCACCAACTGGAGTGAAATAGAGATTTATTTTCTTTCTCGATATGTTTGATATGTTATTATTTGTGGTTATAACAAATTTTCATGTGCTTGGCGTAGGCGGGCGAGTGCGCAAAAATGTTCCTCGTTAAAGGGTGAGAACGTTCAGAGACCCGTGAGACCAAGCTAAACACGGTACGCTTCTAATTTCTTTTTTGAGAAAATGGAAGTGTAAATAAAGGATTTTTGTGTTAGGTTTTACTATGTGGACTTGGTAAAGTGCGAAAGAATTTTTAGCCTTTCTGGTTTACGGAATGGCTAAAAATGGCTGCTGCCATATGAAGCTGGACGTCCTCTGTTTGGGAATGGGTGGCTGGGACAGTCTTATAGGAAGGCTTGGAAATTCGAGGCGGATGGTGGGAAAGGGATAGGGTGAAAACTCCCTGCCTGACGGGACGAGGCGGGTGGAGAGCACGTGGACGATTGTAACAGCACTTGTACCTTGTAATAAAGCTCGGTGTATAATTGACGGAATTACGCGTGTTTAATACAATTTGTACAAGCTGCACGGTAAGCGTGGTACGGTTAAAAAATCACGGCTCATCGAAAGACCGTTCGGTTTCGCGTGTGATTACTCAGCCGGTTCGCAGAAAAAGAAGGGCGATTCCGGGAATCGCTCGCGGATATTCGCGGCTCGCGAGAGCGGCGATTGGCTGCCGTGCCGTGGGCTGATTCGCGGAAAGGGATGTGCTCGGGAACTAATTAGCGCCGCGCTTGAGCGCGCGCGGATTTGATGTTCGTTACCGATTCCCAAACATCCTCTCTGGGCAGAAATTTGTACTGGATGTATGCATATACAATTTAAAAAATACGTAGTAGTGTAGCAAAAGTTAGTAAAATTGAGTAATAATAACGAAAGAACCACGACAGCTTTAAACTTGTTTCTAAATTATTGTGAATTTGTTATAGGGTGTCAAAAACAACGTACAACAAACATTCGTAACATTTTAGTTACGAAGTGTAGTGCGAATCTCCAAAGATCTCTCACAAGACTAATGTCCTCGAATTATTCATACGTTGAAAACTTGGCAAAACCGTCACAGATTCTGCGTTCAATATTGAAACGATAACTTCCGTAGCGAACGGTGGAGCATCTTCGCAATGCATTTTCCCGTTCCGCGGGTCTGATGGCCCCAGATTCTCGCTATGCCGAGCGTTATCAATTTTCCGTTGGAACATGCAATAACCATTCGAACCGGTAATGGATATTGATAAACGACAAATAACACGTTGGCGAACGTTCACGCGGGGCCGTAATAACGTATCAATCGATGGGGCGGGTCGTTAATCACACCGGTCACGCGACAAACGGTTCGCAAAAAAAGCCAGCAAAAGTTTCGCGGCGAGAGAGTTGGTCGAACGTTGGTGGAAAAAAACAAAAAGAAAATGGGGTATGAGCGCGGGGGTGTGGGTCTCAAAGCGGCGTGATTTCCTAGTCGTGGTTCTTTCCACGTTCCATTTCCCGTGTTTTAATGCATAAAACATTTCGGCGCGGGGGTGGAAGGCACGATATGCGCCGTTGCGATCCGTTTGAGAAACGTGGAAACAGAGAAACTCCTTTACCTTGAACCCCTCGCGCCTTTGCGTTCCTCTGTGTTTCGGCTTTGTCGCCCCCCACCCCCCTTTTGTTTGAGATTATACGAGCCAGGGAACCTAGCATTTTTATCTGCGAAAGAATTTGGAAAACGGCGCCGATGGAATATCGCCAGGAACACTCGCATAACACTCAAAAGATACCACCAGCTCCTTTGCATGGAAATATACGTTTCGACCGATCGGCGGAGCCCCGCTCTCCTTGTTGGTACGTATTGCCATTGACCTGTACTACTTATTCGGCTGAATAGAAACTGACTTACTCCAGTTCTCTGCGCAAATATTTATGCGGGACACCTATACGCTCGCCGGACACTGGCTACCCATGCTTGTCCTACTACAGGCAGGCTTACACTACTTATTTGCTGTCATGTACCCGTCTGCCAGACTTTACACCGAGTCGTGCTACTTTTGGGGGACTTTCGTTGATCGAGTTAGGTTTTCGGGACTTGGGAAAGCTTTCGGGAATGTGTGACGTGTGTACGGTAGTTTATACCACTTGGACGATAGAATAAATTAGAAGTCTGAAAGAATTCTACCACTCGTTTGTTACAGAAAAATAATTCATTAAGGAGATAAATTTCCAGTGCATTGCAATTGACAATGGAACAAAGTAATCCAGGTTAACAAGAAACATTTCTATTTGATCTTTCCATCCCTCTCATGTCGGACCATAAAAGATTCTTCTCTCTTCATTCACTTCATCCCAGTCTACTTTATTCATAGATTCCTCCATTGGTCAGCCTGATCAAAGAAGTTTCCTCTCGTTGATCTAAGGTGCTTCAGTCTGACCATCGCAACTCTTAATCTACTTCATTCTATAGCTACGGAGTTCGTTTGACCAGTTCCCAGTTTTGCCGTCCCGGCGAGTGATTCATTCTGGTAGAAATGCAAACACTTTTTGCGAACGCATTCGAGTGAAATCGACAACGAGAGACAAAGAGAGAGAGAGAGAGAGAGAGAGAGAGAGAGAGAGAAAGAGAGAAAGAGAGACAGAGAGAGAGGAAGAGAGACAAGGTGGAAAAGCATTCGCCGTAAAAGGCATGGCTTTCGGGTCTGGCATTTCAAGCGTGGCTTTGACTCACACTCTGTTCGCAGCAGCCACAAGAAGCTTACCATTCTCTTTCGCCTTCCTTCCCTCGATCTGCCGTAAACTGGCCGACGAAGCTTCTAAGCTCTCTTTTTACGGTTCCACCACCGGGATCTCTTCCATTTGAGCGTACGCCCATTGCGCCAGACGCTTTTGTTGATCATCTTAGCCGGGGATAACGGCGAGCCACAGTCGGCTGAATTAAACAAAAAATTGACAATCTCCGTTTTACACGGACGTGAGCCTGCGTTGCTTCTTCGGCCGTTCCGACGCCCTTTCCTAAACCTTGGCACACGGTCCAAGAGCTGCTTCACGTTGGCTTCGAGAATAGAAGTCTTGGAGAAAGCTAATTAACTCAGGATGTGATAAATAGATAGATTGCGGGAGTTTCTACAAAATAATAATTTTCTGAAAACAGGGGCCAAATCGAAATTTCCTTCTCACATTAACATTCTGTTAATAATATTTAATATTGTGTATAAATCGAATCGAATTTATTCATAAGATTTACAAAGCTGTATCTACTGAAGTATTGTGTATTTTAACGTATGCAAGAACGTGTGTAACAACATTTCGGAAAAGTATTTCACGGTTTCAGTTTTTTTAGAAAGGAAAAAGCATGAATTATGATGCAGCTAATAGTACATCCGAATAAATAAGTAGCTCTGGGATGTCAGATTTTCTAAGAGCAGACATTGTATCGTGTGTAAGAAATTGTAACAGTGGCAAATTATTTTTAATTATGTTTCTGCTGGCCTGCCTTTTATCGTCGAAATGATTACGAGCACTGAATAAAAGATTAAATGTTGTTTCTCAGCGGGATGAATTTTTGGGCAAATTTTCGTCGAGTGTACAGTGTGCATCTCTAAAAGCGTCACGTAATGAGACATTCGGAGTCTCGGCCGGGTCTCAAGGTTTACAGTTCGTTTGTTCCCCGAAGAGCACGACACGCGAGAAATCGTCCACGCTGTGCTGCGAGTGTATGCACGCCCGAGCGGAATTTCCGCTCCCGAAGCCAGCGGAGACAAGCGGGGAGGAACGTCGGAAGGATGGGAGGCAGTTGTGTTTTATCGACGGGTTGCCAGTGTTTTTATTGAAGCCAGTGTTCGATACGGAATGCAAATTAAATCTGGGGACGTTTTGGACAAAGTTACCAAGGTATTTCATGATTAAAATACAGCAGTTCATGATTAAATGTCGTTGGGGAGGTGGAAGGATTCGGCCAATCGTCAATAGAAATCTATAACTTACTGCACATTGCACGTACAAATAAAAAATTTCAGGAGCTTGCACATTTTCTCACAGGACATTTCGTTTCTGTAAATATAAATTACCTGTGAAACGATTAATGACAGGATATATTAGTGGGCCAGTGGTCTGTTCGAAGTCAGACAATTCCATTTCTGAAGATATAAATTACTACGGAAACAGTTAAGTATTATTACTTAATGAACAGTCAGACGTGGATGTGAATAAATATTTTGCTGTGTACATGGACACTGTAAATCAAAATTTAGTGGACACCAATACTGTGAGAGTTTACCGGATCAGTGTAATCATTCTATGTCCACGAGTTATTGCAATAAATCTGAAACTGTCACAATGCCATTTGCAAATATAAATGGCACAGAAGACGATTCGTTGAAGCCTGCACTATGCGACGTTTTATCTTCTCCTTCAGCGAGAACATCGCGCGAAACGTGATCCGAAGTCCGTGCCGAGGCGTTTGAATGAAACACGAGGATGAATTACGTACGATCAAACAAGGACGTGAAACGTATCGAACCCCGGAAACGATAAAGAGGTATTGTGTATATCGTTGAAAACGTCCATACGGCTCGAGTTCACGGGCTACATCTTATCCGCGTAGCTAGCATGAAATATCGCAGGCTCGAATGGCCGCGTTTCCCTGTACAAAAGCTCGTTCATGTGCTTTTTATTATCGTTTCATCTGATGTAGTCAGCAACCCCTGCTTTTCTGACATCGATGCTTAAACGCTTTTCTAAAAGCGCGTTGCATATCGAAAATTCCATCGCACTTTTTACAATTCCAAGAAATTGACTACGCCTCGTGTATTACCCCATACTACTTGCAGTGATACGAACTTTTAATAAAAAGTATCGGATCAAATTCTACAGGATACAAGCCGAAAGGTAGTTCCATAAAATGTATCGAAAGTCGAGTTCTTTGGACCTTCTTTCGGATCAGTAAAATCCCCAGAGAGAATAGTAAAGTGGAATTCAGTTAACCCCAAGGAAAACACGGTACCGGTGGACGTTAAATATTTTACTGCTTTGCCGAATGTTTTACAGCCCATTATAGTAATATTGGATGCACTCTTTTCGTACGATCGCGGGAAACGAACACGACAGAGGTTCCGGTCAAACAGGATACGGGTACACAGACTGGGAACCGAGAGTACGTTGCAAAATTGAATTTTCTATGCAAATTTACTTGATAATATCTCGCCGATCAAGGAATATTATTCGTGGAATTTTATGATTCCATGTAACAAAGTATACACTTCAAGATACTTATCCTTGACTACTGATTTCATGCATTGTCTGATTATACATTGATTTACACTACTTATTCAAGACAATATAGCAACATATTAATTTTGTTAAACGAATAGATGATTCAAGTTGACAAACTGTGTAAACTCCTGCTCAACACTTCCATGAGGCTTAGGGGATGAAGCGTTCCAACGTACAAACGTTCCTGTTATAGAACGTAATAAATCATTCGATGTCCCAACACCCAAGGTGTTAATAAGACAATCGCATTAGCAAAAAAAAAAAAGAAAAGAAAAGATAAAGCATCATTTAATACCGCGATACGTAATGTAACAGCCTTTTTCTGCGAGCACCTCGTTTATGAATATTAAACTCGAAGCGCAGTAATTCTAAACGGAACATTACCCCAGCAATCTCGTTGGCGGTGGGAAAAGAGGGCGGCGGGATCGAGGAATAAAAAGAAGGTCCTGCTTGCGGCATGCTTTATGCTTCGAAATGCGTGTTTATTTTTTTCTCTGCTTATCTTATTTGTCCCCGAGAAAAAAGGAGAGGTTTCGCTTGCGGGAGGAGCGCGGAGACTTCCTGCAGAGCTTCCGTCCGAGTTTTCTTTCCTATTTCGCCATGCTAGGAGCTATAAGTCATCCCAATTTCTGTTGCCGCTCTGTCGCCCCGATGGCCCCGGTCCACCGGTTGCAAATAACAGCGAAACAAACCGGTTTGATTTAGGGATCGATGGACAGGATTGCGGTCGCACCGGCTGCGCCGCCGAAGAAAGCAATTGGACACGTTGATTAAACTCGTTCCACGTGACCCGTGCTTCGGATAAATACTAGAACCATCTCTCCCCCCCCCATCCCTCAACCCACATTTTCTCTACTGCACACCTTTTTTTTGCTCTAGCCTGCGAACACATCGAGAGAGAACAGTACGTTTAACCTTTAATATCCGCCGATTCGAAACGATAACATACCGTTTACCGTTCCCGTCGATTTTATTTACGCGTCGAAGCGGATTACGCCTATAACTTTTCCTAAACTTCTCTGGACCCCTACTACATTAATCCTCGGCCGTTCGTTAACTTTCCTCTCTCCTCCCTCGTTTCTCTTCTGTTAGTATATTCCACACTTCGCGCTCACCGTCGATTGTCCCGGCATATTTCACAGTCCACCACTCCTGCCTCGTGCTAGCCCGTGAAATTTGGCAGCGATTTTTGCTGTGCACGCTTCGTCTATTTTCCTCTGGTACCTTTTATCTCCCTCCTCTCTCTCTTTCTCTGCCTCTTTTCTGGATCAGTGGACGAGAGATTGTATTCAATTCCAGTTTAATTTTGCCGTTTAGAAACTCCATTTGACCGCGCACGAGGCTCCCGGAGAAACTTTCTAAATTTCATTTTTCGAGAGTTTTTCGGAGCTCGGCTCTCCGCTCACAATTTTCTCCTTTACTCGTGTGCCCGCGTTTTCCACCGCGTTCTCTCCCGCTTTTCCGGAAACCGTTCTCGTCCTCTGTTATTCTAATTGCGAGCGGTCGACGATCGCAGAGGTACTCCGTTTTTTTCCCCGCGAAATTCGATTCCTGTGACTGTGTTCCACTTGTGGACGAGAAATATTTTACCGTAAGAAGACTGCAAAAACGGAATTGTCTCTATCGAGGCTGGAACGTTTATTCTTTGAACCAACGCGCAAGTACTGTAGCATCTATGCTAGTTTTTGTCAAAAAATCGTTTAGACGTATTCGAGAACGCGCAGTTCCATAGAAATGCATTTTAAAATTATCATTATTTTATCATTAAAATAGCGTTTTACAATTGTTCTCGGGCTGTCGGTCAGAATTGCAATGATTAAAACGGGGCTTTGTTTTCCTTCCTCGTTTGTTTCGTGTTACGCTCTCCTTTATTTCAGGAAGGTGACTATGCGTGTATAATTTTTTCCACGCTGCGTACTGCTCTTTGTTATTTTACTACCTTCTAACGTGACTCTGTTAACGATCGAATGTGCTCGATAGAATTTCCATTGGAGCC
Organism: Halictus ligatus; assembly: GCA_028454255.1. Lineage (NCBI taxonomy): Eukaryota > Metazoa > Arthropoda > Insecta > Hymenoptera > Halictidae > Halictus > Halictus ligatus. The sequence goes on from CM052143.1 coordinate 11,367,620, forward strand.
GGTGCACGACTAGTTTCCCGAGCCCTTCGATACCTCTTCAAGAAATACAATAACTCTACGGGACCATAGCAAGTGGATCGACGCCTTTTTGCAAAAATATCATCCACGTGTCAAATATTAACACTATTGCTACAGCAGTTTCAAATTCAGGAGATTTATAACTGCAATCTCGGCACTACAGGTGTTCCTGCGATAGCGTCGTAATTGCCAGCGTTCCGTTGTTAATAAACTATACGAAGACATAAATTTACAAAACCAGGATAGGCGCACTAGCAGGTAAAGGAGAAAACACGATGGAATAACATTTATTATTCCGTTCCAGTATACGGTGGCATCGTACACGTTGCTCCATCTACCGCAGCATTTGTACTTCTCCCCTCCCCATAAATATAAAGCGACTGCACCCTCTTAGGAACAGATGGTTCAAGTTATGAGCTAGTATACGTCAGCGGTGGACGATGCATTCCTTTCCATTGCTGGCACAGGGTAGCCTAGACTCAATTATTAAAGGGCTCCGGCGGAATTTGAAAAATTTAAGGACTCGGCGAAACAACGTGGACGGTTTTTAATATTTTCTCCCGTCGAAGAAGAAGTTCTGAAGCAAAACACAAAATAAAAATAACAACACAATTTGTTCCCGTAATAAATGTGGTCGACGTTTTATTGAAGCAGTGCGACAGATTCATTGACTTTCATAAATTGTCTAAATTATTCTCCAATATTTTAGGAGTCATTTCCTGTGGGAAGCTTCTGAGTAAACGTCGCTGTGAACTATACTTTTCATTGATTAATGAGACTCTATGCACACTGCTTTTTCATTCATCTGAATCACCCCTGATTTTCATCCTTTTGATGTGAAAGGAAAGCGTTCCTCCGAAGGAGATCGAGGACAAATCGGATTTGTAATTAAATTAACAGCATAGGAATGGTAATCGAATCAGAAAGTATAGCCTCTAGAACTTCCTCGAGTCCCTTGACCATGGATTAAAGTCGCTTCCCTCTCGGTAACGGTTTATTGGCTGGAGAGACGATCGCTTTTCACCTTCTTCGTTCGCTGGTAGTTTGTGAATCGATATGGTCCGGTAAAGGAACGGTGCTGGTACGTGAAACGTTGTTAACGGCTCCGGTGTAATTAATTTTGCACGATAATTACGGGGCAGAAAGCGTTCTGATGAAGCAAGAAACGTCTAAAGCTGGATTTACGAACAGTTGGCTTTGCTAAGGCGGGTGGAAGACAGTTGAGTCGGGCAAAAAGAACAGATTAGTACCCTGTCGAGGGTGGAACATTACCTTGTTTCTGAAAGTAGTATGAATTAATATCTCGTTAGACAGGTGGTAGAAATTTGTTCAAACGTGTAACGTAACTCGACGACTCGTTTGACAAGCAAAACTTAATTCGTTTAACTATCAGACAAGCAGTTTAACTCGATGATTCGTCAGACAAGTGATGCAATTTACTCACTGGTCAGAGAAGTAATATAAAATCTCAAATACAATATCAACCATCGTCTGTAGTACAATATTAAATTTTCAACGACGATGTATGTTCAACGCAGTCCCGTCTGGCAGTACACAAAATTGCTTTTATCTTGTTTTGATTTCGTCAGGGTATCAGTAAATGAGCTCTTGAAAGTGTTTCACGTTCGATACCAATATCGCGGCAGTAACTCTATCATACCGACCGTAGGGGTTTCGGAATTTAATTTGAAGATCGTCCGACCAGTGCCAGTAGATATTCTCAGGACGATCGTATTCCCAGCCGACAATGGCCTTCAAATCGATCTCAGTTTTCGCATTGAATCCTGCTCTCCGAGAGCTGACAGTGCCCCATAAATATTCCAGATAGTCAGAATCTATTCAATCAGACGATAGACAGCTCTCGAGTCCACTGCGATCGAAATATTCCGATAACCTGCTGAAAAGGGTCTATTTCCTCTCGCGCAAAGATCACAACAAGTCGAAGGAGCAATTGTTCAAGTACCAAAAACAGAAAAAGAAAAACGGTAGAAAAGGTAGAAACTATTCTATTCACAAATCCTTGTAATTTTAGAAATTATGGAGTGTACTTTGTAAGAATTATAATTTCTGTTTAATTAAGGCTGGCATCAAGTTATCATTTAATTGTTAACTATGATAAGATTTTAGCTGAACATAGAATATGTTTCCCTTGTAAAAATTTGATGGACCAACATATCGTTTATAATACTAAATAATTTAATACCCCTTCAAGCTCGTCTCAAAACTGACAATTGTATACCGACTCCGCTTAATCCTACAGAACGAGGTTTATATTATTGCTGATTAGCCGCCAGGAAGTCTGGCATCGGATCCGATCGCAGTATTTGTACGTTTCGAAGCCTGTGGAATCCCTGATACGAATTATGCTCCCCTTTAGGGCGTCGCTTGCTGTATTCCGAAGTAGCATGGGTCCAATATTCGATCAGACGTGTGATATATGATCGCTGGTGGCCAGGCAAGTAGTATAAGGCAACGCATCATGAATAACAAATACACATTACGAAGCGCTAAGCAAGCAAGTGATAAATGTAAAGGTTTTATGAGTGAAGCAGAATGTGTGCGTGCTTGGTTAGACGAACGGTTTAGCACGAAGTGTGGGCTTACGAGCAATACATCCTGGCGTGCTCTTTACGAGTAGTTTGTGTCACTACTTAGTGTGACAAATTGTGCAGGTATCGCCTTTGTTGAACCTCTATAAGTAATCAAGTAGGATAGGTCAATGTTTAGTCAGACGAGGAGCACATTTTGCTTGGATAAATTGTGTAGGAATCAGTGATTTGTCTCACTATTTACTGTGAAAAATTATGATGCAGAGTACAGCTTGGGTAAATCTCTCACATCAGTAAAGTAGTATCAATCAGTGTTTAATCAGAAGAGCACAATTTCGATTGAATAAATAATATACAAATCAATAGTACGTACGTTTACTGTGACAGATTATACAGATTTTTGTTAAACTTTTTTTATTAGTCCAATGATACATGTCAATCTAAAATCACCGCTGTGTTTAAACAGAGGGCATAACAGTATTTGCTTGTACTATGTATTTTGTAATGTAGCACCATGTCCGTCTTATTTCACTGATGGATCATCGTTCTAGGAGCGTCGCCAAACAAGCAGCACCATCATAAAAGCAAACGAGGTTCGTTGAACAAAAATAGCTACGTGCTAGAGTCCCGAGTGGACCCTCGAGGACTCCTTACCGGAAGCTCCTCAAGATTACGTCTCGTTCGAGGGACTGATGGTAACAAGGGTCAGAATAATAAATCGCCGGACTATCGCGGGACGTGGCGTGCATGTCTGACACGGCTTGTTCGTTCGTCGACTTTTCCATGACGAAATGGAATCCGTGTTTCCACGACGGTCCTTGGAATCCTTAGTGCCTTGCGACCCTATGCTTCTCTGTCGACTAACCCATAAGAAAATTTATTTGGGGATTTCGAGAAGATAGAAACGTCTTTGCCGGAATTTCAATCACGACTTCCCATGAGAAATGTTTCTTCTATTCAGTTACAAAAAGAACAACTCCCATTGTCTGAGAAACCTTCGAAACTTTTGTGTCTCATGCGAATTTTATATTAGTATTATACGACGACGACAAGTAACTATCATTTTATGTAGACAAACATTTTCTTACATCATCTTTTAAAATAAAAATTTCACACAGTTGTGAATAATATCAGAGTCTCCTTAAATTCTTCCTATTGTGTTCCTACTGTTTTGTACGTCATCAACTTATCTTTGCTGCAAATGAATAAAAACGACAGCGTAATGATAAGTCTAAGGATTGACTGAAGCTAACAGCTGCAGTACTGCGGAGCGAGAATGAAATTCGTTCTTCGTTACGGAATAAAAAGAGGGCCGAGAGCCCTTGAAAAGCGAGGTCGAAACCAAGACGAAGACCCGGTTATCGAACAAAATGTCGCGATTTTTGCTCGCAGCCGAACTGATAAACGAGAAACTCGCTTGAATCGAGCTTTGATCGACGGTTTCTCTCGTAAACAAGGGCCACTCGCGAAAATCCGCAGTTCCACCGTTCCGGACGAGGTTGAATGACTTCGTTTCTATTCAATGTTTTTTGATACGCTTGTTGAAGCCGGTCGCAGCTCGGTTCGAATGTTTCACCGTTCAAATAATTACCCCTTTCAACCGGGGATTTTTTCGCGGTTCGTTAAACACGATTCACTCGCCGAAGACGGACGTCCCTTTTATGGAAACGTTTGCTGCAACGTCGCGATAATTCAATAGGGGCGATAGCTTCCACTTGGATTCCCCTCGATTGCGTCGTTCCGATGAAACCACCGAAATTTCGGGATATCGGTACATGGTAGATCAGTCTTTACTCAATCACTCAATTATTTAGTATCGTGTGAAATATTCATAAAACAATTTTGGTGATACCATTCTAAAGAAAAAATCAATATTTTGTATGTGTCGGATTTTCCATTGACCTGTACTACTGATTGTTTTACTTACTGACTTGTACTACTTGTTCTAGTTATTCTCTTGTACTAGTTACTATCCCAGTTATTGTCGAATTTGCCAATCAGATGTACTATTTCCCCAACCACGTACTGATACACACTACCTATAGGTATAGGCATTGACTGGTACTACTTGTTGTTCTAGATACTGAGTTGTACTACTTGTCAGATGAGATATTGATTTGTACGATTTGGTGGATCAGGTACTGAGATGTTCTACTTGTCAGACCAGGTACGGATCTGTCCAATTGTCGGATTAGACGGTGGCTTTCGCTACTTGTAAGGACGGATATGGATTCGTATCACTTGTCTGACAAGATATTCAGGTGTACTAGTTTCATGACCATTTTTTACCATTTCCTCTGTCCGCTCAATAATTGATACGTAGTACTGGCTAGTTCTCGAGCCGAGCCTTAAACGTGTATTACGTTCGCCTGATCTTTCTCACAAATGGGTAATGTTTCAAGCAGCAAAGTAACAAACGCAACGATTCGAGCCTAATGTCGAACGGCACGCTGCTTGTCTTAATAAAACGCCCCGGTCGGCTGGGTTCGATCTAATCAACATTGAACCTCCTCCCCTATTTTCTCGTCCTTTTGTCGGGCTAACTGGGTTGCCGTCCATTCACTGGTTGAGCTTATCCCATCCCATCACGGTTTCCTCGATTTTCTCCGAGTTCCCACACTCCCGGCACACTCCGCGGCGGTGGTAACGGGCGAAAGCTGGTTCGGTATACCGAAGTGGAATAATAGAAAGCTCGCAGAACCGAGAAATGGGCCGGATATCGAAATCAGCCGTTTCTCACGGCACTGTTTCAGACGAACTGCGGTTCGGGACGCGTTTAGCATTCAGCGACCAGGTGTCGATGGCCAACGAACAGGTCCGTGCCCATCGAAATTCAGCCCGGAGCCTTCATTCCGTGTTTGCCGTCGATCGCGCGACCGGTTAACCGCCTCGCCAATAAATAATGTCCTGAAAGGTAGCACCAGCAGGTCCCAAATACCGTCCAGCTGAGACACGAACTATCTGGGTCAATGTTCCATCGTGGTTCTGTGGAATGATGCAAATGCCGGTGCGGCGTGTCACGCCGGAAGAATCGAAGCTGCATTAACGGGCGAAATCGAATGATTCGGCTGCTTTGAAGCACGTCGGAGGTCCCGGACGGCTACATACGCGGGCGGCCAGTCCGAATGCACAATTTCTCGAATCGATAGCTCTCAGCCGGCCCGCTTGATAATTACTCCGGCAGCGTCCATAATGTATCTAGCCATCTATCTCATTGACGACCATCACTCCCTATCGGATCATCGGTTTGATACGTTCAGTCACGTAGTTTCCGGCTAGGGGATTTCCTGCGCGCGTCTGACGTGCGCTGAACCTTAGACTGACACTGTGAACAACAATTTTATTGTTTCCGTGCGGGTGATTTTCGAAAGACTAGCCGAAATTGGTGTCTCCTATTTTCGGCTAAATTGTTTGAACATGTTATAATAAAAATAATTTGAGATCTCACTCGCTATCTCGATCCTTATCTGCGTAAATGAATAAAGAGTCTGGGATAGTCTATTCATCGCCATCGAGTTACAAAATTGGAGTCCATAGAAAAACGTTTCTCCCGAGGCAGAAAGGGTGCCCACCGCGCTATCTTCATTATTTACAATTCCATAACAGCGGCACCCTTTTAACGCTGCCCGGTCTCAAGAACTGCGAGAGCGTCTTCCCCGTCTCGTTAATGGAAGGAGATTGTCATTCGGACAGAAATTACCGGGGGGAAAGTAAATGGCGCAGATACGAACAAAGGGCTCCGAGAGGAGAAAGAGGGCTCGGGGCCACACGCGCGGCGATTGCACGTAATAATTGCAATTTCCATTCCCATGTGTGCCGAGGCGGGCGAAACTGGATCGGCAAACTTAGCCGGGTTCCTACTTTCTTCGCGTGGTGAACTCGAAACACACGCCATTTCTCCGGCAGCTTAAATAATTACGTTTCCACTTTCGTGTTCGTGGAAAAATTTTCTATTTCGCGGTTGGAAGTTCGCGCGGATAGCTTGCACGGAACGGAGAGAAAGAATCTTTTGAAGGGAAGAAGCGAGAAAGTTCAGAGAAAGCTATAGCTCCCGGCGGATTTCGTTGTGCAACAACGGTTACATGGAAACAGGAAGTTTTCACCGTTCATTCGACGTTAAATAATTACCTATTGTTACTCGAGGATGAAAAAATCATCCCCTTGAAGATGGTGGAGTACGCTTGGCAGATAGTTTCTGACGAGAATTTGGATTCCCTGGGAACATGATTCAGAGGGTACGGAAAACGTTCTAATATGCGATAATGTCGTTTCCAATGTCATTTCAATTAGAAGACTAACTATATCTTACTTGTGCTATATAAACCTTATACGATTTAAAGCAATAAATGTTATGTTGAAGTAGATCCACAAAAAATAGAATAATAATGGTACTATTAGGAATATTGGTGTTATACAGCAATGCGAAGCTTATGGGGTTGATTTTGTGTACTATCATTAGGTTGGCAGCACCGTGGTACTGTTTCGCAACAGATTCTCACTCGGATAACTAGAGTATACTAGGTTCGTAGTCAGGCAAGGGGAATAGGGACAGGCTTGCCCACCCAAGTAGAATATGGTCGCCTCGAGTCAGACGAGTTAAGCAGGATTACTTCTGCTCCGTAGAGTATTAAAATTGTAGCAGTGTCCAATCAGGTAGAACAGCCCCGTTCTAGCTAGGCAACCGACCCTAGTCGGTTAAATATCCCTCGTGGAACGAGCAGTATAACTTCAATGATTCCTCTCATTTGTTGCACGTTTCTTTCGTCCTTTGCACACGGAAAATTTCAGAAGATTATCATCGTTAAGGAAAACAACAATATAATTTAAGAGGCACGAAAAGATCCAAGGGCAGGTGGAATAGATCTCTAAACCATTTGCTCAAGTAGTACGACCATATTTCAGATCAGACAAACTGCATCTCGACTGCATCAACTGTATCTCGAAAATTGCGGCACGATCAAGCGGTGCTCTTGATAAAATACCGCGCTCCGGAGCGTAGTCTCGATCACGTCGATCACTGGCCAATCTCCTCAATCCAACACACCGAACGACACCGGCGTTGCATCTCACAGGGTATATCCCCAGTGTAGGGTCTCGCGACAGCCCGATATTGTCAGGGCAAAATGTTAATTAATACCTGCCTAACGCATGCACTTGGCACTAATTTGAAGGGCACGGCGGAATACCCGTCGTTGTATTAGTAGGCCGGGGCCGCGCGAGCTGTAATAATGCAGTCGCTGCAATGAATACAACTTCGCCGGAGGCAGCGAGCGGGGAATTGCCGGTCGAATCGAAGACGGACAACCGTTGAAGCTGGGACGAGGATCGGAAGAGTTTTTAATCGATCCCGGACGCATCTTTTTCGAGACTTTTGGCGATCGAGGACCATAATCGATGAGAGAACTTCGCGAATTTCCAGAAAACCGTTGAAAGAATCGCGATGTGATAGGATCACGTGGGATTATTGTTCTATTCGCTTTGGTATGATCCTCCGTTGTCGAAAATTGATAGAGAAACAAAAATAGTTAAAGCCTAAACGATTCCGACACAACTATAACCGGTTTATAATGTACCCATGCACTTTATGACTATTTCTCTGCTTAAAATCATCGTAATTTAATTTTCTGCCATGTTGTGAAATCGAACACGCAAGTTTACTCTCATTCTACATTTTATACTATAACCTCCGTATTTGTGTAAATATTTCAATGAAATTTTTTTAAAAATGTTCACAAAGAATGATGCTTTAAAACCGAATAGCGAAGAAATTATGTTTTGGGAGTTCCAATAATGTAGCGCCGCCTAAAAGTCGCCGGTCGATCGCCGTTTTTCCCATGGAAAATCGAAATGCGAATTTCTGAAAGACTTCTGACACAAGGATCAAAGGTGTACACCGGCCCTTTGGCTAGCATGGTCTTCCGGCCGCCTAGGGGAGGACAAACAGGAAGTTCTTAACACGGCGCAAGTTTACCCGGCAACTATACCTTTGTTTCAATTACGGGCTCCCGGCGGCGTAGCTTTAATTAAGTGTCACTTTGCTCACCGAAACTTGCCGGTCGCCGAATGCCCGCACGAAAATAATCCGACCGTCCGCAAACGGCCGGCGCAAACATCAAAGACCCCGAGAAAATTTCTTTTCATTAGCCTGAAAGGCGCGTTAGGCTACCGTGGAATTTTGTCAGGGGAACCGCGCGGTGTGCCGCGCCGTTTCGAATTTTTATGCGACTTTTATCGTTTTGTTTGGTAGCCGGCCGCGAAATTATTACATGAAAGAAATCGTGAACCCGCCTCCCCATTTCATAATTTGAATCCGCGTGCGTCGGGACGCCTCTATTGCCCCGGGCCAGGCAAAATAAAGTCGTACCTTCGCTTTCATCAGTCTAAAAGGCGCTTACGATCGACAGAGGATTTCTTTGTGATCCGTGAGAGATCAGGTCCGAGCGGATCATCCTGCGAGCTGGCTTTATTATGTTGTTTGCGACGTAATATTGGGTTTCGATAACTTTGTTTACACACTGATTCTTGGAAAAAACATTCATAAAACAATTCATAATTCCAAAAATTTTTGATCAGGGACGTTGGTTAAATGATTGTTCTATTTTGATCAGGAATCAAAATATAGAGTCGGAGTTGATTTTCTCGAGCCATTACCTAATGTTATACCCTTTTCAGGGCATGAAAATCCGAGATATATTTCGAGCGAATCGAGGAACAGGATTACCGGTGTAATAAGATATTGTGGGATGGGTGCAATATACCGGAGTATTGTTTACGATCTCCGGCAGAAGGAGAGAGAGAGAGAGAGAGAGAGAGAGAGAGAGAACGAGCGAACTCTTGGCGAAGGTACGTGGAAGCTTGCAGTAGGCGTCGAAGCCAATCTGCTGGCTAAATTCGGCATGATCGAAGAGGTGAATAACGTCGTTCGTTACAGGGCTGTTTGGAAGGGTGTCAAACGTTTGTCGGCGCCTGGTTGGCGAGCAACGTTTTTTTCCTCGTTTGAAATCGCGCTTTTCCCGCGTTTCTAGTGCGCCGAGCATCGAACTTCGATAAGAGTAAAATAAGATTATGCATTGTCTATCATTATGTGATAATTGCACAAATACAACAAGAACCTTCCTTTTAATCGATATAGCTTGTGCTTGCACGGTTTAGTGCTGACAAAAGCTGGAAGTGTTGCGAAGTTTCTCGATGGCCTAATAGTTTAAGAAACAGGTGGATTAAGTCGACCATTAGGCAGACAAGAGTAATAAATCTGTGGCGAGTGGACGAAGGATCAGCAACAAATGTTAGGATACGGGTAGGGATCACTGTTTTATATAAGCAGAGTATTAAGCGTCCTTAGGTGGATAAGTAGGACAGAACTATCATTAGTCGGACACGTTGATCGTCTATCTACTCGAGTTATGGATTGTAGTTACGTACAGTAAAGATATTTGGAAAATTCATAGAACTGCTACCAGTGAATTTTCCGTGAGATTTCACTGACTGGGACACTGCGAATTTTTATGCAAAATTACGAGAATTTTTATATTCCATGGTTTTCTTTCTATTATAAAGTGCATAAAGATTAGACGGACAGTCTACGTAATAAAAATTGACAATATATGGAGAGATGAAGGAAATACTTACGATGCACCATTCGGCCGAGGGCGGACAGTCCCTCAAATGCATGTGAGCAGTGTAATTGATGCACGGCGTGATGCTGCCGATTCCCTCGTTGTACTGACCGCATTTGTAACATTTGATGCCGTGTGCGAGCCCTGCAACATTGTAACAGAGGTGTAAATGCGTAAACTAGCCATTAACCTTGTCGTTGTCTATCAAACTATTAATTACATCTATGATCACGGTCGATCACATTCACTCCAGTTTACGCACACGGTAAACGTTCGAATCAGTCTAATTTCACACGAGCTTCTAAGTCCAATTTAAAGAAATAATTCTGATACAATTTTATCAGGACTTAGGTTTATTCAGGCTTGACCGTAAAATAAAAAAGAGAACTAAGACGTCCATCCGTCTGGATATCCATGGATGAACGGAGAACTTTCATTGAGAGGAAATAACGAGTCCGTTTCAAGCGATGAACGTTACACGTTACAAAAGAGGTCTGTAACCTTTGACGAGTTTAAATTCAACTTAATAGAATGGAGAACAGTTTCGAGCGAGCCAGCTCTCGATAAGTCAAGCGCGTTGCACCTTCCCTCGGAGCTGAACTTTGAACAGGTAACGGGCATCGCGGAAAATTTCAAGCGGGGCACCCCCTGTTCGAACTTTAAACCCTCCGAATACAGGGACAAAGACACGTACGACGCAATCAAACCCTGGAGGAGAGGCGCCGGTGATCAGCTGCCTCAAGAGACGCTAAATATCCCTAGCGGGGATAGCATCGGGTTTCCAGGGTGATGTAGCTGAGAAATTTTCAACGTAACCTCCCACGAAATGCCAGCACCCGACTTTAAAGCTGCCGATGGAATTCGAGCGCAATGTGAATCGCATTTTTCCCTCTTTCCACGAGACCTGACGCTGAATTAAATTCGTTTAAGATTAAAATTCATCCAGTGTGCCTAAACGTTCCTTCTTTGCAGCGTAATACATTTCTTTGATTCTTTAAATGATAAATGCAGGGTGCGTTGAAGCAACGAAATTAACATTACATTTTAGAACTTCACAGGCTTTCCATCGTATTCTTCTTATTCTAATTTATGTTATTTCTTTTTCTAATGTTTTTGAAAAGTTCAAAATAATACAAGAGTATTTTTCAATTCCTTAAACGCTTTTATATGAATAGCAAATTTATCTTGAAAATATGTAGCTCGATTGTTTTGGCTGCAAAGGATAAAAAGATGTTTTCAGCTTCATTGTTTTGATAATAGAGAAGGAGAGCGAAAGTAATCGACAGATTTCGATAAAGAATCCCGCAGGGGATGGTTCTGGGGTCGTTTAAGAATGTCTGAACACCTCCTACGGTCTTATCTAGCAGGACGAACAAAATGTAGAACTGGAAAACAATCTCAGCAGTCGTGGAGGTGGGTTTCGAGAGGGTAGTCGCGAAAGTTTGTATCGTTCCGACCTGGATATTCGGGTCGGGGGTGTTCCGAGGGTAAGAGATGGTTCGAGACAAGCCCAGAAAGAGCTTCCAGGCCAGAATAGATATTCTAAAGAAAAGTGTCGTGGTTTCTTCGGAAAGTTGGAGGCCTGCACGCCAATTTACGAGGGACGGTTAACGGCTTTAATGGCTCGTATCAATTTTCACGTTCCAACGATTCCTGAATTAATCGATTCAGAAGTGGCTCTCGTGTACTGTTAAAATTTGGCTCGGGACTGATTCGAGAAACTCCACTCGCAGTTCCGTAATTATTCCCCCCGGCACTGTTCTTTCGGATGTGGCACACTGGATTGCGAATTTCTTGCCGATCTGGCTGAATGGGACTTTAAGAAATTTTTCGAATGGTGCTTCGAACGCTTTAAACCGGAAATAGTCCCGTAAAGGATCCTGGGATAAAGTGGTTCAGTAATTTTTGCTTTACACTTTAAATTCATAAAGTGTTTCGCTTGTAATGTTACATTTTAAAGAAATAAATCGTAGCCAACGAATAAAAACTTGCATTGTACTTTTTCTTCTTAATGTTCATGGTGAGTAGACTTGTCTAAAAAATATACTGTTCCACAAAATGAAAGGACCACGCAACGAATTTTTAAACTGTGCAGAGAAACTTGCATTTAGATAGCTTTTGCAACCAATCTGAATGCCAGCTGGTGCTCGATTCCAAGTTAAGTAGTAAATGTCGGCTATAGGTCCGACCTAAAGATCTTTCGAGTATGAGCTGGAACTTTCGATGCCTCGGCGAGTAGTGTAGGTCAACGAATGATCAGAAACAACGGCCAAGCGGTCGGAATCAATAGTAAACATTAGATCGCGTCCAGCACTGGCATAACTCCGTGGAAGTCTTCGGCTGGCCGGACGTGTAACTGCGAGACAGCAATCAATACTTGAGCCGAACTCCCTGAACAAATACTGGTGAACAATCATTAGTAGACTTCTCTGGAAGCGTGGCGATTACGGCCTCTGATTTCCAAGAGGAACTATCATCCAACGGCCATTTACCATTCCGATCTGTTGAATCGTATTCGCGATGCGAAATTGACGTATTAGCGCATTGTTTTGAAAGTTCAAAATTACCTTTTGACGTATTATCTTCGTGACATTGACGAACAATGAAGAATATTATACTTCATTGGATTTCAAACGGCTACGCCACGGTGCCTAATTTATTCCTATCGCGGAAAGCGGTGTTGCGATCGTGCACATTTCTCCATTTTGCTAATGCAATTTTCAAACGAAATTCAAATCACTTTGTCGGCCTTTCGTTTTAATATATTCAACATAGCTTCATACTTTTCACGATAGTTTCGCGAAGACTTGCCCCGCGCGCCGGTATTTGCATGAAATTAAGTTTCCTTTTGTGACCATAATCTCGTTCTCTCTTCTCCACCGGAGGCTCCAACGTCGCACGACGTTTTTACAGCTTCTGTTTGGAAATATGACCTTCATGAAATAGCTCCAACTCTGCGGGATTCGTGACGTGAAATAAAAACAAAATCATTAAATAACGCGTATCGCAATGGAAATGTTGCGTACAGCCACTTGACCGACTAATAAAAGCGTTGTTCTACTTATTTTCCGAGCGATCCTGATCTACTCGTCTGATCGATACCCACTATATTCTACTTGTCTTGTCAATTACTGCATTATTCTATCTGCTTGACGAATATGATCTTATTCCATTTGTCTGATCAATGCTACATTGTTTCACTTGAGAGCTCGCTTCACGCATTATTCTACTTGTCTGATTAATAATTGGTATTATACTGGCACACAGAGTTAATTGGAAATTGTATAATTTTCACTAGTAACATTTTGATTCGAGAGACGATCGGAGATCGAAGGGCCCTGCCGTGCCCTTTTTCAACGGGAAACGTGATTACAGTCACTTTATAGATGCTATGCTGTGGAGAATGTGTTTTATATGACTTCTTTCCAGGAGATCCGTATGAAGTCGTTTCATATAAGGGCTGCAATATGTGCCCCCTTCTATAAAGAAGCGCGCCCTTCGTTGAAGGCTACTTTTTACGTCTGTTCCTTCCTGGCATCTTCTATTGAAGTTCATTCTCTAGAACTTCTTTTCAGGATGTTTAAATGTAAGTCTTTCTTGGATGGGCCACGTTTTTATTCTTCTCATCTTGTGAAGGGTTCGTGCAAGCCCTTCAATAGAGAGCATATGTTGTTGTTGAACTCCGTTTCACTATTCTTGTAGAATTTTTTTTCATGGGATACATATGCATAAAATCCTTCATCTCATTTCCCTTGAAGGGCTCTCGATATCCAATCTTTTATGAAGGACTCAAGCATGCCCTTTGTAGGTCAACAAGGTTCACAATATTTTTCCCTTGGCGAGTTATAGTATCAAAAATGGATGCAGTCGAATTTTTGAAAGATTAGGGTTTGGCCTTCAAATAAAATTTTTTATAGTATTAAGTTTTCGAAACGTTCTTGAGCAGCAATTTACAAGTAATTTTAGGTCGTCGCGTTATAAGACTTACATTGTATGTACCGCATATTACGAGTCACTAAAACGATTTAAAGAAAAAGTACTTACAACGGCTTCAGAGCTAAACTGAAAGTATATGAAACTTTGTTTGAAGGTCCTCAAGAAGGACCACGAAAAACACAAGAAGCAGCCAAACGCGAACGAAGAAGCTTCTTAGATTCGAGGCGTGCTCCCGAAATTCCCGGCAAAAGATTTTTGAGGGGGGAATTACGGGATACGTGGGGGCCACATCAATTTATCGTTTACGTTGGCTGGTCGGTTTAGCCGAGGCTGAGCTAACATCCTGGCCAAGGATTCGGAGCGGCGTGTACATATCGAATTCCGAGTAGCCGCCGACGATTCGCGGGAAATTGGAAAAGTTACCTTTTATCGAGTCGGTTTCGCCGCAGGGAGAGGATGCGCAACCTCCCCCAGCCCCTCCTCGCCGACCGCCCGGGCACCCCGTCGCCGAGAAAAATATTTTATTGGAGATTGGAAAACATTGCGGACAAAAACGACGAATTCCAGTTCCCGAGATTCTCTCGGTCGGCTTTCCGCGAAGCTCGTGCTTCGCCCGAGACCGGACCGTTCTCCGCAACTTTTTCCATATTATGGGAAATAAAGCGTCGTTAACTGTTAGAAACGGTTCCATAATGTGCAGCGCGCGTGAAACTGCATGCTATCAACGGGCGAACCGATTATAGAGCTTTTGTCGATGCGCGTCGCACAGTTCAGTTTGCGGTCGTTATAGTGCTGTCAATTGTGCTGAAAGTTTGGGTTTGAAAATGAAAACTTTGAATAAACGATTTACATTTCCATAAACCAAAAGGACGTTCTCAGCACATTCGCACATAACCCGTACTCGAATCCGACATCTTTAATTCGTGTTTAGTTGAAAACTCTCGGGCTTGCAGAAAATTAACACATTAATTGCGAAGGGAGTAACGCGAGATCTTATGAGTTATGCGACCGGGGACCGGTGTGTCGCTTAGCGTATTAAGCTCGCCAAAGTTGCTCCATTATCTTCTGGACTTTTGATGTTTGCGCCTCCCCAAGCCAGCCCATTGATTACACTATTGTGTGTCAAAAGAAGTTATTTATATCTGTCTGTGTTAACTTAGTTGCGACCTCTCCGGGCGAATGGAAATACTATTGTGACCAAACTTTGGACATAGATGTTTTCCGCAGTTGGTATGTTTACAACTGCCAAACTAAACGTTGTTCTCCAGTTGAAAAAAAAACGGGGCAACGGTAACTTTGACCAAGCATCTGGACGCTAGTTGTAATGTTTATGAAATTTCAATACTTATACATCATATTGAAAGGACAGATAAATAAACATTTAAAATTTACAAATCGAGACACGTATCCTCGTCAAATCCTGACCTCTATTTTCAGTACATCTTAATGATGTTAAATTGCATTCGTGTACGAATTTTCAAACTTTTACGAATTCGACGACAGTAATAGACTCCTGGAAAGTAATGAACAAAAATTTCGTTCTTTTTGGACCATTGTCGTACGAGGAAAACGTTTCGCGTCACAGCGAACTGGTTCAATCGAGGAGCCATAACCAGCTATTGAAACGAGAATCGTCGGACTATCAATCATGCACGGCGAATGAGATCCGTATCGAAACCACTTTAACATTTGGCAGGTTATCTTCCGCCGTTAGTGGACTCGCGAAATATTTCACGCAACGCTGCCCGGGCAGGTGCGCAGCGCAAAAAGCGTAACAAGTTCTAGCAGGGTAGAAGGCACGGCAAACATTCTCGTTCTCCCGTCGGCAGCCGTGGAAATATTGCTTGTAAATTTCCAGCGGACGGACCAGTATATCTTGTCGCCCCCTTCGGCGGGGTTGATTTACTCCGCGTTCATTTTTTTCCCTCCGTACGCGTTTTAACGATAACTTTGGTCGGCACCGGGATTTTCGTTCGCCCGCGCGCCATCGTAAATCCGTTACTCCTGTGACACCGCGCATTTCCGATTACATCTGCGAGCTCATGATTATTTATTCGCTGACATCGGGCATATACAATCATTAAACGCAACATCGCGCGGCCCGGCGCACGTGTTCGTTGTTTGCTTGGATATCACGCGAAATTACAAACAAGTCGCCGCGTCGTCGAGCCCGAAATCGAAATTATGCCAGCGAAAGCGCGGATTTATCGCCTAAATTAATCTATACCGAGAGTGACAGTGGTAACGAGAAGAAGTGGGTGAATTTTGGTCGCTGTTTGTACTGCGAATTGTAAAATATGTGGGACGCAAAGTATTTTACGATGGCTGCTTTTCTTTCACGGTAACTGTTCTCAGATGCTGAGATACAGGAGCTCTTAATTAAGCGCGTGAAGTATGCCGTTTTCACATAAGAAAGGCAGTAGAGGCCAGTTTTAAGACAGACAAGTAGTGCAAATGAGTTTCAAGTCGGATCAATAGAGGATAGTTCTAAATGGAGCAAGTGGTACAAGTCAGTTTCAAATCAGACAAGTAGAAGAGACCAATAATGAACGAGTTATATAGGCCAGCCTTAAAGGAGACATGGAATTGGCCAGCTCCGTTTTCTCAAAGCGTACAAAACGAACGTGGTGCAATAACAAGTTAAAATTCGATTGCCCGAGAATTCTCATCACCGTGAGTGCGAACTCGGCGAAAACAGTCTTGAATTAATTCGCCATCATCGATGACGCGTTCTCACCGGCCAATCGGTCTTCATGCCAGCCGAACCGCGGCCGCATTAAAACGCGTTTACCACCATTTATCAAGCGCTGTAATTTTCGCGTCGCTGCACCGTGATCATAGGTCGCGGACGAAAGCTGTAGCCGACGGCCACTATGAATCCCCGTGGCCGGATGTTTCATGCATGAAACCGTCTTCTCAGAACATCGCGGCGGATTCTCGAGTCAACATTTCACGCAGAGAAGATCCATACATTTTTCAGGCTCTCGAGTTCCCTCGAATAAGCAATTCCAGCCGATTGATTGCATTGAATTAAAGATGTGTTTTCGAACTGTTTTCGCGACCTTAGCCCGTCAGGAATGTT
The DNA here is from genome assembly GCA_028454255.1 of Halictus ligatus. Taxonomy (NCBI): domain Eukaryota; kingdom Metazoa; phylum Arthropoda; class Insecta; order Hymenoptera; family Halictidae; genus Halictus; species Halictus ligatus. The sequence goes on from CM052143.1 coordinate 11,384,821, forward strand.
CAGTATCTCTTGTGCGGAGTACGTTTTCGATTTTCGGCGTCGCTGACGGAGGACGAATTTCCTCGAAGATGTCGTAGATCGCGATTCTGCTTCGATAACCGAGAAAATCGCGATCGCGACACGGCGGCCGCCGGAATTCGCGAGCTGTCGCCGTTGTTTCGAAAACAATTTAAACTTGCCCACAGCTCGACGAAGACGCAACCGGGTAGATCGAACGAGTACCAGGAAGTGACTAGCGCCCGGAATTTCCGGGGAAATTCTTCGCAATCCGGTGCAGAACTTCCTGATTTCTGGGAGCCAAGCTCCCCACGACGCTGCCACCCCATTATGCGAGCCTACACCCCCCCCCCCCGGGGAAAAGTGGTAAACAAGCTGACTGTGACGACTTATATGATCAACCCTCTCTGCCTCCGCGAGATTTTATTCGAGCGCCGATAAAGCTACTTTGAAGGGGATGCTGAAATGGCAGCGCTCCGCACTGAATCGAGCAAATGCGAATAAATATGAATATTTTGAAGCGGAGGATTGCAGAAATCTCCCGGAAAATCCTCGGCTATTTGTACACCGTGAATTATGAAATAAATAAGGCGACCGCTTTGTTTTCAACGCACAGATACGCTTTTATGGCTTATTTGTGCGCCCTCAATTGTTGGTGTACCGAAATACAAGCGAGAATGTGCTATTAGTAGATTGCGAATTTTTATGTGAATTATATATGTAGGAACAGGATTGTTGTATATAAAATATCTTCCCTTTATTCTGAATAAAGGGCAGATATTTTATACACCAAAATCCTGTTCCTACATATATGTCCACATTTATCAAAGGTCTGTAGAAAATAGCTAGAAAATATATTTGAGATAGCACAATGTAACGTGATATGATAGAAATGTTGTACAGCACTTTATATTCGGAACTGGATTTACTTAATTATTTAATTACGTATTATGGAGAATTTGTATTTTCACTTGTTCTCTGTATTTGTATTTGTATTTGCATTTCTGTTTCGGTTCAACTAATTGTTCTATTTACGTTTTGAAAATTAAATTTCAGCGCGAATTTGCAAACCGCGAGATTTAATAAGGATCAATTTCGGCTGTTTCCGTAAAACGATGAGATCGTTGTCACGGCGAGTAGCGAGATAAGAAAATTAATGATCGGACAAGTGAGTGAAGCTCAGTCACTGTCAAATCAGTAGACAAGTATTAGGTTTCCGGGCGAGCAAGTAGAACAACACCTGTTTTCGGGAGACGAGTCAGATATAACGTGCTGGCAGGAGAATGACAGAGAAGCTCATTAAGTAGAACCCAGTTTCTATGTCAGCAGATATCAGACACTCAACTTTGTATTAAAGGGATAGTACTACTTATAATTTCATACTGATCATTAAACGTACATGGTTAGAAAGCGTTCTTTCAAAATAGATTATCACTATTCTTAAAAAAAGCTGAACTAGTTAAATAAAATGGTAAATAAACAAAACAAAAGTTTCTTTTCCAATATTTTCTATACAAAATTTGATATCTGAACATGTCCTGACACGAATAAAAAAGTTTCCGACTTGGTGCAAGTATTGGGTTATTCGTAGGATATCAAATTTACGAAATTTTTGGAACGCCAGATGACATTGTGCGAAGCTCGCGTTTCAGCAAATAAAACAGCAAAGCGCTTTCATGATACCGTATTATGATGCATCGTACGTCATTCCAAACTCCGTACATTGTCTGGAAAGTTTGTTCATACGACGAACAGTTTGCGAGTAATTTGAGGTTGTCAGGCGAGACGACAAGGAGCCAGCACAAGAGGTACACTCGAAAGAAAGTAAACAGCGCAGCAAGCCCTGTGGCGAGGAGGTTCAACCAGATATTCAATTGTTCGGGGGTTCGGGTTTCACGGTAAGTGACAAATTTTTCCTCTCTGCTTTCTGATTATCGAGTGCAGACGTCACAATGCACACAACAAAAGAGCTGGTGTCATCGAAAAGAAATTGCTCCATACTAATGAAAAATTGCACAGAAGAACCGTATAGCAGCCAATTAAATTACGTAGAACAAAATTGGATAAAATCAGGAACATGACCAACAAAATGAAACTGATATAATTCAATTTGTATCAGATTCTCTAAATAAGTAGAATGCATTTCTTGAAACGAAACCAGTACGTTTCTGGTACAATCTAAGTTGATAAATTGATGTCATTATTTATCTGTACTCGTACTTTAAATTGTACAATGAAATTAGAATGAAAGGATAGTTGGAACCCGAGCCAGTATACATAGCTCAGCAAAACAAATGCATAAAAATTTCGTTTTTCTTCGGGCAAATAGATTCGAAGGACAGTCGATAGTCAACCAAGTGGAATGGGAATCGATTTCCAGCCAAAAATGTAGAATGGTGGCGTTTCCGCCGAGTAAGGAGAATGCAGAAAAAGATATCACCAGACTCAAACTATAAATGAAACCAGGCCATTTTTGACAAATTCCACGGATTGAAGAAGTTACTTTTACTCGGTCAAGTGGATTAAGCGTTGCTCTGCAATCTTCAAGTAGAACGAGGCAGGCCTTAGTCAGACACGATGGTAAGACTTCACAGAAATATTTTTATTTTACAATGTGTTGGAAGTAGTATAAGTCAGTTATACGTCAATTAATTATCGTTAAAACAAAAAGTAGAAAAAACAACCATTAATCTTACACGAAAATACTATTTAATGCTCAGTTAGAGCAAATGGAACGAGTCAGTCTCCGATCAGATGCACAAATTTTCAACAACCGAGTGGACAAAGACGAGTATTAACTAAATAAATCTTTAGATCAATCAATTCAATAGAAAATCTTTAGATCAATAAAACAAGTGGGACAAGCCAGTATCAGGTGAGGCAAGTAGTACAGCCATACAATGTAGACTCCATTAGATGAAAAATAGAACAAATGGTCGAAATTACGAAATGGAGGAACGAAGCCGGCATCTTCCAGCATCTGGAAGATTTCCTCTGGAACCAATTGGGAATGACAATGACCGAGGATCATTAAGAAAAGAGAGACCAGCTGTTTCTCGGCCGATTTATCCGGTTCTACGTGTTTCCGTGGAAATTGCCGATCGGGCCGGCAGAAAACAGCGGAAATTCCACGGGGAGGAAACTTGAAGGAGGGTTTAGTATCCGAGCCGTCGATTTTGCTCGCCGGGGAGACGCCAGCTGGGCCACAGAGATTCCGTGGCTGGTATTCGCGGGCCTCGAGATTCTTCGTAGGCTGCTCCCTCGCGAGAATTCGAGCCGCGACTCGCGCGACGTATCGAGTTCTCGCTTTAATGAAGAAGCATCGCCGCCTCGGTTTCATTAGAAACCGTCGAAAGCTAAACGACGGGGGTGGAGCATCGCAAACGCTGTCGGTCGCCGTCCCGGCTCGAGCTTCTTCGTGTTTACTCACATGAAACATCCTCCGAACAATCTGACACGAATTCCGCGAAACTTTGCTGATTCGGGGATTACGCGCACCGTATCTTTGAGATTCTCGCGGAAAGCGAGACAAGATTGCTTTGTCACAATAACTAGAACATATAGAATAACATTTCTTAGTCGAGACTTATTCCCCTGGAAAATTCAGTACAGAACTTTGTTGATTTATAGATCAACAAAGTGAGAATTACCTGTAGTGTCCTGGAACACTACCTTGTTTAATTAAAAAATGTAGAATCAAATTTTTATCTGAGAGCTAGTTCTACGAATACTCGAGTTTGGAAATTACTGAGGCGCTTGTATAATTTATGTAATGCGATAATGATAGTTCTTTCAGACACATAATTACGCAGATGGCGTGTGTAAACGAGAATAAATGCTCTTAATAAATAGACAGACGGCAATTTTCACCGTGCAAATTTGCCTGGCAAACGAACGCTTGAATTTCATATTGCTCGAAGGCGTGTTCATTATTTCCGCATGCACGAATGCTTATAAATATTGACAGTGGTAGGATATTATTAGGTTTACGCAGTAATTCGATATAACTTGGTGCTCTAGACATGCTGAAATTAAGAGCAAACAGATAATATAACGTACCACGGTCTGCATTCGTTTCAAGTGGAAACGGCAAACTGTGATCAGACGTGTTCATTGAAAAGCTTGGTCGGGCAACTGTTGCTTAAACCTAATTTCTTTTAAAAACGAGAATCGTATGAAAGAGATTAAATTGTAGATGTTCAATTTATTTATTTACACAAGATTTAATCCTCGTATTCAGGTAATCACCGTGTTACTGGTGTGCCGATGACGTCGTGCCGAGCTTGTTAACCAATTATGGGATCTTGCCTGTAATTCGGTTGCAATACACGCGAACTGTGAATGTTAAGTTACTTTCAACATTTCTGTCATAAGAAATTTAATTAAATTTCCCAGCTTATTTCTGGAATTAAGCGAATGGAGCATGTTCCTCCGACAAATTATGCACGAAGTTTACTCTGAGCTTCGATTTGATAATGCGATTGTCGTGCTTACCGTGACGGTGCCGCGTGTATCGTGTGTACTTGGAGTTGACTGAAGTGTCAATCAATAATAATATTGGTCACTCGGCTATTCCACAATCAGCGTCGTTGGAAAGCGTTTCTATTATCGTATCGATGGACGCTCGAGAACGGATTTCATGGAATCTGGAAGAACGCTCTGTTTTCTAGGAAAACATCCCCTTTTATTCGGACCCTCGACGATTGAATCGATATTACTCGCTCAAAGCACTTCCATTATTTCGTGCACTCTTCATTCTGGCTCCCTTGTGCTCGAGGCTCCATCAAATTTGAGCGAATTCTGTTCCCCTAACTACTGCAATCGAACTTGTTACTTGAAATAACGATCGCAATCCTTGTTTACCGCAGCTTCAATAAAATGCGAAAACAAATACAACAAAGGAGATAATAATAAAGGAGAAAATTAACAAAGATAATCTTTCACGGAACAATTACGACAATCGTTGTATCAGTGATAAGTATATTGAGAATTTTATGCATTTATGATGTAAGGGTATTCTCGAAGGGTATTCTCAATTTAAAATGCGTCAGAGGTAGTATAAGTCAGACGCTATACAAACAAGTCATATTAATGTACAAGTAGAGCAAGCCAGTATTTAATCATACTAATAAATCTTTAGAATTCAAGTAAGTAGACAAACACTAGCATTAGGCAGATAAATTATTAATGGAAGCAAACCTGTACCATGCACAAAATCCTTAGATTAATGGATATGCAAGTGGAATAAGGCAGTTCCTGGTCAGACAAGTAGCAAGAACCTACAATATCGGCTACATTAGACCAAAAATAGGTGACAAGGATTTTTCGAAGCTCCTAAATCACAGAACAACGCCGCATTGGCGGACCTCAGCAGCCCCGAAGCAGCAATTTAATTATCTCCTACGAGGAATCGGTTCATTTCGCATGAGATCGCGGGAACGATGCATCGATAATCGGCGTCAGATAATGCGTCAGGCGCCGGTGTTCTTAATGGCCCCGTCACTCGGCGAGAATTAACGCAATACAGAGGTCGCAGGTCGGCTGATTTCCACCGGGCAACGTCTGGGAATGGCAGACATATCTTCGCGGTGGACAACCGTCTCTCTATGATGCGTTTCCCTGGGCCGTTCGGTCACCGATTGGCCTAACTGCCCGTGAAATCGTCCCGCACACCGGACCGCCCTTTCCCTATCCTTCGTTTCCCTATCCACGATGCCAAAATCGTGGCCGAATGATCGACATCCTGGAATCATCAGGTTGGCCGAAATCAGACCACAGCACGATACACATATCTAGATTGGTCGCGTTTCATTAATCTTATAAGAGGATTTTCTCCTCCAAACATACATTTTCAGATTTATTTGATGGAAAATTGGATTAACGTATGTTCGATTCCTCGCAGACAATTATTACTGCGAGTCCTTGCATTTCCGGCCATGACGCAATCGAGGATGCCACAGCTGTGCGGAGCATGTCCGTTCGCCCTAAACACATTGCGTAACAAAAGTCCTTTTCTGATTTTTGTCCGTCGTTCGATTAATCACGATGTTGAGCGATGCCGCGACGTTCGTTTCGCGTTGCTCGCGTTCGTTTTCGAACTAACGAAAAGCGGAACTAATCGAGAAAATATAGGAACGTTGGTGTTACAGCGACAGCCCGGAGTTAGCAATACGATGTTGTCGTTACGATTCTTGTTGCGATATTTCGTTGTGATATTCTCCTCGGTTAGTGGTTGGCGGTACTTATATCTACTTCCGCCCCCAGCTCACGATTCCCCTCCTTTGTCATTTTCGCTTTTTGGGAGGAGTTTTCGGAATGGTCTAGGGCGGTCATTGCAATTTTGAAAGTGACCGTAGCAGACAATAAACCAAGGAAGCGCTTCGGGCCTGGCAAGACATCTTGAAGTTAAAAAACGCGATGAATTGGATGGCGCGGACTGGCAAACACATGGCCCGGGGACTAAGTCGGTAGTTAGAGACGCTAAATGGTGATGCCCCACGGCTTCGAGGATTTATTGTAGTTATGTCATAAACGGCAGTTTATTTGGATTTGCAGGGGTGGAAAAGGACCTGTCTCGATAGTGGCGTTAGAACCGTGTTTTCGGTGGGCACGTGGCGGACAGACGGCTCGCCTAGGCCATTGTTTTGCAAGGTGAGGGCGCAGGTAAACCAAGGACAGGCCGAAGACCGTTACATGACTTGGTGCGGAGGAACGCGTCGCAACACACGAAGAATGCTAATTCTCGAGTTGCCGCACGCGAGGCACTTGAGGGTTCGAGCTGATGGCATTGGAAAAGTGGCCATAAATCAATCCGTGCGTCCGTGAGGTACTTGTTGGTCCCGGATTCGTATACAGCGGACCTTATGGCCAACTACAAGCGCCGGCCAAGGAGTCGTAAATCCTCTGCCGCGCGTGTCATACCCGAATCATTATGCCGACGCGATTCATACTCGGGGTTTTTTTACCGTCTCGAATTTCCGTGTCTCTGGTTTTCGTCAACAGACGAAACCCAAAGGCAATAAATGCATCTATGGGCCACTTAGGCTCTCGTCGCGCTGCTCCGGGGTCCCATAAATCGCGCATTTTGGGAACTCTCCCTTATTGACTTGAGGTGGGGAAGATCCTTCTCCCTCAAGTCAAATCAACGAATGGGGATGATTCTTCCCCCGAAAACGGGCCCATGGCCAGAAAATCGCCTCACCACCGAGGTGACGAGCAAGCGGACCTCGGAGCAGAGCATTAGAATCAGCAAAATCAGCATCCGAGCTACAAATTCATAATTCGAGTCGAACAATCGTGCTATCCAGTACTCACCGCCACTATTCGCTGCATCCCATAATCAGTCACCCAAGGTTAATTCGGCCGGTGACAGGGCATTGTTAAGTTTGTAATAAACTTTATTAAACCAAAACGCGCGCACCAAGTTTTTCGTGAAATGAACACGCCCTTCTTTCCAACTTACGTACATAAACTTTTTGTGCATGTTTATTATGTCCGTGTCTTTGATAGTAGAAAAAAACATTTTATGTGACATATTACTACGTACATTGTAGATGAAGCTGACTTTAGCGAAGGATAAAGAGTATATATATTTGATCGATTGAACTGAAACTTTACCAATTTGTGTTAAGTAAAAGACAACAAATTCTGATATACCTCTAAATGAGTGAATCCTGTAACCATCATGAAAGCTCTAAGGCTAAGAAGCAAGGTAATTTAGGAATTATTAGCTAAGTGTCACCACTTTGATGACGGAGCTGAAGCTTTGATATTCTCGTACATGAATATTTTATCGATTTAATTAGTAATAAGGATCGCGGTGACAGCTGAGACGCTTACAGCTGGTCATTAAGATTGCAGTAGATATGGAAATACCCTTAAATACAATACCTGCCAGTTCTACTTCAGTCTTAATGAGTTGCACCTTGTAATTCATCCACGAAGACCACTTCATACCCCGAATAATTAAAAATCTGTATGAAAATGTCCGAAGTACTATATTATGGGTTCAGACGATCGCGAATCACCTCGAATCAAAATGAAAATCAAAATGAAATATAATATTCCTTAAAATAATCTGAAAACAACCCTCCAATAAAATCGTTCAGTCAGTTACAAACTACCCTCTATCTATAAAAATAGTACCATAGCCCTACTTTAATCCTTGAAATAATACAAAAATCAACAATGGATAAAATTGTTAGAAATACAAATTGATTAGTTCAACTAGTGACAAACTACTAGTTTACGGTTTATAAAAATAGTTTCCTAACTCAACCCTTACGATCACAGCTTTGTATCTACCCAGAAAATCCATTCACCCCCAAAAGATCCAAAAGTGGATCTTAACACCTAAATCCGCTATTTGCTCACTTCAACTAGCCAGACAAGGATCTCCTGCAAGCGAGGAAAGAGACTAACCCAGACCCACCCTAATAGGGTATTCAAAGCAGAGACTTCAACCCCGAATAGTCCCGAAAAGCCACCCTCGACGTTCCAGCGTCGACCTTGACTGTCCAAGCAAGCACGAAAGGGGAATCAGTGAACCAGAGGGCAGCCGCGATCGAGTGCCGGTGACGCAGGGGACAGAAAGTCAAGCTTCCCCTACCGGATCAACGTGAACGGCGTGAAAACGGTGTCAAGAGTCGTCCACATCGTCGACCTCTCTCCGTCTCTCTTTCTCATCACCCTTTCCTGCGTCTTCCATTTTTTCCTCTGGGGATGGGGGTGGATGGTTCGACGGTTTCCTAGATATGCCAATGAGATGTACTCGAGGCTACGATTTCTCGTACTGGCTCCGGTGAGAGGGGGGAAGCTTTCAGGGGCTGCTTCACGGTAGCGTAATAAACCCAGATAGGTAATTAGCTGGCTAAGCACTAGAGCATTCCGGCCTAAAGGATCCTCGAAGCAGAATGCGGCTCGTAGGTAAAGAAGCGAGATGGACAGGGAAAAGGGGGTGGCTCGAGGGGTGGTCCGGGGGGCCAGGAAACGTCGAGGAAGAACAAGAAGTCTGCCTACGGCATGCCCGTGACTAATCTGGATCTCCGGGTACGTGAATGCGGCCGGTTGCCACTTCAATATCTTCCTTCGGGGTTGCTGCCACCCCGACGGCCACTAAGCGGCGTTCCGCGTCCCGCGCCGCCCCTCATCGCCACGTTTCAATAGTCGTCGTTATTAATAACCGCGACTTTTTCATCCCACCTGCCGGGCGGAGAGAGTAACGAGTTTCGCCAATCTCCAACCCCCAGGCGAGGGTGGGACCGAACCACTCGAAGCCTTCCGCTTCCTCGAGAGACTTCCTCTAGAGTGGAAGAGTGCTATTGTCTTTTCGCGTCACCAATCGAATTTTACCGACGTGATTTCCTTCTTACGACGAAAAATTACTAAGAAAAATGATAATCAAACTAAAAAATGAAAATTTTTCGATTCGAGAATTCGAGATTTTGAACGAAGATCTCGAATTACAGTAACCGCAGACAATACATAATGTCCCAGCTCCCAAGTTCCAAGTTTATCCTCAATCTCCTAATCTAAACCCTAGCATTAGGTATATAGCGTGTCTGACCATGCACGCGTTGCATCTACTAGCTCGCATAGCACCCCAGATGCCGACAATCTTTGACTTCGGTTACCGTCCGATCATGCCAGCATCTTAGTACCGCTGCCACAGCGAATCCAGTAAAATAGTTTTACTCTCGAAGGTTCGCGTTATCGTCCTATTTATTATTATCGACGTCCACAAAAACCAGGGAAGCTCGTAAAATACCTGACCTCGTCAATTACACCGACCGGAACACGGCTCGGTCGCAATAAAACCGGAGGGAAACCGTGACTGGCGTTATTGCCAGTGGCTGACACGTTCCTTGCAGCTGGGGAAAGATGTAATACAGGACAGGGCTGGCCTGTAGAGGGAGAGATTGAACAATTTTCTGCTAACGTCTGGTAACTTTAATACGCCGAGCCAAGTGCTGCAGACTGGCTTTTATTGCGTGCTCTAACGCGTGACGACTGTATTGTTTGATATTGGCGAATTAGCCACCGAAAATGACGGAGTGGATACTGTCTGCCGGTGTGCGAAAGCACTCGAAAGTGAAACAACCAAGGTCCGAGTTCAATCTGACCAAAATGTTAATCTCGAATCGTGGATATCAATGGGGAACCAGCCAATGTGGTTCCCCATTCATATCCACGTATAGTTCACTTGAATATTTATGTATTGTAGCTGTAAAAGCATTGCATAGTTGCATAATTTTACGTCTTTTATACATTCTTCTAGTGAACTGAACAAATGTACATTTACGAAGACGCGGCGAAAAAAAGACGAGCAACACTATTTGTATCTTTTCTTCAATAATGAATTGAATTTGTTAAAATCTTACACGAAGAAGGAAGCCTTAAGGGAATGCGCAACTTTGGGAGCACCCGTTGCATGGCGGGTAGCAATGATAAAACAATTACCGCGCCTCGGCCCGGCGTGATAAGCGGGCGGAAACGTGTGTCGCGTCGAATTCCACCTGAACGGAGGACAAGATGCCTGGTGCAACGGTGCATTGCACGCGCACGCGAGTGCATCGTGCCCCTCGGCATTGTGGGGTCACATAGCGCCCCTGCATAGTGGTCATTGCGGTACCACGATGCTATGCGGCTACATACAAGCGCATAGAAGCGCGTGCAGGCGCACATGCACTCTCCCGAGCTGAGCCGCGATAGCAAGTGCACGTTTCCGGACGGTCGCGGGGCAGAACGATGGAATCTAAGAATGGAATTCAACGGTGATTCAGCGAAACTTGAGATTCCAACGGAATCGGGATTGCCCACCGAGAAATTTCCGGATTGACTATCCAACGACACTCTATTGCCGGTATTTTGTAGTGCTATTGTTGGGGTTGATAATACCGTGACCAATGTGCTGGAACTATGGAATTACCACTGACGGAAATTTTATGATCGGACTACGCATTTTTGTGCATTCGCTCTTTCCTCGAAAAACGCTCATCTTTATTTTTATTGCGAGGCATTCTTTGAACGACTATTTTTGTTCCTTATAATGTCATTGTAGGAATAAAAATGTGGGACTTGTAAAATGGAAGGGAATGTTTACTTTTCCTATTCCTCTAACATAATTTTCCTATTTGGAATTTTTTAATTTGACAAATAAATTTTTCTAGTAGTGTAGCTTCTTAGGAATTATTTACGGAAATAGCAGTGTTTATTTTGTAAAATATTAGAGTTTGTTTAAAACAACAGTAATCAAGAATATTTTTATCTAATTTTTGTCGCAAAAAGTCTTAATTGAAGAGATAAGTATTTCTTTTGCTCTGGTATCTAAAAATGCATCTAGTGAAAATAATTTTAGTCATGCTACCACAAGAATAGAGAGCTCGAGAAATACTAGACGAGTATTTGTGTACATCTGCAACTTTTTGATTTCAATCTGCACTCTATTGTGAAAGGATGAAAATAGCCTCCGAAGTTAGGGATGAAATGCATATTTGATATCTGGGAAACCATCAATCCCAGCAAAAAATTGTATACAGTATTCAGCAGACCATTTTTTGAGCGTCCTTTTTACATGTTTTTCATCGACTTAAGTGCACAATATCTCAAGCATTAACCAATTATTAAACAATTAGAAAAGAAAAAAGTGCACAAAAGTTGCCGAAGAAATCTGTTTAAAAATTGAACGCTTTGCAAATTATTTTTAGAAAATGCTCACTCTACTTTATGTTTCGTATTTTCACAATTTTTTGCCACGTTTCGTACTCGAAGAAGAATTGAACTGTTTAAGGGACCAAGAAAAGCCTCGCAGTATATCATTGGAGAGAAACACGCAGAAAATTGAACTCTGTTCCTACCTCTTGTTTCCCGTTTTCTATATTCCCAGCTCGAAGAAAAACTCAATTCTTCGCCGTACACCAAGCATGAACTACATTGCACAATTTCGAAAATAAATCATCGTGAAAATTCTATCCGCCCTTTCATTATTCACTTTCTCTTGTTATCGCAGTTTCTGCTTCAACGAGGACAGAATTTTTCTTGTATCACCCACCATAAAACTCGGTATAGAGCTTTGCGAACAAAAATGCTGAGAAAATTTTACACAATCTAGCTTCTCCTATACACTGTTATCTCATTCTATATATGTGAAACTTTGGAACGAATGCTACAATCTTCCTCTTACTGATAAACATAAAACACGGTGCACGTCTTCGTTATCAAATATTAAAAAAGTCTACTTTGGATTTCAGAACTCATTCCCTCTAGTGTTTCACGAAAAATTCAATTTTCTTTGCACCATAAAATGTAACACACACACACACACACACACTGTCGAATAAATTCTCAAGATACTAGTCTTCACTTCCGAATCAATAACATTTTAACACATTGTTTACACAATATTTTATAGAATAAAATCGAGAGAACAATTCACTGTGAGGAATCAACAGCACTATATAAAAACTCACAGTATATTAATAATTAAGCCGACGTCTCGAAATCATTACAGTGAAATTGTTAAAGGTAAAAAGATGTTGAATATGCTCTAAACAAACTGAATGTCACTCTTACCACAAACATATCGCACACAAATAAATTGCCAGGACACCAAGTTAAGTATTTATTTCTCGATCGACTATCTTAAAGACGCAAGCAGGAAGGTTTCCACCTAACTAGAATCCCCGATGGGATAATTAAAGTTACGTGGCCCCTTCTTCACGGGGAAATTCAATTTTCCCACTGTCTACCTGGAACAGCTGATCCCTTTACGTCTCGATCGTAAAAATCTTATTCCCCCGCGTAAGAAAAGACGCCATAAAGCTACCGAGGAAATCCAACCGCGTAAAACACGACCACCGAGGAACTTTTACGTCGTTGTAGTTGGCCCTTTTTTCGCAAAGCTGGTCGGAATTCGTTTGGCTGGAACCGAGCATCATGGGAATTGCTAATCGGCTCTTTTAAAGCCAAATATCACCCAGATAAAACCAGTGTCTTTCCAATCCTTCGTTCTCAAAAGAATCGTCGAACCAGTGCGACGTTCGTTCTTCCGCTGTAAGCACCATTATCTTCGCTATTCGAGATCGAATGATCTTTTTATGATCCACTCGTACAGTCCTCGCTGAAGTCTGTCTATAAAATCCTCTGAGCCTGCTATTCGGGACTGGCACAGTCGAATAATCGTCACTTTGTTTCTTGGTAGAGGAGACAATGGAGACAATTCAATTTTTTTACTATTTTATGTATATACACTGTTAAGTTAACCATTGAATTACCAACACTCAAAATTCCTTAATATTTAATGTTTCAGATTATTATTATTAAAAATTGTTGCAGATTATAAATGATAGAATTCAGACTTATAGATCCGCATGATTTTTGTCTGTTCCCGTGATAAGGTAAAGTATAAGGCTTTCTATAAATAAATAAATTTCAGGTTTATATTCCGAATAGAGTAATACGAAGGAAACTGAGCTATTTTTGGAGTATGAAAAGCGAGCTAGTTTGCAAACTACTGCATAAAAATGTCAAATTGAAGCGACCATAGATCTCATAGCAACCTTTAAACCTCCTATCTCTATTTCCGCCACATCACTTCATCATCTCTTCCGTGTAATCACAATTAATTTGACGAGTGGGTGGTTCAGTTTCAAATCAACCTGCACGGATCGTCAAAGGTGTTTTAAAATGTACTCTGTGCCACTTCAACCGTAAATCATAAACCTCGGATTTAGTTTCCAACTCGTTTACATATTTGCCTTAGTGAACACTATTATCATGTATCGTCACGTGCAAACAAATGTCAAGAAATTTGCCACATGTAACCCTTAAACTTTTAAAGTATGCAGTCTAACCTTTAGACTAAATTGTGTGCTCATTCGTGCGATTACTCTGATGATAACCCATACCCATAATTATGTTTGTCTTGTCAGCGTCCTCAGTTTTGAGCAAATGTCAAGGAAATCATTCCGAGCAACCCCTAAACTTTCATAGAATAAAGCCTAACCTTCTTCCATTATAATGTAGTAATTTATACGTTCGCTCTTATAAACATTGCTTTAATTATGAAGTGCATTAACTTATTGCACAACGTTCCAAAGTCACCCTTCCACCGAATTCAACCCCTCCTAAATTCCATGTCATCGTACTCAAAGGAACACGTGCAGGGGTGAGTTTCAATTTGCCCGCACGACCCGTGACCCGTCGAAGTACAAGCCTAAACGGTGGAATCTGTGTCTTCGCTGGGCCAGGCGTAACCCTAAATAGCGTTAATTCGAGGCGCAACTTGGAACAATCTCTCAGAGGGTTGAACGAGCGTTTTTTCACCCCGTTTTTTCCACTAGAAATCCCGTGGAAGTCTGTCCGAGCGGAACGGAGCGAACTTTTGCGAACGAACGTCGGGAACGAAGCCGTTCGAACAAAAACATCGTTAGGGCGACGCTACCCTATCGTCGGGGGTTGGGTGGTTTGGGGGTTGGTTCTGTCCGCGGGAGGGTGGAGGCTTTGGCCGTGTCGAAGTGCAGGATTTCGAAGCGGAGGGTCGAGTCCTCGGCTCTGGGTTGGGCAAACTGACCCAGATAGGTGAATAGTGAATGCACCCTCTGCGCATCAGGGGTTGCTCGCAGGCTGCGGCTCCCTCGCAGAAAATACCGCCGTCCGCCCTCCACGTCGACTACACTGGACGAAATTTCTATAAGAACGCGATGATCTGCGAAGAAACATTCATTTATTTGATTGTCCAAAAATGTACATTGGCACAATGCAAATTCGCAATATAGTTTCTTAAGTAAGCAACTTGCGTGATCGAAAGCTCGAAAGCAGAGTCAATTGTGCAGTGGACAAAATTCGATCGTCATGATTTACGAAGCAATATTAGTGAATTATCATAGAAGAGCCGGTGCATGCGAGAAACCACCCCTTCTTACGACCACTCGAACCCTGGCTGCTTTGGAGGGGTGGAAATGGGAGTTGAGAAACCGGGACGGTGGCGGAGATGAGAAGAGAATAGAAGAATGAGAACGTCGACTAGAACGGCTGACCGGAAATGCTTCGGGTAAGTTGGCACCGGAGGGAAAAAAAAGTTTCGACAACACTTTTCGCTCGTTAACCACCTGGCTGGATTTTTTTTGCCCGAAACTGTTTCCGACTTTTTACCGTCGCGCAACGATTCGGGGAGGTCGATACCGTGGAAGAAACGTTTTAGGGGAACGAGTTGCAGCGGGTACGATGTCTCCGGCTTTTTAGAGGGTTGTTCCGGGCATCTGGTATGTCGTGACCTGCGATTTTATTCGTTTTTGTGTCGGAGAAGGGGAGGAGGAACAATGTTGTTTCGTGGCTATGTTGTTCGTCGGTATTAAATAATTTTGGCATTGCTGTTTCTAATAGTTGTTTATTACACAACCTCTCAGAAAAAACAGGATTTTTTAAATTGAAGAATAGAAACTGGTATTCAATGGAATATCCATATAATTGAAAAATTCCACCCTTAAGAAAAGTATGCTTCGTCAAACATTTGAAGGAGAATTGGAACGATGATGCAATCTTTCCAAAAAGATCCAAATGACAAAGTTGGCCAACTAACCAACCTTTTATGCTCCATCCTTCACACGTTGCCCTTCCACCATGACAGCATTTTCAACCCCAGAGTCGCAAAGATCAGGGACAAAACGCGACTTCTCGGAATCCGGGTGACGCAGCTAGAAATATTTCTGCCCGTTGTCATCGGAGGAAAGTTCTGGTGCTTTCAGCTTGCCTAAAAAGGCAAATCCCGGCGGAGGGTAGCAGTATCAAACCGAGCGAGCGAGCGAGCGAGCGAGAGAGAGAGAGAGAGAGAGAGAGAGAGAGAGAGGGAGAGAGAGAGAGAAAAAGCGGCCCAAGTTTTGACAGAGCGCGCGGGCTTCTCGAGGAACTACGAGTTGAAAACAGCGCGCGCGCCGTTTGCGACTGACGGTATTGCGCCGGGGCACAATGGCAGAAGCCATTGACATTCTTGGCCTTATTGTGCCGTGCCAAACAAGTGGCCGTGTGTCTCTCGCTGCCGTGACGGTGGAGAAGTTACTTAGTAGGCGGAATAGGCGCACAGCAGGAATGGGAGTCCGGGGATATTCATCGGCGGCCAACGCCGTGTGCGCGGCCGCATTGTCGCCGCCGCGGCGGAAACAATACTGAATGCCTGTCAGAGATGCGACACCCCCGCAGTCGTTGCACGCGTGTCCGTGGTTAATGACGATGCTTAAATGCTGCGCGAACGAACCGCCCGACAGCCCGGCCGAGATTGGATAAACCATTATGCCATTGCTCAATTGGGAACGGGATACCGAGAGCTGACGGCCACCTCGAGCCAAGAAGACGGTAATGAAATCGTTCCAGAGAAAAACTAGCCTTCTCTAGCTACGATTCTTCTAACAAAATGTTGTTCATAGCATCTTTAAATTCGGAGAAATTTTATTTTGTTATACATGAGAATATCTCACCCACTTTTGCTTTACATATTAGGTGTAACCATAAGTAAACAAATATTTGCAAACAATTTGCTTTACCTTTAGTTCTGTACCGATCGTTGGAACACGTATTCTTTTACAGTTTTCGGTAAAGCAGCCTGTGCTGAAAATATTCTAAAAGTATAATGTTTTTGCAACCCCGTAATAAAATGGCGACATCCTTACCTTCCGAGGATCATATTCGTCATTGCATACTTTTTCGTTTTCATGCGAGATTTAATGCAAAGGTAACAACAAAGAAAATTTGCGATGTTTTTGGAGATAAATTGAAGGACAACGAGTGTCAACATTGGTTCAGAAGGTTTGCAGCTGGTGATTATGATCTCTCTTGAAGTGGACGACCAGTTGAATTTGATAATGTCACCCTAAAATTTCTAGTGGAAGCTGATCCAAAATTAAGTATAGAAGAATTATCGAGAAGC
>CM052143.1:11401835-11700381 GCA_028454255.1 Halictus ligatus
TAACATTAAATAAACACAACTTATTGATCGAGATAAGCACAGAAATCGGTAGGCAAATCGGGATTGAAAGATGGCAAACTGACTTTGATAATAATAGAGATTATATAATAAATTAAGGTTTGGTTTAGATTTCAAAATAATTGATTACTTATGGGTCCCCCTAATATATAGCGTTTGTGCAAATGAATTTTCTCTATTTCACCATATGTAGCTCCTTGACGAGTGTCAAACTCCGGAAGCAGATTTTGCACGAGCGGCGGAAGAAGATGGCGGTTTTTGTGGAAAGGGAAGGAAAGGCTTGCTGAGGGCGGTTTTCGAGAGGCCTGCGGCCAGCAGAGATTAAATCGTACCACGGTAAAGAGCTAATCCGTCTGTCTCCCAGCGCCCTTTTCTCTTTCCCACGCAGAATCCACGTTGTCCTCCGCCGTTTGCCGTCCTTTCCGCCGTTTCCACGAGACTTCCGCTTGTTCCTCGTCTCTCTCTCTCCTCCTTCTTTATCTCCGTTTCACAGTTCCCTCGCTCTCGAAAGCCGGTTCGCGATGAAAATGGAAACGGCGAGGCCGATTTTGCTAACATAACCGAGAGCTCCGGCTGTCGCAGATGAAAAAAGACAAACGGCAACGTGTGACGGCTGCTGCGCAGCGTCGACCACTCAATTTCACGGGCCTTTCTCGTTTTCTCGTCGTCACAGCGTGGCGGAGTTTGATTCCCGTTTCCATGGATTTAAACGAATATCTTTCGCCGACCGTCCGCGCCAAGTGCGTCTCTCACGGGACTGCACCCGTTCACAAAGAACCTCGGCTTTCGCTGCGACGCGATGTGACAAGACCGCTTTCTGTTCTAGAGTCCTCGTGAATCTGTAGGGGGTTCTGCTTTTGTGCTCGCATTGTTTGCCGGCTCTGGTCCTGTTCAACTTGGTGAATGCGTTTTGGGACCGTTCTCTCGGGCTCTCGAACCATTACGGCGCTAGCAATATTCATGGCTTTACGATAATTTTGGAATTGTTCGAGATTATTATTTTCTTGACACCCTTCTTCTAGATGCTACTGGTCAATTCTACTATTTAATCCCTTGCACTACTATTTATTTTACCATTGTTGGGATCAGAACATTTATGTAATTCGTAATTTTTCTTTGACAACGAAGAATATATTTATCGTATGCCAATGTATCTTTATTTACTTACATTGACGTAAACGAAATAGAATTTTATCTCAACGCCTACAACTAAATTAATTTTACTAACTAAAGCAAATCCTTTTGTGTACACGTTCGAGAACACTTGCGCTTGAAGAAAATGTGAGAAATTGATGTTTTTTTCTTTTTTGAAAGTTTGAAATTCGAATAAGCCACCTCGCGGGTTCTGAATCTCTCGGGACACCGACGCGATTAATCTTCCCCGAAGTGTGTCAGTCGAACCGGTCGATATCGCGAAGAAATCCTAGATCAATCCGGGACATATTATTTCGGTTTCGAGACGAGGCCGGGGCGTTTTGATTGAACTCCCTTTGGAAGGGATCTGCGGAGATCCCGGCCCCGTATTGATTTGCTTGCTCCTTTTTTTCTTTCCCTTCTGCCTTCCTTTTATCGAAACATTGGAGGAAGAGATCGCGGGAAGTGACATTCGCTCGATGTGCGCGATTCATTCGATTAACAGCGTATAATTACAAGGACGTACGGGGTTAAGCATAATATATTTCCCACTTCAAAGTCGAAACGAACGCTGAATTTAGTTAGCCGGTGTAATGCTTGACACATCACTCGAATAAGGGAGGGAGCGCCTGAATTATTCCAGGAACGTGGAGAAATGGCCCGGCAGTCTTCCGGCGGTCTTAGACAGACAATGGCGAGCGTGATTCTTCTCCTTGGTCCAGTTTTTCCTTTTCCGCAGATTTATAAGTCTCATCCGTTGCCCGCCCCACTCCCCGAGATCAACGAAGAAATGTTGATAACACAAAGGAGAAAGGGGGTCGGGGGTCGGGAGAGAGGTGGTAAATTAAGAAAGACAAATATAATAGAAACACACGAGTGGCTGTCCAAGAAAGTTGGGAGAAGGAGAAAGAGAGAGAGACCCTCGGTTGGGTCTCGGCCCTGGCAAGTTAATTAATTAACGGCGCTGAAGTTGAAAGAGTCGTTCCAGACGTTGTTGAACGTCTTTGGACCACTCGCTTCGTAGAATTTCATCAGTTGAACCGTGTTTGCCACGCGAGGATATCCCGAGGAATGTTGCTGGCACCGCGAAACCCGAAAATTCTCGAACGCCGGATAATTTTCAGCAACAAAAGCTCCCCGGGCTCCTCGCGTTTAATTGGTCCGCATAAATTTTCCCATTAACTCTTACGCCACAAGACGTTAACGCGCTTCCGCAACATTGACGGAAGGTTGCCGCAGATTATTCTACTACCGGGTGCTCCGAAAATAATGATATCTTCGAGCAATCCCGTGTATTGATTGCTACTTGCACGTTTAAAGAAGCACACAACCTTGGAAACTCAAACAGAACACGTGAAGAAGTAAGTGGTAAAAATCAAGAATTTTATAAGAAACGTTAAGCAACACCCTCAATCCTCATATACTTTTTGAATTATTTAAAATTGTGAAATGAACATAGTTGCGCGATATTATTTCAATCCATAATCCACTGAACGGTCTCTACTTACGCGTAGTGTAAAAAATATTTGGGATATGAAAAATAGAAAACGTTTGTACTAATTTAAAGAAAAATACATTGTTCTTAGGTAGAAGTACGATATTTCAATAATTTTAAGAAATTACGAAATGGCAGCTTTTTAAAGACAGTTCTAAAGGCAATTTCTCCATATCGTATGATAAATAAATAGTTTTCATATTCGGTAGATAGATGAAGTCGAGTTTTTGCGATTGGAAAGATTTCCACAAGCTATAATCGTTAAAAGAACTGCAGCCCGATAATAATAGGAGGTAAAGTGTTTGAAGAGGCAGTAGTGCTGTTTCGAAGACCGTGTACCTTAATTAATGTGATTAAATCGAAGCGTTTCGGAATCGTCGAGTGTCGCGGATATTTCCCGGTCAGTGAGTTTCCAGATTAATAAATTTCGGGAAGACGAAGCTGCTCCCTGCACAGTTGGAAGTGTCGAGATCATTCGGAACCGATTATTATCCAGCAACGATGCTGCAGCTAGGGGAAGGGATCGCGAAATTCCGCTTGGTTGCCCGACTCCTTAACTTCCACCGATGCATTACAATTATCGGTCTCTGTTCTGGCCAGAACAGCTACCTGAGAATTTCAAAAGGAAATACGCTCGCCTTTAGAAACACGGTAACGGTTATATATTAATTAATATATGAATATATTTAATATTAATATACCTATAACATCTATCATATATCACCATATATATCACCCTATATATCTATTCATCTATCTATCATATATCCATCTATTAATATATCTACATCTATATCTATCTCTTCTATATCTCTGTTATTAATATATTTTATATTTATATATTTTTTTCTATTTTTTTTTTTATTTTATTTATTTATTATTTATTAACATTCTGTAGAATATTGTCCATTGGATTACTCCACAGAAGGACGGACTAAAAATGCAAACGGCGCGTTTGAGTTTACTTCCTGCCGGAAAAGGGATGAATAAAGTAACGGAATATTTGTCCGAAGATTAGGGGCGAGACCAATGTCGAAATAAAGCAATGTTTCAAACAATGAACACACCGTGGCGGCGAATCCCGTTGCCGATGCTCCAGAAACATTAAGACACGTCCTGGTCCAACGTAGCTTAGGATAATCCAGCCGGCCCATTGTTTCTTGAATTTAAAGGGTCCGTTTGTTCTGGAAATGACGCGCAAAGCTCCGTGACGCGGAACAAGCTCGGTTGATACCGATGCTGGTTTACTTTACTTCCGGTTGCAGCGGATTATGCACGGAAATATCCGACGGTCTAAGACCACGGAAGATTTTACACGCCGCGAAAGGATTCCGCAGCAAACCACACAAAACCTTCGCGCAGGACAACCTGCTAAAGGGCTGCGAATACGTTTGCCCCACGTTGAATGTAGGTAGATCACGAGATACACTCTACATATACGGGTTGAACCTGGCAGAGAGTGAAACACTGCGACTTTTAGGATCATAAATAAAATACACTGTGGTATGTGGAATGTGGTGGAAAATATAGTTGAAAATGCACAATTCTGAAGTTAAATCTTTGCGGACGGTTTTTACAACATTACGAATATTTTCCACTGAAATAAGATTGCGTATTTAAGTTTTGAATAATCAAAAAAATGGACAACATGTGCACAATTCTGAAGTTAAATCTTTGCGGACGGTTTTTAGAACATTAGGAATATTTTCCACAGGAAATAAGATTGTGTATTTAAGTTTTGAATAATCAGAAAAATGGACAACATGTGCTGACATTTTTGTACATCACTATCTGGCACTCAAAGGGTTCTTGCGATTTTACAAACCAGTAACCAAAAGACCGTACACAACTTCTACCTAAATAGATATTTCTGTATCAAAGAATTACAAGATACTTCCCAAAGTAAGCGACCTTAGTTGCAAAAACTTTTTCTGAACAGAGCCTCGCGGTTTCTGAGAAAATAATTGCTAAAGTCACTCTTTTCGGCCTGTTGGCCGAGCGTAACCCCTTAAATCTACAGAAACGCAGAACGTCAGGCAGAGCGGGCCGCTAATTTGAATCGGACGTGCTCGCACACTCTAATATTTCAACGAGTGTCAAGAGCAAAACCGGCTGCTCGCAAGACTCTTCAAAAAGCCCAATCCCGTCGAGCCCTTTACCCCGGTCCCCGGTCCCCAGGCTCGTGCCTTCCCTTTTTTTGGCCAGCTAATCCACCGTTTCACCATGTGCCAACCCCCTGCGGCTTGCTCTGTCCCTGTCCGACCATATCTGCCAGCGTTGCCACCGTCTGCAAAACAAAGACAACCCACCTAGGCAGCTATCAAACGGTTACTCGGGGATCCTCTCCGCCGGCGTAAGAAGCGTCACGACACAGACCCTGAGCGGTTCGCCCTCTCGATAATTAACAGACACCCCGGGAGCACACCGCGCTAACCACTAAACAAAAAGGATACCGGGGCCTTTGGCTTCTTTCTCTGCAATCTCGGCCCTCTCATCATACTGCGGGCTACCGATGCCTCGCATAACGACGCTGGCCCTCCCGGATTCCTTACCCCGACGAATTGTTACGTCGAGGTAACTCGAACTGCCATTAACCTCGTGTTTGATTTTATTTCGACGGGGTCTACAAACTTCGATTTCTCCTTGGAAGGTTCCCATGAACTTCTAAAAAGATTTTGTGGAAAAGGTACTAGAAATGATTGATGAACCAGTGAATCTAACGTTAAAGCCTAGATTTTTTGCATTTTCTCGTCAAAATCTGCAGGATTATATTTTAAAAAGTAAAAACTTAAGGCTAATAAGTAAATGTTTAGCGCGACTGTACGAAAAATGTATTTACTGTCCATGCGATAATTTTTGTTTATACGAAAATTTGGACTAAATGAGGGACAGGTGAGGGTTAATTCTGCAATTTGAAAGATTTTATGGATGTTTTCGCAATGGATAATCGGCGGTCACGTTTCCGGGAGGATTGCAATTCCTCGAAAGTTTTCCGGCGTTCCGCGAAAGGTTGGGGCCACGGGGGTTGCATTGTTAAGCAAACTACCGGCACTTGAGCACCGTGTATTACGTGCTCAAACGCTCGAAAAAAAGGTGTGTGTAAACCCTTTTGAAAAATGGAGCAACGAGCTATGGCAGAGGTTAGAGGGCGTTAAGATCCGTGTCGCCGCTTCTCGCAACCCTCGGAGCCTCCTCTCGCACCCCTTGCATCCTTCGCGAAGGGCTCGTTCTACTTAACCTTCCGGGCTACACGTCGCCCCTATCGTGCTAGGCTTTCAGCTTACGTCGAGTATGTCTCGCCTAAACGTCCCTCAAATTCGGCATAAATTATCTGTGAGAAATTATAATGGGGGATGAAGTTCAATAAGATAAAAATTCAGAGCTTGATAAAATTAATTGCTCCAGCGAATTTCTGTATTCACCTTTCCTCGAACATTTCACATAGCACAAATAAAGAAAGCAAGTAAAAAAGAGGACTATTATTATCCTTGATGAAGGGAATTTGCTATTCGTACATTTCTGTTTGTGTGTACCAACAAAAGAAGTTAGAACTGTATGATTTTTCTGTCTAAGGATTTTGTAGTGTGACCAATTGGTCTCAAAATCGATAAAGAAAGATATTAACATTTTCACCCTAGAACATTTTTTCGAAAATGGCACACAGGGAAATATTTGTTGGGTACAATTCGTTAATATCGAATAGTCAATTCATCTTATACTGTACGTAATAAGCACGAAAAAATGGCTGAATTGAAGTATTGATTAAAGCCAGGAAACAGTTCAGTTAATGAAGAATTGTCCCCAGTAAAAGCGAATTAAAATTCTCTGGACGTGTTCGGCAATTAAGGCGCATAGAACGTTCGCGAGTTGTAATAAGCAGACATTTTTCACATTTTTCTGGAACATGTGAATATTCGGTTGAATGCTGAAATTAAAATCATGCGTTATTAAGTTTATTGTGTTATTAAATTGAGTGCCACGAGTTTTCATTGTGTCGGTAAATTTTTATTCGATTCCAAAGAAAACCGTTCGCAACGAATCGTGCAAGGAAACGTTTATCGTAACAGGAGTTACACGGTTGTTTTATTTTCCCATTGTGTTTAACCGTGTCGAGTAAATCGGCGAATTGAAATATCGACCGAGGCGCGGAGACGGTTTTTGCAATGGAGAAATTTTTCTCTGCGCATGCAGGGATTAAGGGCCACGGTACATACGCTCGCTTAATGGACAGAGGAAAGCGGATTTTTTGCCACTCGCAAACCCTTCCGTTCCGCAAATGTATACAGTGCAATCTTGGTAACTAATCACCGTTCTTCCTTTTCCGCCGTTCCGCTTTTGCCGCTTGTCTGATTTCCTTTCTCGATAAGTCGAAAGCATTCGTTCCGAGCCGTTAGATACTTATAAACAATCATTTTTAGCAGTTGTAAAATCATTCAAAATTCTCATTTGGAAATATTAATAAATACCCCGGGGGATCTTTATTGTAATTTAAGTTTAATCTTTTAATTTCTTCTTTTAGGAGTGTTTGGCTCTGTTTAAGCTAGTTCGACCCACATACCTGGTGACACGCTTGAATCGCCATAATTATGTCAGCACGGGTTATCGTGCACCGGTTATCAGAAGGGACAGTCGAATTACGGAGCAGGCGTATCAACAATCCGGCTCACCCCTCACGGTAATTCCATCCATCCGAACTTTCCCCTTTGTCCGCAGAAAATTAGCGAAGTTACTGCCCTCCCGCCCCTCAACGGATGGATAAAGTTTGTCCGGTGGCGTATGCCGCACGACTGTACTTTGCTCCCCATCAAAATCTCCGAAATTCTTGGATCGCGCCCCCGCTAGTTTTATGGGGAATAAAATTCCGCGAAATGGTCCGTAAGAACTCTCGACTCGCAGACTTTCCGGTCGGACTTTTGCATTTTGCATACGCATCTACGCGACCGTTTGCCAACTTCTGTTCTCGCGAAAAACTGCCCGCCACCTGCGAACTTCCATTTAACTTTATATCGGCAAGCGAACGATCTTCATCTCAATCGTGGCTGAAAAAGGTATCACACTCGTGAAACTTGAGCTAAGTGTTGGACAAAATTTCTGATTAATTTCTAGCATGACTAATACCCTCGGAATGTGTGGATAAATCGAGGCAATAAAAGATAATCGTGAAATCTCATCAAACTTTCTTTTATGACGCTGAGAATTTCATTAGTGTCTTCATTGCGTTTGAAACTAATCGAGCTCGAAGCCAGTCCGCTGATGAACTTCTTCTTCTTTAATTCTTTTTTTAAGAGTGAAAGGTTTATAAATTCTTTAAAGAATATAGAACACTTGCGGAACACTTATAGAACAGTTTCGGTAACGAAAGATCAGGTAGCAGGTAGCTGTCTGACCCGTGACTGGCACGTTCTACTTGCATCGAGCAAAGTAGAAAACTTCATGCAATCTAGCACGAGTTCCAAGGTAAAGAAAGCAGTCTACAAAGTATTCCGGCTGTGATTGGCGTATTCTGCTGAAGGGCAATTTTCGAAACTAGATATTTGCCGCCAACGATAAAACTAATTTTACGAGATTGCACCGTAATGAGATCAGGAAATTCCTCGTTCTCGTAACGTATCACCGACGAATCCGGACTTACAGTATACCTGTATCGAATTGCCAGAAGACAGTCTCGCTCTACCATACTAATTATCAGGTATCGATAAATTGTCTGATCAAAGGCGAGGCCGGGTCACTGTAGTAAATCCCGTCGAACAATCGCACAGTGCGATCATTTGCCCGGTGAAGAGCGAACTCAATCTACTGCAACGGAGCTTGACGATGAATGATCACATGGTCCCCTCAGTTTCTCGGTCAAGAGGGAGTTCAATCTACTGGAGGCCAATCCGGAGAACGTACGACTCCATACACTTTGCCGGAGCACTATGCTCGACCGGGCGTGAACCTGTTCTACTTAAATCGAGTCCGAGAGGACCAACGATCGCACTTTCGGTACCACGGTCAAACTCCTCGGCGAGAGATCGGTGGCCAAGAGTGTTCATTTTCATGGATCTCTTGGAAAATGGCTCGGCAGAGTGTCATCTCGCTGGTAGATCCGAGTGGCGTGCGATGGCGGCCGCTGTGTCTCGGATTATTCTTGTCCCCCCATCCCTCTATCCACCCCTGTCGAGTTCTCGGGTACCGTGTAGATGCAAACGTTCGCAACAATACAGAGATCACGGTGTGGAGGTAAATTAACGACCGAGGTCTCGACTGAAGGGGCATACACAGGCGGATGGAGAGAAAGCGGGGGAGGGGAAGGGTGCGGTGGTGGGGTGGGGGTGGAAGGGAGATGGTGTCACACGACAAAGGGGAGGCAGACCCCTCGAAACTTTCAACCTCGGCGAAAGGAACCGGAATGAGAAAAATAGACGTCACCGGGACTTGCAAGGGGACGGACGGGAGAAGAGAGCCGCCGGGCATTTTGGCTGCTGTCACGTTCTAAGGAATGGAATACGTGATAGCCGACCCTCTTTCCCCGGCATGAAAACGTGAAGACTTACGCACTGCGGCGCTTGATATCTTCCGGGGAGACGGCCTCAGCTACGTTCTAATCAGTCCTCGTTAAACACTGAATATTAACAATGTGCTAAACGTCTGTTCAGCCTCCAACGACGCTGCGTCTTTGCGCGACAGCGTTCTTCAAGCGTCCCCCGTGTTTGATCATTGGTCGGGCTGTACTACTTGCGTGTACACCGCATGGAGATTTATATTTTATTTGTATGTGATCGTGGATACGACTGCACTTATCAAATATTTTATTCGAAATAGGCAGAACATGCAAAATCAGATGAAATCGTGAAATTCATGTTTTGAAACGTTGTATACCACGTGTATACGTAATCAGGTGACGGCGCACCGTTCCCGTGATTCTATGTTCAACAAGACCACTCGAGAAAGCGATTTCTCGCGGTTCCAGGGAACGTGTCGCGCGAAATGCGGAATTTTTTCGCGGCTTTGAGTTCGCGGGAAGTAATCGTCAGAGAGATTCGCGTCGACCACGGAACTTTCTCGACCGTAGTCCATTAAGTTACGCTCGTTTCACGGCTGGAGAACTTCGAATCGGCGGGGGGGGGGGGCGTCTGTTTTTCGCCCAACAGCCGCCGAAGATGAAATCTTATCCGTGGGGAAGTGAGTTATATTAGTTATTAAAGTTTCTATTGTTCTCGATTCCGGAAACTGCCGAACCGGGTTCGATTAATCAGTTCCCCACCCTTTTCTCCCAGAAAGTGGCTCCAGGGCAGCAGGAAGCCACTTTCACGCTTCCTTTGCCCGGGAAAAATACAAACAACTTCGCCGAAAATTTTCCTTTCGGGAAATCCAATATCCGTCAGATTCGAACGCTTTCACATAAATAAATTTTAACAAAAGTAGACCGCACTGTGAAGAAAGCTGCGTCAATTGTAGTTCAACTCTGTTCGAGTGCAGTGTGAAACTGATCTAATCGAACTTTGCTTCGATATATTTGAGTTTGGTTCACTGGATCAGTCGCGACTGACTCGTTCCGAAGACCTGTCTTATTTATCAGCGACTGTACTATTGGAACTGAACGTAAGCGCTTCTAATTTTGATCTAAAAGTTTCTAGACCTCAAATTACAGGATTCTATAGACTCTATCGCTAAACTCTGCTCTGTTTATAAATAATTATGGGTGGATAAGCTGATCTACGAAACCCTGTTTCGTTAAAGGGGTCCCGATTATTTTGTCAAATTAAAAATGCAATTTTTCGCGCTTCGGGAGTAGTTCAATCAACGCAGTGGACATTACCAGATCGTAGAACTATAATTCTCAGGAGCCAGCGATTGAAATCTCGACTCGAATAATAGTTCTGACGGGAAAAATTCCCAAATGTCATCGTCCGGCTTCAATTTCGCCTGAGCGAGCTCCGCCCTCTTATTTTCGAACTTCCCTGTTCATAATGGCTCTACGATATTACGTAGAGGATCGCGAGAGGGTCCGGAGGCTGGCTGCACAGAGGAAAAGCGAGTTAGTTCTACGGGCAAGCGACGGATCGGTATCCGGGAAAGTTTTCTCGCATCGAAGACGGGACTCGACGTCGCCCGAAACTCTCTGGTATGGTCCGCGGAAGGAAATCCAAATTGTCGTCATCGTCAGGGGTGGTAGAAGGGCTGGCAGGGGTTGGGAGGATTAAAGCTCAGCTCGGCTGTTTAATTTCCGCCCCGGCAAAACATCCGATCTGAGAGAGGAGGCCGCGGAATCGTTGATGAAGCCTTCCACTCGCAATACGGTGTAACTGAAGTCCGACTTTTGAATTGCAGATGCCTTTTCGCCCCCCCCCCCCCTGAGAGGGACCCGGAGAAATCGCAACTATCGGGACGAACGAGGAAATAAAAGAACGCGTTACAGCAACAGGATCAACCAGGGAAGGATCGATTCCAAGCGATCGCACGGAACCCCGAGCGACCGTCCATGATCAAACAGAGACCCTCGAAAACCGTAGTTACCTATGCATGAGAGCGAAAAAATACAGGATCGATACACCGAGCCGAGATCACCTTGAGACACAACTCGACGGACACTGTACGACGATTTCCAATTCTGTTCGGGGAACGCTTCAACACTTGTACAGCCTTCCACTCTGACACAGGCTGTTTACATGTCGCGACTGTGACGCAACTCGGCGAATATTATTCCAGGAGAAGCGAGAACCTGCTTTCGAACAGATGCTGATGTGTATATACATTATAACATTTTGTTGAAATGTCGACTGCCGCGCAGGTCAGACTTGGATGACAGAATTTCATGTTATTAAATTGGTAGGGTTGAAAGAGAAATTATTGTTACGCTTATTCACGTTCCAGTCTCAATATTAATAAATAAATTAGTCTGATAAGTACTCCGCATAATAACATTGATTAACAAGGAGAATAATTAGAATGAGTTCAAAATCATGAATATATTCACAGTGATTGTCAAGATTCTCCTCGCAAGATTCATTTATTAGATAAATTTATTAGATTTATTTCATTTTTTAGATTTAGAATATATCACACAGTGTCACGCGGATTCAGCGAGATCAACATCAGCGGTTCTCCAGTGACAAAGTTACGAAGGTGAATAAAATTTTCATAATTGGTCGAACATTGTCTCTGCAACGAGGACCAAGTTTGCTGGCGTTGAATGAGCTGAAAAGTTTTTCAATCTACAGCAACGTGTCGTTAGGAGAATTGAATTGTCCGCTGTCAGTCATACGCAGGTGTAAGAGACAGTAGCGGAAACTGAGAGCTAACTTGGTAACGCGCCGATTAACAATACACCTCGTGAAACTTAATCGTACGCCAACACTTCATTAGCAGGAGAATACATTTACAATTGGTCAGACTCACGGAAATGGAACGGCACAACGCCAGTTACGGAATTACGTAGCGGTGCTAGGCTGCATGTAACCTGGCGCTAATGCTACGGAAGTCGTGTTTTCAGGTGGGCCAACTGTGCGTAATTGAAATCATCCGACGGTGAGGGGAGACACAGTGTATAATCAGACCGTGTGCTCTCACTTGGAATATTTTCGGTATTTTTGGAAAGGCAAATAGTCTCGCTTGTAATTAAATATAGAAAAATATAATATAGCCTTATGTATGCCGAGTCATCGACAAGTAATACAGTTCAACGTGTAGCAGAATGTCCTGTAACAAACTGCAATCTGCCTGGCCATATAGCTGCTAGTGCTACTGAAAGTATCAACACACAGTTTTACACACACGGCCTTTAACGGTAAAGTATCCACACGTGTACTGGCGACATTAATTACATCATTTTCGCATTTACCTCTGGAAATACGATTGGCTGAAATCACTTAATAGCAGGGCGAGTTGAAAAAGTCCTCGGGGGAAATATTGTACGTATTCGGAGTCGTGTCTATTTTTGAATAAACGAGGAGGCAATGAATGGTCCCCAGGCAGGGCAGCGTTCCAAAGCCGCTCCTCGCTTTGTACTTTCACGTGCAGAAGTCACAGAGAAAGCAGCGAGTCGAGCATAATGCGTTCCCCATCGCATTTAATTCGTAGCCGGTCACGGTTGATGCGATAAAGAAGTGCCCCGGATAATTGAGACGGCCCACGTCACACTGCAAATAGTTTCAGTGGTGCATTATCCGCGTGGCCATCGCCGGGACCACTCGCGTTCATTCAAAACTACGATCAACGGCGAGCAACGGCTTGTTACCGAACAAGCACAGGGAAACTTTCGGTTGAATCGCTGGAAACTCTGTCCGCCAATGGGAATGCAGACTTTGCAAAGACCAAACATTACGCCGGAAGACGTGTCAAGGTTCAAATTGCAATCTTGGTGACGCAGAACAAGATGGCAATCTCTTTCTGTAAATCTATGCATAAATGATCTGTATCACTAACAGAGAAAGATATAATAAAGCTTCGAATCAATCTTATTCAAGTTAATATATGAATGAGATTTTTCTATATTTTTTAGTGTCTGAATAGCATCCGTTCCTAATTAGTATTTAGAAATTTCATAGTTTCTATGCTGATGGAAATTTAATGAAATTATTCCCCGGCAATTTCCCCTGTTTATATTCCCGCCAGTGTCTGACCAGAATGTTTGCTTTCACTGAAGGAAATTATTTAAGTAATTATATAATAATCAAGGCATAACCTGTTCTAGTATAGTTATACTGTGCGATAATTAACGACCTGGTTCCATTGTGTCGTGTCTAAACGCTGCAAGCTATTGTCTGACCATATATAGTACACTTTCACTGTGGGGCAAATAAGTCAATATTTACGCGGACGCGACACTGACGATTTATTTCGCTGTTTGTGCAATGTATTCAGGAATGTATTATCTGTTACTATACTACCTGGCATCATGGTACGGGGAATACAACTTTGAGAACAATGTGTGATTATAAAGAGTACGCTTCACCTGATCTACGATTAGATAGTCTCCGCTGATATCCAGTCATAAACGATCACGTTCCACTATCTGACACGTGAA
Source organism: Halictus ligatus (assembly GCA_028454255.1). Taxonomy (NCBI): domain Eukaryota; kingdom Metazoa; phylum Arthropoda; class Insecta; order Hymenoptera; family Halictidae; genus Halictus; species Halictus ligatus. The sequence goes on from CM052143.1 coordinate 11,415,491, forward strand.
TGTTAGCGATATACTCTTACTGTGGAACTTTATAGGGAACAGAGGCCATTTTACTGTTAATTATCCTTATTTATCCTATAGTAATAGTATACGACGAACTTTGACCTCGTTTTCATTATTTTCCAGCAGGATAATGTGAATATTGATATTCTATCATCTGCTGGAGATTGACAGATATCGAATAAGTCCAAAAAGGATCGCTTAGCTGGACTGTCTGAATTATTAACGAATATACTATTGGCACTCCAGGCAATCACTTCTGATTCGGATGAAAATGTTTCGGTCTGAAATTATGGTATTCTATTGAAATAGAATAACACACAATTATTTGGAAATAGCATATAGCCAAATGAGACGAATCACAAAGCCAATTAACAAAGTACTGTTCAAGTTATCAAACGACGCTCTGAAGAGAAAATTTCTGTCACGTTTTGAGAATATATTTTGCGAGAAATTTTTCCGATCAAACAGCCACGACGATTTTTTCCGTTGGCAGAATGGGGTGAAGTGTATTTTTCTCGCAGAATGATCTCCTCAGTTGCCACAATATGGTATCAATGGCGCAGCGTGGTAGCACGCGAAGCAAGAGAAAGAGAGAAAGAGATGGAGAGAGAGAGAGAGAGAGAGAAAAATTCCGGCGTGGTTCTGAGAGGCTGTGTAACGAACTGAAAGCGTCCCCTCGCGACTCGGCACAAAGACTCTAATGACGTGAGCTTGTAAGCTCGCCCACGCAAACCAACTGGAAATCACCCTTCGTTCTGGTTCGCGCAGGGATCGTTAGAAGTGGACGTGGTGGCCGCGGTGACCGCTTTCCGTCCCGAAAAAGCCAAGAAACACGTCACGAGTCGGGAAACAGCGCCGCTCGAAAAATTAATTTTTTTTCAGCGAACTGGGCGCTCACCAAAACATTGATGCATTTCCCGAGGTCGTTAATTTATTACCGTTGTCATCGTCGACGTCGCCGGGATCGAATTATTCTGTACACGAACGCGCGCCGCTCTTTTTTCGGCCGCGGTTTCGTCAATCCCGCGATCACCAATAAAAACGAAGCGCTAATATAATGTGCATCGATAACAGACAGCACTGACGTCAAACCCACGCCGACCTACATTCCCGGCTCCCTAAGAATATTTCGGGAAAATGGAAATATATGCGAGTGCAAGTTTACACTGCGTCTTAATCATCCCTGGAACGTTGAAGTTCTGCGTGCGTTCGCGAAAACGTCTGATTAATTGACGACCTTCCTATTGACGACCTTCCTATTGACGACCTTCCTACTGACGACTGCGCGGCCCTGCAAAAAGTTTGAGCGAACTCTGAAGACCTTCTTGAAATTAAGAAAGTGTCCACGCTGTGAATAACACGGTTGATTACACTTTACACAGCTCGTGGAAGCCGTTCGTCTTTGTGGCCAGGCAGGGACCAGAATGTTCTACTTAGAAAACTGAATAGTGTACCCGTACATTTACAAACCTTGTCAAACTCGAGCTCGTAGTATTAACTCTCATCTCGCCAAGTATTTCGATGTGTTACTTACCAGAGAATTCCGACATATTTTAGAAGTCCATCATTTACATCTAACCATCTAGAATTATTATTTAAAACAAGATTTTGTAAGTCCTTGTCAGTGCAGAAATCATTCAGAAGGATCATTGTATTTTTTACTGCCTGACTACATAGGAACGTATTCTACTGATAGTTTTCTTAAAAATTTCTGTAGAGCAAATTTTGTGTCTGATCATACATGACTATGTTATAATTAAACACCACATTCAATTTATTTAATCACATACTTTCATCCCTGGCCTGTTTCTCTCTGATCTAATAAAGAATCTTAATATACAAGCTCAATTTTAATGATGGTATCCGAGCATACAAGGATCCACACTACTCACTTATTTTTGTAGGTAGATTTAACGAAAAATTCCGAAGTAATGGCGCAGAATTGTGCTTATTTATGGTACTCTATGAACGCTGCTCGGTCCGACCACGTCGGACGGACAGGGAACGTCAATGTAAATTACGATGGAAGAAAGAGCTTGAAAGATTTACCTCTATTCAACGGTGACGGGTCCCATAAAGCATTTTGTCATGTGTGCAGTCACCCACGATAAATCCACGAGCATTTTTAATTCATGGTTGCCGGTCCCGTTTAGTGGATGGTAAAGAATGCCGAGGGAAAGACGGAGCACAAAGAAAATTGAGTTTCCTCGGAGAGCGAATAGCTTCCGGCGAAGATCGGTCTCTCGAGCGACTGAGAGAAGTCGATTATTGGCCTTTCTGTCGTGGTTTCAGTGACTTGAAGTGTTCATTATTTTAGCTGCGAGCGACAAAAGTGAAATACCATCGAGGGGTCACTCAATTTTAAAATAAGATTTACAGAAGCTTCAGGGAATCGCGTCCTCTTCCTACTTTACTCTCTAGATTTGCGTTAATCTGTTGTTCGGAACAGAGAAGTATTCGATTAATTGGTATTGTCAGTACCGTCTGACACTATACAGGCTTATTCTACTAGCATTATATACGCATAGCTTTCGCCTATAATGGAGAAATCTGATTACGCATTGATCTATTCTACTGGCGGTGCGTTCAAGCAAACGTAATCCCATTCTACTGGTAAGTGGACAACTATTACGAGATATTTGGCCAGGCGCTAATAGCTCTGTGTGTCTGTCTATGGCTGAACTATTATACTGAATAATTCTCGTACACAGAGGTAATAACCCTGCCACCTGAATGATTAAAGCTGAATATACTTTACTTGCGATTCTCGGACTACGTACGGAGTGTTACCTCTGTGTAACGATTAAACAGATGAAGTTTGTTCCATTGACTTTATAACTATTAGGAGAGCCGCCCTCCTGGAATTTTAATTAAGCTTTTCTTTACATAAAACGCTCCTTTACTTTTCGTATTAACAATATTACTTTCCGTGCCTTTGCAACGGTTGTTTGCAAATCCGTATGAAAATTAAATTGTGCTCCAGGGAATACAAGCATGATAAAAGGGCAATTGCTGAAGAACATTAAAGGCAAAAATTCGAGGAACGTTGATAAGTGCCAATAATTATTCCACGACATTCGGGGCATTCTAGGTCCACAGAAAATTTTTATATTACAGATCGCAAATTAAACAAATAAAATAAGCAAATATTTGCAATACTTATTTTTGAGAATGGAACGTCCCGAAATGACCGACACGTGGAACCAACTGTCAACGGTCAAATGGGCGGTTGGAGCGGCTCCTTGGAATGCTAGGAACGCCAGAAATTCGTGGCGTCTTCGGCGACGCCTGGCAAAGGAAATCCCAATTTTTTAATGAACATATATATTCTTTTTATTTAGCCATCAATTCAGATGTTGTGTTTCGATTAAAAAAGTATTGAGATACTTCGCTCGAAAATTAATCATTGTCAGAGTTATGATTTTCTTTCGTACACTCGAAACACTGTCTGTCGTCCAGGGTGTTCGTTAGCATTATTTCGCATTTTAACATCATTCGGATCGCGGCGCTGTCGGCGACAAGACGAAAGTCTCGCGCCGAGAAACGGAACGACGGTTGACAAGAAAAAGATTATGCCGCGAGGTTCCGCGGCGACGAGGCGGGTATCTGGAAATTTTGCCGGAAGTTTTATCAAGTTTTCGACGTGGGCGCCGGGCCGAGGCGAGCTTTCGTGACGTGACCCGGGTCCCGCGCGACGGGGACGACGGGGACGGGGGCGGGGGCGCGGGCGGGACGGTGATTTTTTGCCGGCCATCCCCTTCAGACGCTCATTTTCCATCGGTTTGGAGTCTTGGTTACGTGCTCCTCCGGCGCGATCAATTATCGTCGAGCGGCTCGTTGTAGCCTCGAAAAATTTTATCGGCGCGACCTCACGTAACGAGGATATTTTCGGAATAAATGCAGCCCACCCTTTCTGGGTTAATAACGTTATTCCGACGTGCGGATCGCTCTCGATAACGGTAACGATGTTTCGAGAGATCTTTCCGATTCGCGGGGTCCGGGCCGTTTGGCTTCGCACGAGAACGGGACACAGGATTACGCTCCTCCGCCGGTGAATCATGTTCTTCCGAGAGGTATCGGGTCCTCTACTTTATTCCGCATTGTCTGGCCAGTGACGAGCGCGTTTTACTTGCGGCGGCCGGACCGATCGAGAACACGCTTGGCACCTCTAGTGGAGCCGCGTGCAAATCAATTCCGCTTACAATGCTCGGGGTGTACCGTCGCCAGGGGAACTTGCCTGACGCTCTCCACAAACTGATCTCTGAACTTCATGCCGAGAAATGATTGCTGTTTCGACGTGAACCCGATAACGAGTCGATGGCAGACTGGAGATTTATCGTACACTGTATTCCAAGATATTTTACATATAAATCTCTCCATGGAACAAAATTTACACTTTCGGATTCAGTGCGAGGTGAACCAAGCTTCTAACTCTATTTTCGACTTTCGACAGTTCATTTTGAAGATAGTCATTTCCATTAAAATAATCTTCCTCGTGTACAAATGCTTGTGAACAAATGGTGAACAAATGTTCTCTACCTCTGGAAATATGTTCATATTTTTCAGACAGCGAGAGATCCATGTTTTTCGTCAGTAACTCGGTCTCAAATCCGCGTAGAACATTTTCGCGAAGGAAAAAGTGACTTTGAATGACCTCAAGCTGAATTGCGTTTAAAGAACCACAGTGTCTAAGCCAGCGTCCCGTCCGAGCCATCGCGCGCCTATTCCCCTTAATTACGTCTGTTTAGACACAGCCACGTTTCACTAGCTTTCAGGAGATCATCTCGAAGTATATTTGCGTCGCTTGTGACTAACGACCCACATGCGCATTTTGCTCGATCGTGCCCAATCGAGCACGGTGACGCTCTCCTTATCCGTGTTCGATTAAACTGGTTGTTATATCACTGGCTCGTGAGGTGTGAGCGCGCGTTCCCGTTTTTACTCTTCTCCAGCGCGTGACGTAAAACGCGGTCGGCGTGTCGTCGCGGAATGAAATTGCGAGCGAGCCGAGAGCCAAAAGGGCGCATAAATTTGCCACGGGAATATCGGGGGCGACGGTCGCGAGTCGACGCACACCATTTAAACCATTTAACAGGCCATCATGGCGAACCGAGAGCGTTTCAGGGGTCCGGCCTGGTCATTGAATTACAGCACGGACGATTCCGGCCGACAAATAATTCGCGGGAAAACACATGGGACTGCGGGGCGGGTCCCGAATTATCGGTGTAACGGGCGATCAAGGCCCGGTTGTAACCCGCAACGCCCGGCGTAATCGCGCGTCGCGTTTGCGAAGGAGCGCGCCGGGATATGGCTCATTAGCCGGACATTATTAGCCCGATTACTCGGCGGCGGAGGCTCGATAGACGGCCGAAAGAGAAAGAGGCAGAAGAGGATGAGCTTTCATCGGGGCATTCGCACGCTTACGGGCCCGTAAGCTCCAAAATTAAACGGAAATTACTTTAAGCTAATAGGTCAGTATCGACCTGCACCGGCGTGCTGCGCCGACCTGCGTCCCCGATTCGCCATTTTACATCGTCCCCGACCGTGTACACTATGCCACAATACTATACGACACTGTACAACATTTTTCACTCGTGTGTTTTCCTCCGGGTTTTGATTTATTACTAAGATTTTCTATTATTGTCTGATTTAACGTCGACATAGTTTACTCATGTCTGATTTGTTTGTGATATTTTCCATTATTGTCTGACTTAACGCCGATATATTCTATTTGCGTTGGAATTATTACATATATTATTTATGTCTCGTACAATTTAGGTTTATTCCAGCCACATCAAATTCATTATGGAAATGTTCCATTAACGACAACATCGATACGTAGTACTCATATCTAACTTCAATGTTCATATGTTTTATTAACACTTGTCCGCGTCCCGATAGATTCAATCATCGTCTGATTTAACGTCGACATGTTCTACTGATGTCTAACACAATGTTCGGGTATTCCGCTAATCTCTGACTTATTACCGACACATTCCACCAACGTGTGACCTACTGCCGTAATATCTTACTGTCTGTGACAATTTTGATGTATTCCACGTTATCCGATTAACGTCCGACTAATGTCCACATATTTTACTAATATCTAATTTGATCGAAACATATTCTACTTTCGTCTGAGTTAATGCCAACTAATATTACACTCTCCAAGATCATCTATTATCACCAACGTTTCTCCTATCTTCCCACACTCGTTCTTTTTTTTCACTCAACGAGCAGCAGGCACTCATCAGAGCAAGGAAACAGCGAATTTCTCAACCTCTAATTGTTAAACGGATTGCCGACGAGAAACTTGCTAACTCGGTTAATCGATCTTTTCGAGAACCGGGTAAGGCAACGTGTCACGGAGATTGATGTCGGCACCCGAATCGGATAAATACTTTTCTTAGCCGGCGGATAATTGATTCAATTCGATAAAATGGCGACGTGTTCAAAATCTGTCGACGTCTGCTCTGGACAACAAAATGAACTCAGAGCGAACGTAAACAAATTTGTCACTGTCCACCATACCGTCGTCTACTTTCTTATTTACCTAATTTTATGGTCACTTTGTTTCAGTATTTTTGAGAGAAACTGGTCCACTTTTTGTGTTTGGCTGGTTAAACGATTGCTCGAATCACTTGAATTTATCTCGGAAAGTTGTAGTCTGTCTCCAACTGTTTAGTATCATCCCAACGATTCATTAATTTATACAATATATTTTTTCCATGCATACACTTTTTACCAATCTCAATATAAATGTATATTTTACATAAAGAACAATTAACGTTTGATTAAACACTGTTGCATATTATTTAGCCAGCAATATAGCTATCCGCCTTAATTCGAATGCAAAGCAACGAGAGAGTATCCGAATTGCTTCCGTCTGACTACATCCAGCACATTCTAGTTCTCCCAATACACGAGGATGGGAGAAGTTATCGAGCATACTAGAGCCAGGGAACAATTGATCACACTTAAACGACTTTTCATCGAGCGGTTTCAATAATCCAGCTCCTCCTGAGTCCACGAAAATCGAGCCTACGAGGGCTCGACGAAGAAACCAGTGGCGCGGAATCGTCACCCGATCCCAATTAAGTTTCACTTGTGGCAGAGTTCGGGCTTTCGTCGGGTTCGAGGCGTGCCGCGTAAATCCTGACGAATCGCAGTCAAAGTGAAACGTATTTCCGGCATTCACAGCGAGATATCGGCCGCCGGGAACGCAACCGAACGAATTCCATCGGAACTGGGTCGCCGACCATATCGAAATACTCGTTTCGGTAGGTCGGCTGCTTCCCGCTTGCTGCGAACTTTTTAAGACCGGCCCGAACTGTCGATACGCCTCCATAAGAATCTGAAAGAATCCTCTAACTATGACAGGCCGGTGAAAATGGCCAGGCAGAAGACAGCCTCGTGATTTTAACGAGACACGGATGGTCTACGAGACAGGATGACAGGAGACCGTGTCTTGTACCGAACTTGTTAGAAAACGACACGGCTCATACAGCTGAGTGGTTCACTCGTCAAACATCAATTTTTACCATTCCTCGAAGCACCTCTAACAAGACTATGGCCGTCTATGATCGACTTACCCTATTTCGATTTTGTCTTTAACTACTGAGTTTTGATTTTCAGATATTCCACTATCATCTGATCTAGCGTTGACATAGTCTACCAGCGGCCGACTCGGCGTTGACAAGTTCGACGTATTCTACTTGTAAACTAACACTGGAGAAAGACGTGTCGTTAGTAGGTCTCCCCTCTGCTGAAATCCCTTAGATACTGTCGTCTGATCAACTGCTGATGCATTCGACTAAAGTTCGCCGTCTCTGTTGACGCATTCTGTCCATGTTTGACTAGGAACTGATAGGTTTCACTAATGTATGAACCAATGACCCTTCAACTACCGTCTGACAAGGTGTTGGACATTCTACTGACGTTTGCTCCGTTTCTGATATAGTGATCTTAATGTCTGATTAAGCAACATCATGTGGCGACCATGGTGCGTGGGAACGTGGAATTTTCGGACGCGGAAATTCCAACCTTCTCAAGTGCGTACCATGGGAGGTCGGGTTGAGGGCCTGGTCATTTAAGTGACGATTGCCAGAACTTCGGCTCGACCATTACAGTACCCTCAAGAGTGAAGTCCCCGGTTGCAACGTTTTGGGGGAGGAAACTTCTCCATACCCTTGTGGGGGTGGAGAACCTCTCCTTATTTTAACGGTTTTTTGAGGAGAATATATAACGCGCCTCAGGAACCGAACGAGCGAGAAAAAGCCTTAGACTCTTGCGGAGATCGTATCGCTCCAGAAGAGTTAGTTTGAGTATCGCGAACGGTTTTGTACACGAGCTTTAGTTATAGTATTTTGTTCGCGTTTCCTCATGGACTTTGGTTTTCTCGTTTTGTTGTTGAGTTGTTATTAATTGTTGTTATTAATAAACTTTATTTCGTTACCCGTTAAACTACCGTACACGTAAACATTTCTTTAACCCCTCACCTCCCCTAAAATCATATTTTACTAAAATTTACTTAGCATTGAAATGTTCTACTGATATCTGTCTAATATATAGGATATACCAAATTATGCCAGAACGTTACTAAAATGCATAAATGTATTAAATGAATTGTCCTGCATTCGTAAGTAGTATGAGTCGATGTTGAGTCCCACAAATATCTTCATACTTTCTAAATGTGCATTTCCATAGTCAGTGCAAAATATCGTATAAAATACAAAGCCTAACACAATTCAGTAGAATCCAATCGCTTGCCTTTCCATTCAGAATTAGACTTCTTCCAGAGTTTCTTGATTAACGTAATCATCTACTTAAACGCCAGTGCCGATTACATTTATTTCGTCAAAAACCCCAGTCACTGCTTAAACGAACCCAATTCGAATTACGAGATCATTTCACCGGAATCGACACTCGTGCCGTAATCACCCGGGGAATCAGAGAGATCGCAAACGATTGCAATGGAGCATCCGCACAAGTGAAATCTTAGCTTTCCGGTAATCCAGCCGGCAGTCTGCGGCCACGGTTTTTGGAGCTGAATGGTTCTGAAAAGTTCTGGAGTCCGGCGATCTCGCCGAATGGGTAGCCGAGCAATGCGCGGGCGTCTTCAGCGGATCAGCCGATGCTGTCCAATTACTGAAAATTCGCCGCGCTACCGTCGAAAACGGTGAATAAGACCCGACGCGGTGGATCTCCTCCAGGTGATCCTGTATCTTCGCAGATTCGCCTGAAAACGAGATCTCGCGATCGTTCGATGCGCCTCGGAATCGGCTTCGAGCAGGCAATATTCTCGAACCAGCTCTCACAAAGGAACGTCGAACAGAGTCCGGGGGTTCGATTACGGCATAGTTTTTCGTTGGCTCGAGCCAGCATCCACTGTCGGGTGACAGGGTGTATTTGTAACCAGCTCAATTTCGCGACTCCTGCCTCCGCGAAGGCGGACTTGGATTCCTGCGCCGGGGCGAACCGATTTTGCATACGAATGTTCCTCTCGGGAACACCGTACAAAGGGACTCAGCCCCGGAGAAACGGGAAAAATTACTGTAATTTAGGGTCCAGGTCTGTTTGCGGGGCACAAAGGTGATCGACGTTTCCTGTTACCGTTTCCCTCGATGCTTCCGGGACAGATTCCTCGAAACGTCGGTTCCTTGCCAATAGCTCGACGGTTGAAATTGATTTGTTGATTTGCCGGTGGCTCGGGAAACATATAATCACGATCTTTCTGCTCGGAAATTCGCTGTGTTTAGCCATTGGCTGTTGTGAGCTTTCGCAGTCATATTTCCGATGACACAATTTAATTGACTACTTATGATTAAACAACGGGTTGTTTCGCTAGCGATTCTTGCCATAACATACTCAACCATTGTGCCCGATTAACCTATCAGTTGTGTAAATTGTTTTTCATCGGCCACACCGTGTGCAGTATTTTCGTGAGAATTTTTCTCTACTAACTTTGCGTGCAAGAATTGTTCTATTCATTGTGTCTGGAGTACCGCTGGCCCCCTCTACTCGTCATCCTTTATTTTCACCCATGAAACACACCCACAAAAGTCGAAGTGGAAAACAGCATTGTTCGACACGAATCAATGGTCCTCGTATCGAATATTTTAATGTATCCTAGCATGAAGCCCAGTGTGAACTACTATCCTTATACCGGAGACTTCACGACCATCGTTTATTTCAAGTACGAGCAGTTTTCCTTCGAACTATCGGATCAGCTGCGACATCCGATGGTCCATTATAAACTAATAGCAAAAACGATTAAGTCGTCTATACTCGGCGTGCAATCGCGCTTGTACGTGCAACAGAGGAGCCGATGTACGGCCAATCGGGCCGCGCCATAAAGTATACGATTTCCCGCGGCACTAATCTTTAAATTGAGCGGCGTCGCGAGAGCGGTACGGCAATTCAAACTTCGAGGAGCCCAAGTGCCTCGTAAAAGGCAAATCGTCCGCGATGACAGGGCCCGGCGGGGTATTAGAATCGAACTTTCCCGTTAACCGATTGCGAAACGGAATCCGCGAGACGCCCGTGAACGCGCCGCGAGGTCGTCCTCGTCATTCCGAAATCCTCTCGGAACGCGAGCGTCGTCTATTCCCCGGATTCCGGTATTGTTTCTGCGAATTCAAACGGCCGCGAACCGCGATAACACGGAAACGCGAGAACTTCTGGGAAATGTCTCCCGTTGTTTATTAATTTACGAGGCTATCGGGTATGCGAGACTCTTAACGCGTATCCCGATCTCTTCCGGAGGGAATACATCTTTATTTTTATTTTTCTCTTACAAGCACTCGCTCTTTGTAATGATTCAATTCTTGAAACAGTTAAAATGTTTCGCATTTTTATTAACCTTTTGCACTATACGTCAAAACAATTCCTACATTGCTACATAACGTTGGAGTTGATAAATTTCCAAAAGTTCAAATGTAGCTCGAATATGTACACTCGATTTTATATGAACAGCATGAAAAAGGTCATACGTAGGCTGCGGATTTTATGCATTTATGATAGAAGCGAGTAGGAGTGATTTAAAACAGTAAGCGGATTAGAAGGATTGGAGGACACCGACATGTAATTTTCCATGTTTTCAAATTATCAAAGTATTTTTCATTTTTACAAGGCTTCTGCGTGTCTACTTTCTGCATTAACGCAGACAATTTTTAATCTGTACAAGAATCTGCAGTCCAGTCATGTGTAAAAAAAAGATATTCTAGATAAAGTGAAATGTTTGGAAGAAAGAGTACAATTATATTAACAATTATATTGTACAAATGTACAATTATATTAAAGACGGTGAAATTAATTTTAGACGCTTTGCTATTTAAAATCACGGTAAACAGTACAATATTCTGAGAAACCGTGACCTTTTTTTGCTAAATTGTTTCAGTATTTCATAAAGAAGGTACGTCGCACTTAATGAAGCATTTTAACATTGAAACTATTTACTATGTTGTAATTTAATGATTAGTAAAAGTACAACGATCTACCTCAGCTCATTTTACAAAGTCTTTACTTTCTAGAGACAGTTTAGTTGTTTCGTGTGTTCCCGATCAACTGCGATTTCGTGGAGCGATCGCAAAGCCAGCCGGTATCTTCGGAAAGTTTTTAACACCTGCGAAGTGCCTGGAAAGAATCTCTTTGTTGCACGCCCCCCGACCGGCAGCAATACGAATGCGTAAAACTTCCGGGCAGTTCGTTGTGTGCTGGAACCTAGATAACCGAAGAACTATGTGCCCCTGCCGTGCAGCAAATTCCGGCCTTTTGAGCCCCTCGCCACGACAAAGTTTCTGCACCTTGCAGAAACCGGCCGTGCCCTCGCTGAAACAATTTTGTCCCTCTGTTTGTGACGAGTGCCGATGACTGCCGCGTCTCTGGAGCGGGAGACTAGAAATGATTTTTCGAACCGTCCCGTCGTCTGTTTCTGTCAGCTCAAAAATGTAAAATACAAAGCGAAAGAGAGAGAGAGAGAGAGAGAGAGAGAGAGAGAGAGAGAAACGTTCCGGTTGATTTGTGAGTTGCAAAAAATAATGAAAGTAAGATAGGTCAGCTGATAGTGGGTGTTGGAATTATTAGCGCGATTTGGATAAACTAAAAATTAAAAATTAAAAGTTTCTGACTGGACGGCGAATTATAGATTCGTAAAAGTATCCCACTGTTGGGAATAATGGGTCGCCAAATTAGTAGACTGCCGATTTTAGGAATTTCTGACAAAAATGGGTAAAAAACTACTGAAAACATTCCATGACTCTAATACATCAGCTATCGCCCGTACGGGCAGGGAATTTGGTTGACCGGGCATAAGGTCCAGCTTTCCCAGGTGGCCTTGATCCGCCCCAGTGTGCGTGCCGTGTGCGTGTGCCATGGTGCGCCGCACACAACGCTACAACGTACAAGGTTGCAAGGGTTCGGGAGGCGCACTAGATTTCTCCTTTATTTAGCGCTTTTGACCACTGATAAGCCCCATATTTACATTATGGAGCCATAAATCCGTACCTCCCGAACCCTTGCAACCTTGTACGATCTAGCGTTGTGTGCGGCACACCATGGCACACGCACACGGCACGCACACTGGGGCGGACCAAGGCCACCTGGGAAAGCTGGACCATAAGCGAATTGGCGGGCAACGAACCATGTCTTCGTCACACCGGTATCATCGTTACCGGTTGAAAGCAGTGACGGGGATCGAGAGCAGATTATTGCGATCGTTGACTGCGAATTCAGCGTTTATTCGCCGGGACGGCAAAATTACACACTTTTCAATGTACCGACCAAATTTCAATGACGGCTGCAGATCCATAAACCGTTAGAGTGACGTGATAAACATTCACCGCAACGTGCATTGATGTCCAGACGTAATTAGCAGCATGTGAACGTGATACATCAGACAGTACTGAGACAACGCGCGATAACCAGGCCAAGGCAGAAGATATTAATTCACAGTCACGAGATCCCATTAGAATACGATTATTTCAAGTTTGATCGTTTCGGTGGAGCACAGTATTTGATCGAACTGCAACGGTACTCGTAACTATGTCCCATTGAGGAAGTTCAGCGGACTATTTGGTCAGCCAGACAATTGGAAATGACCGACCATTGTTAGGCATAATCAGTAGAATATTATCGTCAGAAGTCAGACGTAGAGCTACTATGGTATAGTACAGTAGGTGCGCCGAGTAAGTTCTACAAATGTAGAATTCCCCGAGTTTGAACAAGAAATATGTAATTTGACTTGAGCCGAAGAAGAGGCTGTGAATGACGCTGGATAAAGGACGGGCGTCGACGGAACAACGTTTATGATAACGATAAAGGGTGAGGTTTTTTCTGAAAAATCCTACGGCAGACAACGGAATCTGGAGGGGCCGAATCAGCTATCAGAATTCGGCACGTGCTCCCCATTTCGGCAAGACTGGCTCTTTTATGCGGCGGCACGCCGATAACGGCCGGAATTCGAACGAAATAATGGGTACATTCGGAAGATTATCGAGGTACGAGGCTGGCCGCCATCATCACGTGCAACTAGAACCGAACAATGCGACGACGAGGAGGCGGGGAAACCACGAAACGCACGAAACCACGCCGGCCCGAATGCGCAGACAGTATCCGAATGCATGCATACGCGGCCAATTCGGCGTCCGGTTAGATTGTGTAGCTGCTTGCCTCATCGTACTATCGACGAGGATGATACACGCGGACCTGATAGATACGGGACACGCCGTAAATTATAATTTCATGAGCCCGATGATTACCGGCCGGTGCACGCGCACAGATATCCGCTACGACGATTGCGTAAAATGTAAATCGATCGGACACCAAAACCGTCGAATATCCACGAAATTAATTAACCCTTTGAACTCGAAACTATTTTAACTCCAGAACGAAACATTTCTTCCGACCTAGAATATTTTCCTTCTATATATTTTTTTTTCTTGTTATACGTACGAAAATGGTGCAATTTACTCGTGCAATACTGTATTAAATACAAACAAATTTAATAATGTAAAGAATAGATTGTATAATGATACAGCAATTTTTAGTGGCACCTTACAGTCGCCATTCGAGTGCTAAGTGTTAACTCATTCATAATTCTCTCATTCATCATTCGTTACTGTTCTGCGAATTTTGTTTGTTTTATTCCCTTCGGTTTTTCAATTTGGAAACATGTATGACGGCCTTCATACGCAGGTCAGGGATAAAGCAATTTGGATTAGGGGAATTCAAGACAGAAAAACACTTGGGATGCACTTAAATAGTTTCTTCTTTTCGTTCTCCCTTCAAGAAAATTTCGAATGGTCTTCGTATGCGGTTTGGAAATAAAGAAGGTCAGGTTACGGCATTGACAAACACAGTTATGGTAGTTGCATCAAAGTACAGTTCTTGTTTAATCTAGACCAGAGATAGAACAGAGGAACAATCCACCGGTCTGGTCTTTAGAGTTCTTCGGTTTATGACCTGACGCCGGCTTATTCTACTGAATGTGCACCATGCGATAAGATTACATTCCCTGGCGGGCAGCTGATAAGAACTCACGTTGTTGCACGAGAAATCTTTTATCTGGTGTAATCACACATAGTACGAATATTGTACGAAGGTCTGATCTAACGACATATTCTACTTGCAGAGTTTAACGAGAGGAATTTCGTTCTTCCAATAAGGTTACTATTTTTGTACTCTATTGTATCTAACTTTTGTATCTGACCTTATTGTATACTCTATTGTATCAATGCAGTCAATTTAATTAAATGGTTGCAGAAATAAAAATTACAAACAAGAACTGACAAATAGGCATAGCTGCCTACTTTGATCTACGAAAGAATCCTAATAATTTTGAAAATTCTGTAGGGTTGATGATGCACTCCAAGAGTGAAAAAATAAATTCCCCAATAATTTCTGTATGCAAAATATTATAAATTAACGTGCTAGCAATATCATAGTTTAACAGATTGTTCCAAGAAAATATGAAACAATGAACTACAGAACCGATGTAAGAGATCAGCTGGAGGATTTGGGTCAGTTCCGAAATTCGCTGGTTACAGCTGTCCTGGAGGATCTTGGAGAATTGGCTTCCGTAATTTTTTTCCTCGGATCCTTTCTGGCACCCAGGACCAGCCTTTCATCGAAATTAACCTTGTCGGTGGTGAGGGAAAAGGTATCGAACGGACCTGGTCGGCCGTGTCCATATTTTTCCCGCCCCTTGGCGCATCGACGTCGCGACACGGCCTTAAAAATATTAAATCCTTGGATCGGCTATATTGTAACCTCTTTGAGGATTGCGGCGTAAATACGCTCCGCGGGAAACGCATAATTCCGCGAACTTCAAATCTGTTAGGCTGGTAAAGAAACCCGATGCACGCTCGTGGGAGCAATTTGAATTTTAGTAGATATATAATATGCGATCGCAAAATGCACGAAACACAAACAATTTTATGAAAAGCACCAATCCTTTGAACTTTTTTCTTTTTGTGGTCAGTCTTTCTCTAGCAGAAAGTGTTACGATTTTTATTTTGATGAGCACTGCTCATAGAACGTCTATTGATTTCTGTAAGCTATTTTTAGGGGAGACCAATCTTTCGACACTGTTTCCATTGCAGTGCTGTATTGTTGCTTTCCGTATTATGCTCTGCTGGTTCATTGATTAGTTTCAAGGGTGATGTTTCAATTATTGGCTTACGGAAATAGAACGTTTTTAAGGGTGGTAAGAGGTTTCGCTCTTCCGTTTGGAGCTTCTTCCTGGACTGCAAATCGTTGCACGTTCACAGGATAGAGAAGTCTGCAAATAATTATTTAATTTTAAATTCCAATAAAGTTTAATAAAGATTTATTTTATTATAATACAGACTCGTGATACTTAGAATTTAATGAGACATTGATAAATAAACACAGAAATAAATAAAATTATATAAAATGCAGGTAAGTGAAACTTCGAGTAGGAGGATCAGTAAAGCATGAAATCTTGAGGGCCCTGTGGAATGTATCCACATAAAACGAATCTAAATTAAGCTGGCTAAAGCTTCAGGAACAGCGAATCGAAGGGCTCGCGTTAAACAGCATTCTGTGAAATAGCGAGGGGGAACGCCGACAGCGGAGCACATCCGAGAGTCGTTTGCCTGAAGGAAGCTTTATCCTGGCGCGAACGATTCTCAAGGAGGAACACATCATACGGGCGAAAGTGGTCTCTTCCTTCGGTTCGAGATCTTTGTCGACTGACCCCGGTGGTACAATGCGACGCTTTAACGCCGGCGTTTCCCTTTCCGTGCGCAGGCGAGCAATCAGGTAATGGAGGCGCGATGAAAGGTGTCCCGGCTCTCCTTTCCACCCCTCGTTCTCGTGATCTCCTTCACCCTCTGCTTCTTCTTCCTCCCTTCACAGGCATACATCTAATAACAGCATGAATATGGACTGATCTCATCACGGCTGTTCCCTAATACCGGCACGCACTCGGACAATTCATTCAGAGATCCACTCCCTAACGATACCGAAGACTGATGAAGAGATGTCATAAGTAGATGGCTGCCGCTCACGCAAATGTAGATCTCCACCAGGAAGACTTGCAAAAAAGTGATGCTTGCATTCAGAAGTTTTTGTGTACTTCGCAATTTTCAATGAAGATTACAGAGTACAGCTTCCTATTTGGAAGATTGATTATTTTCCAGTATAATTGTTTCTACGAAAGTAGTAACGAAATCATGCGATATGTATGGAGACACGTTTATACATTGAACATACATGCTGAAATAGTGATCGCTGACAAATACGTAGGTCGAAACAATCATCTACCGTTACCACTTGGTTACACTGGTCGGTTTCCAGTGCTCTCCTCATGGAAATCCACTCTCACACCGTTCAATACCAATGTAATGCGAGTTTTTATCGACAACTGTTCACTCCGATGCCATTCCGAGCGTCGCTGATAAGATATCTTTTGTGAGCGAAGCCTTTGGTTGAATGCTCTTTGAAATCGTCACACGAAAGATTCTTTCTTTGCGAGTTTATCCGTTTCGAGCATTCTGGTTAGGAAATGCGGTAACCTCGCTGTATCCCAAACGACATTTACACTAATCCCCAATTCTGTAGAGAAATTTGTCGAAAGAAAGATCACTCAACTTTAGCGTTTGCATTAAAAATTTGGTTAGTATTATATAATAGTAATTACTCGATTAATATTAGGTAAATTTTATCTTCATTTGAGCGCTATACATCGACTTACAAAACCTGCTGCCTAAATTTTAACGCTCACTTTTATTTTGTTTAAATGATTACAAAATTTTGACCTATGAGAATCCTATGAGGATCGAGTGGAGTACTAGAAACTTCAGGTCGGTAAAGATCCCATTCGACTGGCAACACCTAGTCCACTGTTGATGTATTCAATTACCGTTCTGGCGACAGACATTGACTCACACTCTTGGATACACATACGCGCTAGAATAGATTAAAATCCCCCGAGCAAACATAACACAAATTTGATGCTGTCTCAATGGAAGTATTGTAGTCAGCAAATTTACATTTTATTAAGTATGTCCGAGCCAGTATGAGCGTGTTCAGTTTACGGTATTTCTTTGAAAATAATGGTGTAGAATTTGCTGTTGAAAATGCCTGACTAATAACCGTTTCACTCTACTGGAAATAATTCAGCAACTGCTTGCACATTTTCTTGTCAGCGTTTAACCGTGACCAGTAATATTTCTACTCGATAAATATGATTGACAGTAATATTGTACTAATACTGGTATTTTAGCTAGCTCACATATTTTCTAAATAATATTTTTAACTATACCATTCTTATTATCTGTAACACATAAAGATCTTACTTTATTATACTGATAACTAAACTAATATTATTACATTTTTGTTATAATGAAACTTTTAACTAACACTGGGGTTTTATTTGAGTTCGATTTCTGTAAATGTTTCGATAAAATTTTAAGTTTGCATAGACATCTGCAGTCTACTAATAACGTACGTCTTCTTGTCTGACTTAATGTCGACACGTTCTGATAACGTCTGGCCCAGGCTGGCGTATTTCACTAAAATCTGACCAAGCCGCGATTTATTTCACTATCGTCAGATTTCTCCCTGAGATATTTTACTGTCTGAATTAATGTCCACATATTCTACTGACGTCTGACTTTATACTGACATGGTTTAGTACCATCTGAATTAATACCTACATATTCTACTGCTTCCTCGCTCAGGCTAGCATATTTTATTAACGTTTGAACACGTTTCGATTTATAATGTCGTCGGACTGTATTCGGTCATGTTCTACTGTGGTCTTCTACTGACGTCTCGATATATTCTCGTATTGGATACATTAATATCGATTTATTCCACTCGTGTCTAACCCAAATTGTCGTGCTTCACTGATGTCTGACCAAATCTTAATTTATTCCACTAACGAGTAACTCCATCTTGATGTACATTGTATTCTCGACTGATTTAACATCGGCGTGTTCTATTAGCATCTAATTTCATCTCGACGAGTTCTATCATCGATTGATTTAACACGGGCCTGTTCTACCGAAGTCTAACTCAGGCTGGCGTATCCCACTAACATCTGAACAAGTATAGATTTATTCTGCTATTGCCCAACTTTATCCTGACATATTCTACTGGCGTTTAACTTAATACTGACATCTTCTGCTAGTGTCTCATTCGGGCTAGGGTTCTTTCCTAGTATCAGAACAAATTTAGATCTATTTTGCCATCGTCTGACTTTATACCGTCGCATTCTACAGCCACGTTACTCAATATCGACATGTTCTGCCGCTGTCTGACTAAGGCTAACATATTCCACTCAACGATTTCTTGTTGATATCCTCCTGGCATATTCTCGTACGATCTAAGATATTCCCGACGTATTGAACAAACCTATGTCTTCTGTCCACCATGTTCTCGTATCGTCTGACTTAATATCAATATATTCCCCTGCTATCTGCCCCAGTGCTAATATTTTCCACTGGCCACTATACTTTGCTATCTCCAGCGGACAGTATCCCTATGTATACTACTATCGACGGTCTGTATACAGTCTTTCGAAATAATTTCGAGGAACCAACAAGGTAAAGACCGACAGCGGAGAACGTTCCCCGGTATATACCGTGGAAGTACTTGAAAACTAAAGTGCTCCGAACTCAAAAGCATTGAGTATCCAAAGTAACTCTG
Source organism: Halictus ligatus (assembly GCA_028454255.1). Lineage (NCBI taxonomy): Eukaryota > Metazoa > Arthropoda > Insecta > Hymenoptera > Halictidae > Halictus > Halictus ligatus. The sequence goes on from CM052143.1 coordinate 11,434,667, forward strand.
CACCGGGAACATATTTCAATATACGAAGTGGCTCAGGAAGTACCAAACGGAAATTCGAGTCGAGGAGTTCACGCTACGATGATCGGCCACGCGGAGTTTCTCCGTGGATCAAATATTTTAGGTCGAACGTAAACACGATGGTTGAACAGTTGCAGGGTCTACGAAACGAATCCAATGCTGCCGACCCACTCTTCCAACACCCTCTCCTCTCCCTACCATAGACGGGGTAAGAAAGCTCGGGGGATGCAGGTGTGTTGAACAGCGAGCATGTCCACGAATTACAGCTGCGCTTTATCACGAATGACTTCGAGAAATGCTTGCGGAGAGTTTCGCCGTCTTACGATCCTACGAACGACTCGCGAAGCCTGCCGGAGAAAGCTCCGAGACGTTAGTCGAACTGTCTTTACCAAGTTCTTCCTTGTTGCCAGACGGTAACCAGAACAATGGCGCGGTTTCATGACAGCCGAAGGTATTGAACAGAGAACACGGACCGGGAAAAATTGGTTCGATACATTCGTTGTTGTACTACTCGCGCCTCCCTTTTGCTTCTAGCTTTCCACCTGCAGAAATGAAGATTTAAAATCGTTTTCATAGTTGAGTTTCGAGAATCGTGCTATAAATTGCTTTCGTAATTGGTGGTAAAATTTGTGTTCACGAGAAAAATAGATAAAATGCGAAACAGTGAAAACATTTAAAGAATTGATTCGATACATTTCTAATCGTACTATTTTAAACGATCACGTTTCCCTTTCTTACAGACGACGTTCCTGTTTTGTAGTTTAAAAAATGAAGATTTCAGATTATTAAGAAAATAAATAAATTTATATGTAAATAGATCCTGCAGCTTGCAATTTTTATCTTGCATAAAAATCTGTAGTCCAGTATTTAAAGATGTGTGCTCAATTTTATCATTTGATTTACCAATTAAACACCGCTTATTAATACTCCCCTCTTTGTTCGACCAGTATCTACAGAAACAATTCAGGCCTGTTCCCACTTGTCCCAGTATTTCTCAATTTCCTCTATTCGCCCGAACCGTCGCTAACCAGAACTTGCTTCTCCAAATATGTGCTCCGTCCAGAATTTCAATTTACAGTATATTCATAAGTTTGTCCCGCCGTTTCGTTCGTGATCGCTTTCGCATTCGCCAACCCCCGTCCGGCAAGAGCAAGAAAAATCAGAAAAGAGTGAGAAAAGTAAAACTGGGACAGCGATACAAGGGAGCCGGGGGAAAATCACGATAATGTATTAACCACGCTGCGGAAGTTTATGCAAATGCGTATTTGCATAGAATCGTTTGTGAAGTCTGAAATTAGACGAAGATTTATATCTTTCATTAGTAGGCCCGAGTTGGTGAAATACGTCGGTGAAAAGTGAAATACACGAATCTTATATTTAATATCCGAATTATAAAGTGACATAGTGCAATAGTGACGCAACCAACATATGATTCTATCAAACGAAATTGGCACTGTTTACATATAAAATATACATAACAATATTGTCAATATTAAAACTAGAGATTCCTAACGGTAAAAGAGAAACAAAATTTACATTTATTTTAAACTAAAATGATAACAAAAGAGTAGATTTTTATTTTGATTTAAACGAAATTTAACATTAACTATTCTGCTCACATACAAAACATCAAATACAATTCTCTAATTTTGTGCTTTCAAATTATAATAATTGACGGAGTTCGAGGAGATCGCAAATCTTTTTGGGTATTTAGCGCTTAGAATAAATCTTCTGGTGATCGTTAAGGGCTGTAACACAAGAATTCACCCGGAAAATCAGATCCCCGTCAATTTCCCGCGAGACAACCTCGAAACGTCGCGTCGCCGCGACGATCCGCGAAACAATGGACTTTCCTCTCCTCCTAATGAATAGAATTATATCCGCGGCGAAGTTCGCGATCTAAACGAATTAGCCGCGAGTCGGGTGGTTGTAAACGAATTTTCGGCTGTCCCACGCGTGGGTGTGCGGGCAGGAACGTGGGAGAGGGGTTGGGAATTACATGGTCGAACGAATCTCGCGGAAACAACCACACATCACGCGATGCTTTCAAACTATTTCAATCTTCCAATTGAAAACTGCAATAATACAAATTGGCTCATTAATAATTACACCTTTTTGAAAGTATGTGCCAGACTAATCCCAAACATTTTAAACGTGAATTGGAGTATTCAGTTCAATTAAGGACCCTTGGGGGTTTTGAGACCTTCAGAAATTCAAGAATTGTCTATTCCCAAAAATTTTTTAATTTTTGTAAAAATGCCTTGACCTTTGTCCATAAATTATTCTATTAATAATGACACCTCTTTGAAAGTGTGTACTGCACAAAGCCGAAGTTTGAATCATTTAGTCGAATTAAGTGCCCATAGGGATCTGAGATACATAAAGTCCAAGAATTGACTAATTCTAAAATTTGTGAATTTTCTAGGATCACACGGTCGTTTCAAAGCACTCTGCTTTGTAACTGAAGGGAAACGAGAGCCGGGAGGAACGCGCTACATCTCGTAAAATGAAGTTTAACGATCGACGCGCGACGTTTGCATGCGACGATATTTACGGGTTTCATCTCGACTTTAGTTCGAGCATCTTACGGAATGCCCTTATTCCCTTATTCGCATGAACCAGGATTCGTTTTTATCACCGAGATTCCTTTAGAGACCGCGATAAAGAGAGCGATTAGGGGATAACGGCCGTAGGATGCTGGATCCCCATAAGAATCAACAAATGTCGGCGAGGGTCCTTGTTTCTACATGCAGAATCACTTGCTGTTTCATTTTTATTCGCCGGTTTGACGATTCTCGGCTTATCTTTACCTCGTATTGTTTTCTGTGTATCATCGGATCGTGGACTGTTTATTGAATGTGTGGTCGATGTTTTCTTGTTTAAAATACTTTTATAGGATTTGTAGTCAATTGTTACAGTCATGCTCTTTGTTACAGGGCTTTACAATTTATTCTTGCTGGTTTCATATATTTGCGACGCGTAAGTCAATATTTTTCAAATACTCTTTGACTTATAAATAATCTTTAGACATTCAAAATGGCCGGTTTGAGGTTTTTGTATGTGAAATAAAAAGTAGAGGTTAGTTAACACCTTGATATTTTTAATAAAAATTACAGAATCTTGCGAAAAAAATTCTTTAAACAGCCAATCTGATTTTTCTCTAAAATATTGAATTTCCAAGGACTCTTCGAGCCAACCATCGGTACAGATCGGCCGAAGCACTATTTCATCGGGAAGTGTGAAAGGATCGAGCCCTCGATAATCCAGCTTTGCAAATTAGGACACTTAGCGATGGCCGGGACTCGAAAACTCCGCCCTTAAAGTGTATCAGTATGCCCGGCCGAGGACACCGCACCCTCGCCCCTAATCCCGACCACCGAAACCGTTTACCGTGATTCATCTTGCGGGCCAGGATCGGGTTGACGCAGGATAGATTGTTTAAGATACAACGAAGCGGACAACGATGAATCGGCTCCAATATACTCGGCAGGAGAATTTCTTTCCGATTCTACTTTGAAAAAGTCCGAAAGAGGAAGCCATGAGAAAAGAGGAAGATTCTACATTAAAAAAATTTTTCATGTGAAAAGACTGCGGAGTTTTTGCGTTTACGACAAAAGCTAATTGGTGCAATTTCAAATGGTCGAAACATTGAAAGAATATAAGAACACGCCAATATATTGTGCTGAACTTATTAACCCCGTGCACTCGACTGCAAAGGCACCACCAAAAATTGCTATACTATAATTCGAACCAATTTTCACAATCCAAAATATTTTTGTGCTTACTTAATTGGTCAAACGTAACAAAAATGTTCTAGATCAGATGAAACGTTCGAATTCTGGTCAGCTTCGAGTGCAAAGGGTGAAGATTGTTAAACAAGAAAATGAAGGTCCACATGGTGCCAGCAAATTTTATTTTGCGCAAGGATCCGCAGTCTACCGACCGCCATGTATTAGTGTCTGATTATTTGGACGCGGTTCCTAGGCGAACTAAGGAAATCTCGCAGGACCGTCCTAGTTAATTCAAGGTGGACGAACACGGGAAGGCTGTGTACGAGAAAAATCTGTGCGGCACCGGCCCGGTGTTTGTCCCATTTAGGTTTTACACGAAGCAGTGACTTTGAATGGCTCGTAAACCGATTCCCGGAGGCCTGAACCAGTCAAACATTACTGTCCGACGGAGAGTCACCGCGTTGGGCAAAACGACGGACAATGAATCGCGCTAATTGGACGCTCCCGCGATACTCGATTAAAAACCTCTTTCTCGAACGGCTGCTCATCAAACGCTCTGAAGAAGAGATCGGTGAAAGCAAGGCCAATTTTTTCCTTTCTGTTCCCCTTTCTCTGTCTCTCTCTCTCTCTCTCTCTCACTCTCGCTGTCACTCTTTCTTTCTCATTCCGATCTCCCGTTTCCAACGCTGCGTCGAAATATAATAAAGCCTCCCCCGCGAATGCGGAAAAAGCGAAGAACACTCGACTCAACGGCTCGGAATCGTTGAAAGGGAGGAACGCCGAAGGAACACTGGTAACGAATATTAAACTTAAGAATCGACACCGTTCGAAGCGATACGGGGCGTACACGCTGACACAGAAAAATATCGGAACGATGAGGCGCTCGCGATTGAAATGAATGAGACCCCCGCAAGCCCCTGGATGGATTTTTTCTTTTTTCTCCGTGACACTTTTCAAACACTGGATATGCTAACCGCGACGGCAGGTCCTTGTATGGATTCTGTAGGGAATTTTTGCGATTTTATCTATTATGAAATGTTATTTCAACGCGTTGAATGCCAGCGGAAATTTTGCGCGCTTCACACTAGATTCATTTATGTCGTTCATAGAAGTGATCAGTGTTATGGAGGTTAAATTGTAATCTAGCGAATTCCGGCAATTGATGTTCAATGCCATTCATTTTACGATGATCTTTCTTAAGCGATACACAGTAAACTCTATACATGAACTAAACGTGTAATTTCATGTAAGTGGTCGAGCTACAGTTCCAACACTTCGACGACCCGTAATACGTCTTCGTAACTTTGATAGATACTGTTTGATTTTAATCACGCCTATTTGCGTGCACCTACTACCTCGTTCTCGAAATATTTGCAGTACTGTACAACTTGCGTTTGCTCCGACTATCAATCTATCACGGTTCGAATAGTTTCGTACACCTGCGTGTGCTACGGACAAGATTGTTTGACACTTTCGTAAGCTAACCGCACTCGTGTCATTTCTAGTAATTATTTTCGAAAATTAGGAATAAACGACTTTGGAAGTTTACACTTGGAAATATTATTTCTATTCTAAATTTTCTTTAAAAAAATGTGCAAGCCGAATGCATTTAATATCTCTTTTTTAATATTCGTTATGCTCTCAAAATCAGTATAATTAACCCTTTGCAGTCGAAGCTATTTTAACTTCGAAACGAAAGATTTCTTCTGACCTAGAATATTGCCCTCCTATATATATTTTTTCATGTTATACATACGAAAATGGTGCAATTTACTCGTACAATACTGAAATGTTTAGTAATTTATTAGATACGAAAAAATTTAATAATGTAAAAAATATTTTGAATAATGATACAGCAATTTTTAGTGGCACCTCAGAGTCGCCACACGAGTCCTAAGGGTTAAAATTGGGTACCTAGTAGAGAAAACAATTCTATGGCTGCGATCCCCATAAAATCCACCCATTAACTCGAACTGTACAAAAGCATAAGTACCGGGTCGTATCTTTTAACTGCAACAGCTAAGTTTATTGTTCATCAAGCAAGTGATTAGATCTTTTGTAGCGCCAGCGCGCGTCGTGAAGGTATGCCGACAGTAAGAGCTCCAAGATCTCGTAAGATCAAAACACAGAAACAGTTTCAACACATTCAATTTGGCATGCGTGACGAATTAAGAGTTGTTTACGAGATAGAGCTGGTAGGAATTATTCGATTAGAATAGTGATGAGCGTTCAACGATTTAGTCGAATGATATGTGGACGCGTTTCACAAAACAGCCAACGATGTTCCAGAAAAATATTACACAAATTGAAAAATTCAAACAAATGCTCCTGCATTTTGTACTGTTTATTCAAATATTTTCTAGATCAAATATAAAGCACTGAAAACGTTAAAAGAATTTTAACACATTATGAAATGCATATTTGACTCCAGTCTGTTGCAACAAACGCAATTGTTAGTTTGCATAAATATCCGCAGTCGAATATTATAATAGTTTAAACCTACTAAACCTGCTGCGAAAGGAAATAAATTTCTATTTTTGGTTCTAGTTTGTTACAATTGAGGTACGAAATTTTTGTTTCTCATAAAAGTGAGTCTAGTTCTAATGAACGTTTGCCTCATTGGCTCGAATGCTTTTTATGGGGAAAGTGGAATATAATTGGAGAGTGAAAAAGCTATTAGCTCCGCCGTTAATGAGGAAAGAAAAGTTTCTCGATAGGGAACCGAGGACGATAATCAGGAAACTTCGTGCCGGATCTAATGCCGAACACATAACCAGTGAAGTGCTAGAAAAGAATACCTGATGAGATTCTGCGAGCCTTTCCGAATCGATTTCTCACGATAGAAGGTTCGATAACCGGCGATCTTGTAAGTTGGCAAACCCTTAGCCATGAACAGAAAGGAGCCCGCTCGAGATTTCGGTCCACCGATCAAGAAAGAGTATCGTCGCGATAGTGAGGAATCGGCGTCTCGATTGCGCAAAACATCCTGTTAAATTATTCCTCAAGCGTCGGGCATGGTGACTTCGAAGAATGTTAAACGGTGGCCATATTCAGGTATAATGTCAGGGATTCGATGAAAAACTTGCTGCGCAGTTGAAACAGGAAGCACAAATGGGAAAGAACTCATCAAAAGTAATCGAAATTCATAGAAATTCTTCGAAATAGTTTAATATTTGATGTGTAAACGACGGATTTAATTCATTTACAGTTGTAACTATTTGAAAAGATGGAAAAACGCTAAGACCCTCTTTGTAACCCAAGAATTTGTTCTGCATAGTTGGTTCTTAGGAACGAAACAAACATGGTGGCTTCCTAAGAGCCCCCTGAAGTAGTCTGACTAGTGACACCCCGAATCTACTATCAATCCTTCGACATCCAACACACCGAAGTTCTACATTCTAACACGCAAAATCCAATTCTACCATGAATGTTGTCAAGACTAGCCGCGACCAGTGAGTCCAGAATTAATCCGAGGCTGTTAGGATCAACCAACAAGAAACAAACTCTCAAGGACAAGAGAGGTCTATAATTCAAGGAGAGTCCGACCTGAAAGTAATAGCGTACCAATCACTATACATTTTCCGCCGCGAGAAAAATTTTTGTCTTCCCTCAAAAGCGAATTTAAAAAATTTTGTGACGAAAACACAATCTTGTTCAGAGTATTTTATTTTGGAAGTAACTACAGGACAGAGTGTTTTGATTCGGCTCTGCCTCAATTTCTTTTTCGTTCGAAAACATTTTCTCACGACGGAAATGTCTCTGTTGATCAGAGTCTTTCGGTTCGGTACACTCTAATGTTTTCGTGGAAAAAATTTGTCTCGCGATGGAAATGAATCTGTCGGACAGAGTCCCTCGTTCCAGGACACGCTTGTTCCGTGTCTTCGTTCGAAGAGTTTTTTGACGCGGTGGAAACTCTGTGTATAGTGATCGGTAGTCTGTCGCGAAAAGTAGGCTATCTCGTGAAATCCGGATCGAAATGGCAGCGTCGCGTACGACGAGAACTCACCGATGCAGGCGAAGAGCGCCGCGATGAAAAGCGGCGGGAAAGCTCTCGAGGACGAAAACATCCTGGTGCCGGTCACGGGCTCGTACTGCGAGAGGAGAAGTCCGTCAGTTCGGGCCGAGGATTCAGATCCTTGCGGTGAGGAGCCGCCCAGAGGGGCGGGACCAAAACGTTCCGTCCCGCGAAACGAAAACAAGAACGGAAATAGGCACTCGGTGCACCGACTCTCTCGATTCGCGATCCCCCTGGATCCTCGAACTCCGATCGATCGCGCGACGAGATCCGTTCTTTTTCGAAAAAAAAAAACAGGAGTTACGGGGCAGCGATCGCAGGATCCGGAACAGCGACGAGTCCTTCAACCCTGAAGATCGAACGGGTTGATCTCGATTTTTATCGACAATTTTTCCGTCGGGTTCTTTCGATTTGCTTTCGGTTGCTCGTTAGATTCGTTGTTTTATGGTGATTCTTTTTTTTTAATGTCTTTTCTCTCTTTTTTTTCTTTGAAACGGCACAATGGGAATCGAACGCAATCGGACGTTTGATCGGTGGACCACGTAAAGGCGCGTCCTAACACGTACGTCTGGTGCGGCGCCGTCGTCGGACTGAGTTTCTACGTTACGCTGCAGCAGTGGCGACGCGACGCGACGCGCCGCGTCGTCGCACGCGCGCGGCGCCCATACCTGAGTGCCCCTCTCTCTATTTCTCTCTCTTTCCCCTCCTTGTGCAGGCCTGCCCCGCGAATTTTTGTGTAACTTTGGTGGGATACTGCAGAAAATTGTGAAATTTACTCAAACTTTTTAGGGTGGCTGCTTGGTGTCCAATTTCGAGAAAGATTTCACTGTATAATGAGTACCAAAAATAGGAATAACATTTTTCCAGTTGACTCTTCGGTTTTGAGAAAATTGAGATTGAATACTCAGCGGCTATGCGTGTCTGACCATGGCCAGCCAATTCTACTTCGCGCGAATAGTAGTGAATACTCGTGAATACTTTATTCTTGGAAGCAAAACGTCAACCGAAAAACTGTTTATTGTTCTTTTCTACCTGTTTTTGCAAGTAGAATCACCTCGTCAGAACAAAAATGGACATCGTAGGTAGACTGCGAATTTTACGCGTTTACAGCAAAATTGAGTAACCGCGATTTTAGACAGCAGTAGCATTAAAAGAATTGAAAAATATTGGTACGTTACTTTGAACGTACTAAAACTTAGTTACTAACCATACTAAATATTAAGTCGCTCAAGAAACAGATGCATACTTTTATTTTGCATAAAGATACGCAGTTCAATCACAGATTCCCGTCACCATCGAGAGAACAAAAACGTGAAGACACAGTGAGCTCGAATTGAATGTGGCAACAAATCTAGAAACTATTTATGCGAGGTGTCCGATAAAATTGTCAACAGAACTGCTCTTCGAGAATTGCGTGCGATGAAAGGTTCGCTGCTGGATGAAAATGGCGCAGTATTCGAGCAGCACGTCGTTCCCGTACCATTCGGCCGCCGCTGGTTAATAATGCCGATAACAAAGAGCAAAGACAGGTGGGAAAAAGGGGCGAACGGCATTCAACCCCTCCTGCAGGGGCGAGTAAATCACCCCGGTCGATCTATACTTCTTCGACGAGGGCAGGAACGCGTTTAATTTCCCTGCGTTCCCGTAGATATCTATCTTTTATATATCGAGTTGCATCAACATTACTGCAGCGTGCGTTCACGCGGCAGTTATCGGCCTCCGTGTGCACCGTGTCCGCCGATCTATTCTACGCGGGTAACATTGTCCCGTCCGGCATCCATCATGAGATTTCCTGCAGGTGAAAGCTATCGAAGATCACATCGTTCGACACGTTCCCCTCGTTACATTTTTCTTTGATAGCTATTAACGCCAATAAATTTCATTCTTTTCCAACTGGAAATATCGAGGTATCGATTAAATCGAATATGTCACATCCTGTCGCATGAACTGAAAGAACGTTCTTCCTATTTGAAGAAAGTCGAACGTAGAATTTCCGGATTAATTCGTCGTTCGGATAGATGAATCAATCTACTGAATTCAAGACTTAATGTGTATTTTAGTCTGTCCCGAAACACCTGCCACGTCATCGCTGAAATAATTTTTAGTCGGGTTTCTAACACGTCTCGCGTCCTTCTATACGTCGCTTTGTTTTCGCACGATTTTTCAAGTACGTTTTATTGACTTTTGCGCAGTTCTATGAGCAAGTTCTTCTATTTATTTTTACGCGGGCCCTTTTAACCCTTAGACGGCGGACCATTTTTGTAACCTTTCAATTGATGACGATCATGGCCAATTTATGGATTTGTTCAACAATTAAAAAAAAATTTTTTTAAGGTGCTTCTCCAATAATATTGGGGTTTCAGCAAATGTTAATCTTTCTCTTTTGCGCTGCTGCGAAAGAGATGGCTTTAATGGTCTTTTTGTCCATTTTAATTCTTAATCTCGCTGCAGTATCTATTGCACGTGGTACGCAGTCGCTGGAAATTTCAAAACTCTTGTAACATCGCCAGCAGTTTTATTTCTGGTAGCTACTTTGTTAATCCTGTTGACACTCCTTGTTAATCCTGTATCACCGCCAGTTCAATGATTTTTTATAATTGGAAATTCAACGAACGAAATTTGCGATTGAAATATTGCATTTGTAGTAGATAGATGTTAACAGGTAGATCTTGACAGAAAAATATGACGGGAACTTTGCTACAACGTGATACAGTTCTACAGAATTTAGTATCCACTCGAAATTCATTTTATCGAATTATTCTCAAAGGGCTGTGCGATTCATAAAAACAAACGAATTGAAAAATTGATTGAATTATACGACATTGCGTTATGAAATTCATGAAGAGTGACGAATTAAAACGTGTATTGAATCGCGAAGCATCGAATAATTAAGAATGATAAATTATTAGAAATATGAAAGCAAATTAATATTTAATGGATGAATAATTAATGAACATTGTAAATAAATTTACGGAAGAGGAGAATTTACTGCTCTATAGAAGAGCATTATTTGCATGATTATTTGCTGATTTTAAATGTCCATATAATGGCTATTTAACTTGTTTAATCAAGGTGCGGGTATCGGCATGTGAACACTGTGCGGCTTTCATCCCGCTTTAAAAAATACGATAACGAGGGAATCTCTGAGGCTACCGATAATATGATAATTACGTAACTTCGCCGTGTAAAATATTACAAACCCAGCGATTTATCTAACACAAGTATCTTTAATATCGACAGCTGCAAACTCAGATTAAAATTGCTGAACTATCATGAACAAAAAAAAATTTACGACACAAAATGTAATATTATTTTAATTAAACACGTGTCACTTTTTAGCCTGTTGGTTTTTAGATATTTAATAAAAGCCATTTTAAGGGAAGTTTCGGTCGTTTCAAGCTTTCATTGTCGTTGGCATTCATGAACAACCATATTAAATTTCTTTATGAATTCTTTATGAAACACTGTCACAAACATTTGTTTTCTAATAAAACTTTACATGCAACTAATATTTTCTCAAGTGAAGATCTATCAGAAGCAATGGAAACGCTCACACGTTCTTCAAAAATAGTTTTATAAAAAGTCCTAAGACAGTATTTCATCCATTTCATTCTCTGTACTAGCATTGTTTGATCCAATCATTTTTTATAGGGGTAGTGCCTACACGAACTCCATTGACGAATCAACTCGTCAGCCAAAAATATAATATTCTCCCCGGCCACCATCAACTTCAGATTTCCATCTAGAGGACCGTAAAAAGACGCGCAGTACACGATCCACAAAAACGTTGGGAAAGTTGCACTTTTTCTGCATCACAGTGGGGCGGCATTGTATCGAGTATTCCATAAATCACGAGTCGAGCTCGCCCACCCTCTTTTGATATCATTTCGTTTTGAGCGAAACCCTCCTCTAGAGGCGACTTGACCGTGATTTGTGATTATTTATTGAACGCGATCCCCAGAACCAGCGATAACACGGTTCGCGAAGCATTTTGATAGGTAATCTCGAATGTCGGCCAAGGAATGAATGAAATTTTAAGGGTGGTTTATTTATCATGGCGCCTGCTCGCGATAATCGCCACGGCACGGCTCGCGACGGATAGATTGATGATTTACACTTTCACAGCCGAACTTCTTGAGCAAGTTGTAAAATATGAAACAGCATAATTGATTAATCGTTCCGGGAGTAACAGTTTTCCTTCGATAACCGCGCAGTCTACGGGGACGTGTAGTTACGATCTGCACGGAAGCGAGACGAATTTCATTTTGATAGTTCTCGGGTTTTTCGTGATTGCAAGAACTGTTAACGATGACGTTGTGAGAATAAACGAAATACAAATATGAGCCCTTCACGAAACAAGATCAGAAACGGGATTATCTTCATTAAAAATGTTGTAATTAACACTAGAACTACCGAATCAGTTAAAATGACTGGTGGATGATTTTTTTCTTTCACGATTCAGAAACTATGAAAACGTTTTCACGAGAAATGTTTTAATATATCTCTTCTTTCGAGTACATATTACCATAAAAATCGTATGAAACCTGAGCATATTCAATCTTGCTGTTATCATAAAGGGATAAGTCTAAGTCACGTTTAGGGCTCGGTAGTTCTAGTGTTAATACTGCATTTACATATAAAAATAAGTTGAAGAAAAGGAATAACATTTTTTTCGTTTCACGCCTTGTTTTCGAGGAGATCTAGTTTGAAAATGCGCTAATAGATAGGAATCGTCTGACGTGTCTGACCATGACCAACCAATTCTACTTCCTATATACACCTTAGCACGCGAACCCGGCGAATCTTTAACTCCATTTTCTCGAATACGAGGCGTCTCACAAAAAAATGTTGTTTCTTTCTCTTCGACTTATTTTATATGTAGAATCATCCCCTACCGCACCATTATTGAATTTGCCTTATCGTTAATGGAAACATTTTCCACATTGAAAATGGAAGTAATTAGAATGAGTGAAATTGATTAAACTGTTTCCCACAAAAGCGTCTTTATAATATCGATAATTGTAAAATATGAGACCAGTCATTTGATTGCGGCGAGTTTAGCTACATTTTTGCGTCCACGACTCATCCTGCGCTTGTCCGTCAAACGAACTATTTAGTAGGTTAGAGCATAGTCCAAGAGGATCGCCATTAGGCGAATTTTCCTGGCGGCGGAGAGCATTAACTAATATCAATGATTAAACTAAGATCGCGGTGGGCTTTATTATCGGCGGCCGGTTGTTACGAGCTAGGCGTAACTGCCGTGACGATGAATTACTGGCCGTACAGTTTGTAAACCGGCCACTTCGATAAAGTAAACTCGACTTTAATACCTCGGCCGTCTCCTCCCTCCCCGTTATTAAGCGGATATATCCGTTCCGGGGGATTATTCGTTCCTTTTTCCACGGGATTTATCGTTTCGGTAGGGAGAAAAGAAAAACGAATGGGAGCGGCCGCTATTGTTGCGTTATCGTTCCGTTTCCTCGGCGACAATTCCACTTTTCTTGTTTGCAGTATAATTGTTAACGAACTGCGAACGAATCGCCTGCAACCGGGTTGATTTCACCGTAGCTAGTTAATGCTGCGTGCTCCAGAAAAATACATTTCTCTTTCGCTGCGCAATACACCTCTGTTCCCATGTTACTGAAAGATTGCAAATGTTCTCCGTCCATTTTAATCCCGACGTTTTTAATGGATTAGATAATGTTCACAAACGTGGATATGTTTGTCGTGGTCATTTAGTGATATCGAATTTTTACTTTCGGACCAAATTCCTGAAATAAAAATAGTTAGATGGCTCCAATGGGATTGATTTAAAAAATGTCCATCTTTGTCATCCTTTATTTCTCTTCCTTTTCAATTGATTGTGTAAAGTAGGTTCTAGTTGAATGAACATATAAATACGTACGAGTCCTGTGAAATAATGTTTTTTCTGTGTCAATATTGTAAAATTGTTGTGACGTTTTATTATTCTTCCAAATAGATCTTTCTTTCAATAGATTTACAAAAGTAAATAAATGTATACCCATTGATTGAAATACAAAGAAAATATAGGTTGAGCCTTTAGTTAATTAGTTTCGGCGAAATTAAATTGTTACATTATTTTTAACCTACAAAATTTGTTAAAAGAAAAGGACTTGTGTTTATCCCATCTCTATTCCAACTTTAAAAGTTTTCCTTTTTGTACGGAGATCCGCAATCTGCTAATAAACGACTCCCACAATTCGATCACTTTGCCGATGATCGTAAGACCTCGTGTGTGAGCAGTAAGGATTCGGAATATGGGGCACGGGAATAAAGTGGACCGGCTGCAGGACCATAAGGTGTTCACTCGGAGCCCGTTATGTTCTTAAACGCAAAGCCGAATCAACGGAAGATTAATGGCGCAAACATCCGCATCCAACGCCGCATCTGCAAACGGGGATTTCGCGCGGCAACAACGGGAAAGAACAGAGAGTGTAAAAGGGAGAGGGGTGCGAGGAAAAAAAAAAGAGTCAGTGGTTGCTGGAAAGAACAAAAGGGGGAAGCAGAAACGGTGGAAAAATTTAATTACGAGGCGCAGCAATTGCGAGCAACGCTCATTTATGGCGCCGCCGCGAGTTTCGTGTCTCGTTGTGCGTTTCGACCCTGCTTAAACGCGCGCGGGAGGACCATATGGAGGGAAGGTGGGAGGACGGGGAGAGGTGTATCGTTACGCATCGTTTTTACGCTGCCAAAAGCTTGCAGAATCGCGCGAGGTGCCGGCCCGTTTTTCATTCAGCGAGACTGATGACTCGCGCGACCTCGTGAAAGAAACAAGCGCAATCGAGCAGCCCGTTTTTCCTCCGTTGTACATCATGCTACCGTCCCTTTTGCTTTGCCCAAAAATTTGAACCATCCCCTACAGCCTCCGGTACACCAACACCATTGCGGTTTCGCTCTTAATCAATTGCCTCCAGCAGATTTTCTTTTTCCTTCCTTCCTCCCTTTGTTCTCGAAAAAAAAATCTCGAAAATACGCGCCTCAAATTTTTATTTCTTTAAAGGATTTAAGACACAGAAACGAATGTCTGTTCCTTATTTTGCGTTTTTGTTTACATTAATTCATTGACTAGCAACAATTCTATGTTGCACAGGTTTTGAAGGTTGCCAAAAAATGAAAAGCTTTTTGCGAATTGCTTGCGCGTTCGTTCGTGCAATTTGATTTTTCGTAGCTTGACTCGTCACGGGAAATAAAAGGGAGAATACTAAACGAGAATATTAGACTCGGCCGCAGACGGAAATTGTTTCAAATGGCCCGGAAAAGGCGGGCCAGTTTTTTCGCCGGTCAATTGTTGCACGATGGTTTCATTTTCCGGAAAGCCATAGAAACGCGCGAGTAGCTCTCAGAGAGGATTTGCAAAATTTTACACCGGCCGATTCTCGCGCACAGTTGTTTAACCGAGTTACGGCCGGTTGTTTGGCCGACCGACATCTTTCTCCGTCGTTTTTTGTCCCGTTTTTTCGTTTTTCTTTTTTTTTTTCGTTCGCACAGAAGTTTGTCCAGAACCGTGAAAAACCGGGTTAGGACCGTGCGATAAAAATTATCATCCGCTGGAGAAAAACGATAGAGAACCATAAATCAAGTATTGCGGAAATAATGCAGCGCGAATTATAGGATGTCTTCGATTGGAACGGCCGGATGTCGCGGCCCTTTGGTATTCGATTGTTGACGCTGTAAATCGGGGTCCTTTCAAATCTCATATGCTTGATGTGCACTATCATCCAGTTATTAATACTTCAATAGAATGCACTGACAGATCAATGTTTAGAACTTACACAACCTTTAACGTTACATTTTAGCAAAAATATATTACTGTGATTTTTATACTGTTTATTTAAAAGAATCTATTTTTCTACCATAAATATTTTAATAAGCAATTGTATCTTCACTTTATTTCTCTATGGTAAAATAAATAAACGACTCGTGAAAGTATAAATCAAGGCGGCAGCACTGTCTTGATTATCTAACCCATGTTAGGTTCCTACTTTGACGATTTCTATTCATGTATCACCTGATAACAAATGACAAGAGTACACCAAAAATGCAATGTGTGTTAGAGTATATAATATAAATATTGTTTCCTAGAAATTTCACTGTAGAACCATAGAAATTTCATGGTAAAACTGGTACATTTAAATAAATGGAGACAATAGTGGTATCTGTGACAGAAAACCAGAACTTTTACACCCTGATAGTATTGATAACTCACTGCCAGCTGACGCTAAGGGCTCAAATTAAGGGTGCAAAATAACACCTTTTGATAGAGGCGCATAGCACAGAGGAGGTATAGGAGTAGACCAATTTGGGGTTTGGTGTCTCGCGATCTGAAATACCGACATAGTTAACCTAAATAAAGAATTCGAAATGTTGACGATCTATAGGCGCTTCAAGTACCTCGGGTTTTCGGAGGGATCTCCGATCAGAGGAATGCTAACTTTGAGCATAAATATCAATTTTGAGAACAGCAACTCCGGAAAGTTTGAAAGTAAATTTTAATTAGAAATCTAGAAAAAATTGACGATGTTCATTGAATGAAAAGGTACTCCGAAACAAAAACTGTGTTTCGATTAGTGATTGAAAGGAGCTGCCAAGAGGGTGATGATTAGTTCTGTCTGTGCTCCTATGCCTCATTTGTGATCGAATGTAATGTCTGTTGTTATCTTCAGGTTGTCGATGTTCCAAACTTGTGATAAAACGAGAAACCATCTGTTGGTAACCGTCACAGACTTCTGTGGTATAACCGTCCAGCAGTTTGAACGTTTCGCCACAGATGGCAGCACTATACCGAAATAAAGATTTTATTTCAACAACTCATATGAAAATGTTCGAAATACACATTATGACCATTACTATAAAAATTGTTTATAAAAAAAAGTTATAAAAATGATAAAAATTGAACAATTAGAGAAATCTTAATTTAAAGTAAACGACATATAGTTTCATAAATTCAAACATATTTGCAGTATTAGATTAACATTTGTAATATAATTCAGTCTTCAGATAAATTAGCTTTAATCGTTTAGTGTGATTTGACTTTATCTCTCTTTTGTGACCGATTATTTCCCTTATAATTGTACCTAAAAGTAAGTCTTTATTGATTCTCGGATATGCTATTCTAAAGAACTCAATTTTTAATCTTTATTTCTCCTAATAAATATTGAAAATGAAATTTATTCGGGAATTACAAGACGATTTAACAAAAATTGAACGAATAAATAATGTTTTCATGGTTTCCTGATTAATAACAACGATGTCACCAGCACAATTCAAAATAATGCTCGTGCCACATGACCCAAAATATTCCTCAAGCGTTAAATATACCAAAATTCTGCGTTGTGAGCCATTTACATCTGTGCCTTCCTGGAAATCCGAACATTAATGCTCGTGCTACATGACCCAAAATATTCCTCGAACGTTAAATATACCAAAATTCTGCGTTGTGAGCCATTTACATCTGTGCCTTCCTGGAAATCCGAACATTACCATTTGGTCAACTCAAAGTCACATCATTCCTAAACAAATCGATGCTACGCTCACGTAGACGACAAAAACAATTCAATCGAGTTCGACTGTTCCCAAAATTGTTGTCGCACTGTTTCCGCGTGGCAACGGAACTATACCGAATGGGTTAGATCAGCGGAGGAGCCGAAGGAAATTAATGGTCCGCGAAGAACGAGGGACAAGGACGATCGGGGGCCAAGGATCATCGAGCGAAGTTCATCAAAACGCAGTTGCCGGATCGTGGCACCCCTGTTGTCATCGACAATGGGTCGCTCAATGGTACCTAATTCGCAACAATGGCCCCCGTGGCCATATATTAATGGTCCGTGCTCGTATACGTTCGCCGGCTGCCATTATGTTATCCTCGAGGACACCGTGTACACTGAGGACATTGTGTCGGTGAGCATGTGGCCTATGGTAGGCGATCGTAGTGTGCAGCACGCACATCGACGTATGTATGCATATACACGTGCACACTGGTTCACCAACAGATTCCGCTTTATGCTCGGAAGCAGAGCGGTCCGGACGTGTACGGACCGGTGCAGATGCGACTCAATTTCGTGGATGACAAATCGGACCAGTAACGTTGTCAGGCGACGATTAAAGGGCGCGGCCCCCGGCGATTTAATGGGGCCCGTGATTTCGATTAGCCCCGGAATAGACCGGTTTATGAATAATATTGTTGCGGGGGCGGAATTCCAGCAGGCTCTCTTGCTTCGCCGCGATACTTCTCTTTCGATCGATTTATTTACAGAGGAACGCTTAGTTCGTTTCTTCAAGACGGAGATTTTCAAAGCTACCAATGCTTGGGTCTCTTACTTTTATTTCTTCCCGAATTAGGATGGATCTGTATTTTGTGTGATCGAAAACCAAACTTTTGGTACAACCTAATATTTTTTTTCACATAAAGAAAGCGAAGAGATCCGACGGAAGGATATCGATGGTTGTGTTTTGCGCAAGATTCTGGTAAAGGATCGGTAATGAGGAAGAGGCGAAAAGATCCACGAGTAACGATAAGGGGTACAGTGCTACGCCGCTGTGTAGCAATGGCAATCGAAACGCCATTAGTACTCGGTGGCATTAAACGAGCTTGTTCACGAACCAGGTAGCCATCTTGCTCCCGTCGGCTTCCGCGAAAATTAACTACTCGCGGCGGTTCGATTCGAAATTCATTAATTTTCCACAGGGACGCGACTGTACACACGTCTCTGATCACCCGCGGTGTACCCTCGCTATTTAATGCGCGGCCCAGCTCGTTTCGAAATCGAATTACACGTCGATGGAATTGGCTTCCGTCAACGAGCCGCCGCGTTGCTCTTTATTAAACGCTCGCACCTGCCTCGATCCGTGAACGTTTCTCTTTTCTCTTCGACTTAAATGCTCGCGTAACAGCGATCCTCCTTATTAGAGACAGAACCGATTATTTCGTCACTGTTTATCAGCGAATTTGTATCAATTTCCGAGGAATTTACGAACGTGAAGACAACTCGTACATTTCGAGACAATCGGGTCGATCGAACGGTGCACAGTCGACTGGAAATCTGTTTTTCGTAATCAAAATTATTTTAGCGTTATTTCAAGGTTTACGGTTGTAGTATACTAGACCGTTGAATTTGTGCGACGAATTTCTGCGCGAAAAGAATTCGTATCGGTTCCTCGAACATCGTATAGATCATCCTAAAAGTTTCAGAAAGAACCACAGCATAATTTCTGAAATAAAAAACAAAGCCGCAATAATCAACCGATTTCCAGGATTCTGAACCGAGCTGTCCTTTAATAGGCCAACTTCTTTGTTAAAAAAAGAAGCGGCCCGTTAATTTCAAAACAAAGGCCGTACCAGCCAGAATCTTCGTTTCGTCTCCGAAAGATCGCAGATACGCCCTGTCTCGTCCCGTTCCCCTCCTCCAAGGTCCCGAACGTGTCCCTTTGAGCCAGCTCGGCTGGAAAACCCGGCCGTATTCGACGTTTCGAACAGAACTATCTGGAACATACGGACGTCCTGGTTTCCCGCGGCGATACTTGACAAACGATGCCCCATAATGTCCCGAATAACAGGGCACCATTGACTCGGTTGATTGTCGTGGTGCACGGGACATCGTCGAGAGCACCGGCCACCAGGAGGTCCCCTAGCCCTGGCCACTTACTTATTTTCAACCCCCATTGTTCTCTGCCCGGAGAACTCGCCCTCTACCCTCGCTCGAGCACAGTTTTCACGCTTGCAAAGAGAAGTTTATGGCGCTTCGTGAAACCGTGTCACGTCCCTCTCTCTCTCTCTCTCTCTCTCTCTCTCTCTCTCTCTCTCTCTCTCTCTCTCTCTCTCTTACCTTTTGTCAGCCCTGTCTATTAACAGCACGGGGAACGTTCCACGGCAATGATTGAGACTGTCTTTAGTTACGACTCCTTTACGCGAAATCAGGACTGAAAGCCGTGACTAAAAGACACCCCTTGAGATGGTAAAAGGTGGGGCAAAAGGGTATTCGAATTAGGAATGAAACCTTTTTAACCCTTAACACATATAACCTCGTTAGTGGGTTTTAATGCATCATCTACCGGTGATTATTTCCTAATTTTTGGAAAGCCTATGGCTAAGGATGTTTGAGTAACTCAAATACTTTTTCATTTCAATTTTCGGATTTTTTTGTTCGAAAAAGAAGAAGAACATTTGAATCGAAACAAAAGTTACTTTAATTCTGGGGATGATTGGGGGGCAATCAATATGTTAAAAGTGCACCTGGCGCTGTTCTAAGTCCTGCAAAATTATCTCGGAACACATTCTTCCACGGAGAAACATAAAATGGCCGATGTTCGGAGCGTTTCGAAGGTCCAGCAGAAACGGGCAGCTCGTTTCCGCGGTTACTCCGCACAAATCGCCGCGGAAAACCCACCAGGGACCAAACAATCCCACCCGTCCGTGGTCCAATCGTCGGCAAAATGGCCGGACATTCGCCGCGATAACAACAAGTTGATGAAACGATTAAAACCGTAACGAGACCGGCCGTTCCGCCTCCATTCCGCGGCTGATGGCTGTTGTTACAAGCCCTGCGATTCTACAAGCGCGCGAAATTTTCCTGATTCGCATGTATGAACGCTCGGCGTCCTCGGGGAGCGCTCAGTCAACCAGCGCCGCGACGCTCCCCACGGGAACACCCTGATAAATCTGTCCGGCTGATGTTAACTCTGATTTTCGTGGGCGTGCGCCCAAAATCCGGCTCGTTTACGCCAGATCCCCCATCGCCGGACCCCATACGCCATATTTTTACGACGTTCCGCGGATTTTCGCAACCCTTCGCAAAATGGCCGACCCCTGTCCGAAAGGGTTAACTCTCGAGTAACTAAATAGAGAAGATCCCAAAATGGCAGCTTCAGATTCCTCAGAAAAATCCTCGTTAAAATTATTAAGAGAGAATATAAACGTGTATGTGGCTTTTGTTGTTTGCAATTGACGCAGAAACTTTTTTTCATTGACATAACATTGCATGATCGCAGCTGCTAGGCCACCAAAGGCGTCGGGATTGTCAGTAATCAATTAAGAGGAGGATATCGTGAAAAGAAAAGATTTGCAAGAGGAAAAACCATGATGGCGACTCGAGTTGCAGCCGCCCAGAAGCTTAATCCGGTGCTCATGCTCTGCACGCGATTAAAATTTCCGCTAAATAATCGCAGCAATAGGTGTTGTCGCGACGAGAAGCTTAGTATTACAGACGATTATGTATCCTGCCGGCCGCATCCACGTTAAAAGCGATTTAATGGGCATATGTGTAGAATAATAACGATGAAGCCGTTGATTATAGATATTAGAGGCCCATTAAAATTGTCCGGTTTCGAATAATTTTAATAGCTCGGGGAAAATGGTATGATCGCGGGACGTATGTAACATCGTGTACTAAACGGCCTGTTAGGGTAACCAGGCCGTAAACGGTTTAATAAACGCTGCCACAAAACGAACGCAAAAGTGGATAATTGTTGGCCGGGTTTCGTAATCCGGGGCTTGTTCACTGAAATTACATAATATTCCGTGCCGAAAGTGGGCCCCGGCTATATTTCCCACAGATGTTTCAATAGGACGACGTATACGATGAAATTAGATAATAGTTTTCGTGTCCCATTAAAATTCCTCGCTTTCGAACCTGTTCAACCATCACGGCGACATCCCCGAACAACGCTAACGGCTCTATCTATTAAAATTCCCTAGCCGTTCCTTCGTTCAGCCATCGAACAAAACGAACAATATTTAAACCTTTCTTTTGCTTGTTTACAAATTTCCAGCTGGTAGCAGTCGCCTCAGCAGCATTTATTATTTTTTATATCGGCTCATCAATTGCTACATTTATAATCTATGTATTTTCTTATAGTTTGAAACATAATTGTTGCAGTTTCAGCGAAGTTTTCGACATCCTTGCTTTTTACCAATTTTGACGGTCTACAACTCTGAAATTTGTGTATTTGCTTACATCATTTTTACTTTTGTTATTCATCTTTGTCCCTGGATAACAACTCTCTCAAATAACTGGCTAACTGAATCATGATAATTTTCTTTTAAATATTAATTTCAGAAGAAATTGTTACGCTTTATAAATCCTTGAAATTTTAACTTGTGGCTTTTGAACATTTCATTGAAATATTCTCGACCGTTTACCAAAACCACAAGTGCTACCTGTACTTTCGTTAGATCCAAGCATCCCCGAGGCCAAGGCACGAAGGACACCTCCCAGAGGTGTCAATCGAGACCGTGCCCTTTCCAAAGGACCCGTTGCCACCAGAAAAGAAAACACAATTTCCCTGCCGCTTCGATAAGATCGACGGACACTGAAAATAACAGGACTCCCGGGGGGAGGGAAGAACTCGCCTAATTTCGCCGGGTTATCCCCGGACAGGATCTACCCTTCGTCCTTTGCCCATTTTTTTCTGATCCCGTTGGCGGGGGTTACAACGAGCTGGACTAACGGTGCTCCGCGAAAAATCTCCGGAGCCCAGATTTACGGCCGGCTACCGATGATCATGGTCTCCGAGATCCGTGTGGATCGCGTCGGTAGATCTCGGTGAGTAACGAGGATCGCGATCAAGCGCCACGAAAACGAACGAACGGGCGCAACATCTTTCGCTTTTTCCTCGGGTCACCCTTGTCTACGGTGGGACACCTGCGGAAACCACCGAGGGGAAAAACCGTTATGGTCATCGGGCTGAGATTCCGGCTAATAAAGACATAATTCTAGCCGATAGAATCTACAGGAACGGACTCTCTCTCCTCTCTCTCTCTCTCTCTCTCTCTCTCTCTCTCTCTCTCTCTCTCTCGCTCTCTCGCGACCCGGCATCTTTACGAGCGACTACCTTCGGTGCGCCGTCTAATTCGAAAACAGATCGAATGTCGAGCGGGCCTCGAGAGCGTTTCACGATCTCTTTCCCGGAAAAAGGAACGGTTTCCGGGGATTTATGGCCTCGTTACGGTGTCCCGTAAACATGCCGTGCCATCTCCCGCACCCCCGCCTTCTAACCGCGTCCTTACAATGGTGTTAATCGAAGATGATTATTAACCCTTTGCACTGTAACATTGACACAGACTCGATGAAGATTTCGAACAGGACCTATGTGTATGTTATTCACTTCTTCTAAACTAACTATAAAATTCTATTTTGTTTTCGTCGATATGCAACCAATGGACAACCCTACATAAGCATGAAGAAGAGGGTAGCAACATGAGATACGGTAGAAATACGAGACAAGGTTTCACCCACTCAAGCTACGTTTAGTGTAGTGTAGATTTTCTTGTCGATTTTAAAAAGTCGAAGGATCCATGAAAAAATCGTCAGCCATGGGCCAATAGACTTCCAAAAATTATGGAACAATCAAGTCGAACAATCAACCCCCAAAAATCCCACAAAATCAAAGCTTATCAGAGGTTCGATTCAAGCAACTGTATAAAAATATTAATTTGTATACAGAGACGAAGAATTGTATCGACTATGTATAACCGACGCGGAAGTCAACGGGTTAAGCTGCTTGAGTCTTATTGCTTTCTTAAGTCACACCCACTCATTTTTGTGATAAACACATGAAATCCGCAGTCCGTTGATAACAGTGATCCAGACCACAAGGTCGTCGTAACCACATCGACAACCGAGATCGATAACAGTTTCCAAGTATACCGGGTTGCGCAAGATCGTCGTACAATTAACGCGTTGACGACTTTAGCGAGACGTTCGTCGCAAACAAAAGCGGCGGGGAGTGACGGTGGTTCCCGGCCGCGCGAAACGTTAATTGTTTCCACGGTGGAAAGAAGAACGATCTCCATCTCGGCTGGCAGCCACACCTCTCGATTCCCCCTCGAGGAGCGTTAACGATACCATCTCGTGGCTCTTCGACAAATTCATAAAGTACAGTTCATAAAACGTACCCTTAAGATAGACGCGTACGAAGAGGGTACGCGAGGCTCGTAACTCGAGCGTAAACGGGCGTTGCTTTGCCGAGCCGAGCGGATAAAATGATGGCTCGTGCGTACGGAGGCAGATGCATCCTTGTCGACCGACGTAAGTGCAACTCTTGGCACATCATAGCACCTCCGCTCCACCTCGGGAACACGGTTCTGGAGCGATCCTTCAGCCAACCGGGAACCCGTTCCCGAATGCTCTGTCAGGCCTGCAAACCATAAAAACGTCCTTCCGGTGATCGGCTTAAGAAGCTCCGTTGCGTATCGGCAACCGTTTCTTTTTTAGACCGGAAAGGTCGGAACCTTCGTTTCAGCATCGTGAGTCGTCTCGGGAATGGACGGGTGAAAGGTTTTCTTCGCGGCGGGAGGAATTTTGATGGTTGCAACTGCAGTTTTCGGACGGCCGTTCCCGAATCGACGATACTTAATACGTTCGCAAGCCAAATCGGTTAACCGGCTTTCAAAGTTTTTAGATATTTTATTATAGATTGATACTTAATTGTTTACCCCCTTGCACTACTTTCACGAGTCTGACTCGTGATAAAGATTCTAAACGGAGCCTAATAAATATGTATGTTATTAGTTTCCTTTGAACCAAAATACAATTCTATTTTGGCATTCTTAATGTACAACTATTGCAGAACATATAGGCATACAATAGACATAAATTTTCTCCTTTCCTTAGGAAATTACGAATTACAAAAAAGTTCTGATCACTGAAAACGTAAAATACATCGTAGTGCAAGGGGTTAAGGTGAGAACTTAAAAACTTTTGAAAATATGCAGCTGAGTTTTCTTAACATGTTCCCTGCCGCGTGTACCAGTTTCGACGCGCGCGGATTCCTACACCGATTGTCATAGAGTTAATGACACCGAATATCAATTTATGCGTTCTAAATCATAGTTTTGGTGCAAAATTCATTACCAAGTAACTAATAGAGGTTGATTACCTTATTAAAAATGATTGTCTTTTCTCGTATTTCCGTTCCGCTCTCGAGAAAAATCGATCATTTCGCGGCGCTTTTGAACAAATTAGTCGGAGTATTTCTTTGACAACCGGGAAAAAAAGCAGATGGCACGCGCTCTCCCGTTAATTCGTAGCAGATTCCCAGTTCCACGAAGTCGAAGACGTGTCGCGTGACTTTCACCCTTCTCTTTCCCCGCCCATTTTCGTTATCAGCCGCTTTATTTTCACCGAAAAGCTACGCCCTCGCGATCGTTTTTTAAACCCGACTACCATCGGGAGACATCTGGCGCGTTTTTCTGTCTTCTCTTTTCGGGCCCGCTCGCCTCCGTTCGGCTTTATCTCGAAACACGCCCGTTGTCGAAACATTTAATGTTACTACTCGGCCCGAACAGATTCGGCTCGGTCTTTGATACCCCTCAAACGGGGAAAACACGACCAGAAACGAATCCTCTCTCGTGGAACACCGTGTTCCTCGGATTGGAGGGCAATTAAACTTCGTTTGAGTACTGTGGGCCTCCTTTTCACCATGTCCCCGTGAAATCCACGGAATCTTGTACTTTAAACGTTTCTACAGACCATAGAATTTTTAATTGTCACCGCTAGATTTACGGAGCACTAAACACGTCTATTTTACATGTATCACTTTATAAAAATGACGGACACGTATTCATTCGGATTTCCAGCAATTTTTGTCGTAATCTAGAGAAAAGAATTTATTGAATAATTCTGTACAAACCCATCCTTGCCATTCTTTATCTTAAAAATAAAATTCCACTAGTTGTATTTGTAGTTCGTTCACAAAATTGAACATGATGAATTTTCCATGACTCAGTTACTAAACCAGGTATAAAGATATTGAAAATATTACCATTATTAAAAAATAAGTCTGTCCTATTAGTTAATGAAGAGAAAGATTTTATACATACATATATGTACAATGAAAGATTTATTCCTCTCAAACCGAAACTCGTTGGGGCATTCACTACCGGAACGTAAACCCATAAAAATAACTGACTTAAAAAAAGAAGAAAATTATGAAACGAAGAGCGAACGCGTCCGGGTGTTTGGAAACCGCGTGAATTCTGGCCGCAACGTTAAGATATCGGCGTGCTAATGGCGTCGATTAAACGGTGGTCCCGACGAAACGAGCCCTCGACGAATCGCGAGAGTGAAACCCATTTGTATAATTATTTTCGTACGCCTCGGAGCGTTGCTCACGGTGTTGGATCTCGTCATCGTTCCGCTTCGGGCGTCGAAATCACTCGGCGCGTTGTAGAAAGCGTTTTCTGGGCCCTTTTCCACGGCCGTTCTTCTCGAGACCCGGAGCGGACGATCGTGCGGGGGTGGAAACACGCGATAAATATACCGTGAGCCCATTCAAGTAAGTGGTTATGTTTTTAACACGTGCTCGCGCCTAACAGTTCACCCTCTCGGCCCGAGACCAGCCCGAGACCATCTTTGCCAGCCACGTATGTCGCAATGGCGTAGCCTCCGAGCCTCTTCATCTTGGAAATTACGAACCCAAATATTTCACATTTTTACGCTTTTATGTATTTACTTATTTCATACTTTCGTCGCGGAAAAGCTGAAACGCTGTCGTGTTAGACTACGAACTTATCGACTATGTTAAAATCGACGATATTAAAAATTTTAACCCTTAAAGTCTTGCGCTATGATTTATTTTATGGCGGAACGAAATTTCGTGGTCCCCGCATAAAAATCTTGGTGCCTAAATCCGGCGGAGGCACGATTTTCTATTTTTCGAGGGTTCCGTCGTTTCTTATATTCTGTTGACCAATCGCGTAGGTCTTTTTACGCTACTGGTGCCCAACCATGGGCACAGAAGTGCTACACAAGTGAGGAGGAAAGGACAAGGTAAAGCCGATAGACGAGCAAGAGGGAAATGGCGGAGGTTGAAGGAAGAGGCGAGAGGTCTTTCTCGTTGAGATGGGAGATGCGTCGACATAACCGATAAATAACAACGGCAACGAGCCTGTCAGACCCTTGTTAAACCATCGCGCACACGCTCACGCGGCCTAGCACGAACGCATTCACGCATTAGAATACGTTTTAACACATCCCTCGTTCTCATCTCCCTTTCGCTTTCTCCTCCTTCTCTCTTTCTCTTTCTCTCTGTCTTTTTCCTCCGAGAACAGCCAAGTCTAGATGTTTGGCCCCCGGGGGCCGAGTGCCATTGACGAATATTACTCCGGTCCTTCGTGCAGCTAATTAATTCCGCTTCTTCGTCGCCATTAGGACCCACGCTTGCGCGCGCTTTTGTTTGCGAGGGGACACGCTTGGTTCAACCTCTTGGCTATCTAATTTGTTGAAATATATTATTAATGGTACAGCAAAACACGGAAATTTTACAAACCGTTCGAAATCGTTCGGACACGAATGACACCTTTTTACAGTTTCAGGGTCAAGATTGACATTAGAACTACCGAGCCCTAAACGTGACAAACTTATCCCTTTATCAGGTTTCATACGATTTTTATGGTAACATGTACTCGAAAGAAGAGATATATTAAAACATTTCTCGTGAAAACGTTTTCATAGTTTCACTAATCGTGCAAGAAAAAATCATCCACCAGTCATTTTGACTGGTTCAGTAGTTCTAGTGTTAAATATGAAATTTTCAATAAATTGCATAGAAAATATTTTTGATCTAGAATTGAAGGAAATATTTAAATGGCTACCTTAAGGTGGACCATCTCGTATAGTAGAGTTTAAAAATCGTTTTGAAGCCATTGTGCAGAACGGTAATTTACTTTGTTCAGTCTAATGTACAGTGTTGGGTTGCCCAAATGATCCGCTGTTATTTTTTCATTAGTCACCATTATTACTCGCCATTACTCTATTCCACGCAGCCTCTTTGCCGCGATCGTTCTACTTAGGCTGACGATATTTTCTTTATTGGCTTTAATGTTATCTGCAAAACTTGCCACCTGGCTCCGACACAAACGGTGTATCGCTTTCACGAGCCCTGCCCCCCCGAAGGGTTTCGGAGGACCCTTCTTCCAATAATATTTTCCCAACACGGAGACGTTGTTTACTATGTCAACGTTCGGCTAGCGGATTATTCGGGTGGCGTCTGCCGGCTTTGCATTCGCCACCGTTTCGGGAGTATCGCTTATGGTCGCCATTATTCACTGTCTGGGTACTATACCGGCTTCGAGCTGTGTACCGCCAACCAAAAATGTCTCCATACACTTTATAAAATGCAGTAACCTCCTAAAAATGTGGGCCAAGTGGCGAACTGAGTATTTTCGAGAACTTAACAGAACTGTTCGACTATTTAACGTGCAAAAACATTTTTGAGAAAATAACTGAGTTCGAAATTTTCAATTCTATGATTATCGAGGTCAGGGTAAATGTGCGATAGTAATAAACTAGACACGTGCGAAAGAGTTTCAGCAATGCTGATTTTTCATCCGATTTTTTCGGAGGATCTGTGCATTGGATCTTCGCGATCAAGTTCCAGGTGAAGACCAATGACCCCGAACACCCGCCATTTCCCTGCTCGACTACAACGGAACATCCTTTCTCATGATCTGCCACATTCCTCCCTCGCATTCCCGGCGGCCCGGCTGGAAACGGAGATGAAAGAACCACCGAAACGAGCAACAGTGAATCACTGGATGGAACAAGACTCCATGCAAAATCCGCGTAACGGGGCCGTTTATTCGCCCCATAAAAAGCCCAATAAAACCTTCTTTCGAACCAGAAGATACCACCAACGGCCCCCGGACCGTTCCCGGGGACGGTTTCCTCGCCGCGGAAAAATGACAGAGGATAAATCGTCGCCGGGAATAAAGAATACACGATGGCAAAAGGGGGATGCCGTTTGCTACGTGAATTCTCGTTACTCCGTCCCTCCGCTCCGTGGCGACGGATATCCACGCCCCGGAGAGAAATCGTTCTACATATTACCTGGAATTGATCTTCCACCCTCCTCTATCCCTTTACAAACGTTCCTCCTTCGTGGAGGAACTTTCTACCCCCTTATTCCGGCTGATTGTCTCCTCCCCCTATGCCATCCGACGTTTTTTCCCCTCTTTCTTCGTGCTCCAAGCCCACGTTTCCCCTCGAAACACCGATTTTCCAGGTGACGGACGATCGTCGAAATTCGGGAAACGAGCACGCTGAATTCACCACCGCCACGTTTAATTAACCCAGTCGATCGAAGACGCTCGTTAGCTCCGTTCGGGAGCACCCTGATTTACGGAAACGTCCCGTTCGGTTTACGACACCCGGTGTATATTTGGAACCGCGTTCTTCCTACGGGAACCGATTCCTCAAGCTGTGGAGCAAAATGCCGGAAACGCGAAGAATTTCTGTTAGGTGTCTCCGCTTTTCAGGGAATGAATTTTTTAGGAATAATTGGACACAATTTTAGCCAACGACCGTATTGTTAGAGCAATCCTTCCTTATAAATCTTGTCTTTTCAATTGTTCTATTATTGAAAACATTGATCAAGATTTTCGGTGACTCCGTGTGATAGAAGTTTCTTTTGTTCTCGAGGACAATGCAAATTCAGAGCAGTTTTATATGAAAGCAAATGGCGTGTGGGTAAGTACGAGAAAATTTATCTAATTATGAAACATCAGCGAACAAATGAAAGCGTTATTTGCATTTTTTCTCGTTATCTCGACATTTTAAAATACGCAGATTGAAATTAAAAAACCATGCCAAATGTAAGTGAATTCAATCGTGTCACTTTTATAAAGCAACAATACATTTAGTGTTCTAGAACAATGTGCTAGAAACTCTTATGTTTAGTGTTAAAAATAATAGTGAATTCTCCTGTCCCATTGAAGAGAAGGGATTCCCGAGATGAAGATGGCAGAGCGATGGAAAGAGAGAGACAGAAGAATGAGAGAGGGGCCGCTGGGGTGGCTGATGTAATTATGATGAAACGTTGCGGAATGGCGTATTAGATTATCGCTCGTTCCGGTTCACGGCCAGCAGGCGGCTCTTCTTAATTAATTTATTAACGGTCCGGCCGACTCAAAATACCTAATTAACGTCGTCGTGCATGCGGCTCGCAACGCGGGGGCTGTTTTGCGTCAGCCAATAGGGCTCGACAAACAACGCGATCCCTCGGTTTTGTCTCGTTTCGCAACGACGTAGCTTGTTTTTCGTCTGATAAATCGGGCGATAATAACGCGGATAGTGGCGACAAGACAGCGAACAATGTTGCAATCGTTTCGAATTACAAGCACATTTGGAATTTCAGTAACTGTTGGAAGCAAGATGAATTTCGGTGGCAGTTGTCTATTTCCAAAAAAGAGGAGACATTTCTTAAAGCTAAACATTTTTTCATAAAGATATGTTCAACTTGTTAATATTACGGTCTTCAATTATCAAATATATTTAAATTACACACAGTGTTGAAGTAGCTAACTTTTTAATATTATAGACTATCTTGAAATGTGAATCTTTTCAATCATTCTTTCCACGAAAACACTAGACTGTAATTTTTTTATCCTCAGATTAATAATAAAATTAAAGGCTATAATAAACTTTCGATTTGATAATAAATTGACCTTAGGTTTCCGGAAAATTTGGAGGATTTTTGGCAAGGATTGCCATTTGAAACCGCCTTTTGAACACAAAAGGCAAATCTACAACCGCGATTTTCGGAGCCCGGATAATTTCAGTAATTGCATCTGCATCTGTCGCTGCAAGTGCATCGATGGGCGTGTTTGTGTAAGCCGTGTGCGTGTAATGGGGCACCGGCGGTCGTCGGATCGGGACTATTTGTTTAATAGGGATTATTGTGTCGGTCTGTAGGGATGATGGGATGGTGAATTGAAATCAAATGACACGTGACGACCTTCTCCGACGTTGGACAATGCGATCTTGTTACTAAGGCTCGTGATCGATCGATCGCCTTTCGGGTGGCCCCCCTCGGAAATCGAATAGACTACCGACTTAAACTGCTGCCAGGGTATTGATTCCATCAGAATGAATCGGGGTGGTTTAAAGAATTTAGAATATTGAAATTTATTATAGCTTCTGGCACTATTCCCCAAACTTTCCTAAACATCATTTCATGGAGAGTTTTCGAAACAAGGTCGATCGTCACAAGTTAGACGCAGTTAATCATCAGTACACTACAAATTTTAAAACTCGGTACGTGCAGCTTTATTATTTTTGTGTTAATTTGACAGGAAAATGTTGCGAGCTTTAATTCTTGAGCTTCGAATGCAAAAAAAGGAAACAGAAAAATCAAATTTGTGAACCTGTTACACGAGAATCTGCTTATTCCCCGAGCGATTGATTTTACGGAAAGATTTTGGTTGTTTGACTGCGAAATTCATTGGTACGATCGCGTCGGAGGGATCGCAGAAAATGCTCGGAACGATTCTACTTTACACCCCTGGGCGGCAAATCGTGGCCGGATAACGAGGGGTGACAGGAATAACACCGCCATCCATGGAAAGAGTCCCACCGCACGTAGTACATTACGTATTGTGTGCTTACAGTTTATTGGGCGATGCGTGGCGGTTTCCACGCCGCTCCGTAGCACGATCATCCCCCTGTAGTTAACTCAAATTGCATTATGGGAGGGCTGGTCGCGTTCTAGGGCCGATTGCGGGGTGGTGCCCATGGTGAGGAGCAACCCCCGGCGATCAGGGACATCGTAACCCTGTGTACTTTGCAAACACCGCGTATTTGTGCGCCGCCGAATACGATTCATTGCTATCGATCACGACGGATCGTTGATCGAAGGGGCAACGGACAACGATCCTCGATTGCAGGCCTGTGGACGAGCTTTATCCCCTTAATACTCGACTATGTACTGTTCATGCCGGAATCTTCGAAGCACATTCTATTCGTATAATTCTACTCCACAGACTGAATTATTTTTCATCTGTTATCCTTTGGAGGGCCGGCATTTTTCTATTGAAAATTTGAATTTTTTAGGAGAAATTTATTTTATACATAAACGTCCACAATTTTTCGAGAATGAGAAATTTAGTGTTGAAATGCTTTTCGGATTCACTGTATCCAAATGTAAAGAAATTATGAACAAAATTTATTAATAAAATGATTAAATTTTTGAGCGTATCATGGCGTTTACGTGACTTGCTATATAAAGTTTGCGCTGACAGATTCGACACGTCAACCGCAGATATTTCTTTGCAACTCGGTGGATAACACGGTTGCGCTCAATTAACCCGCAATTACGCATCGTGGGACTGATTAGGCGAGGAGAAATGGGAAGCGTGATAACGGTCGAACAATTACATTATCTTGAAAGCACGAGAGAAGTATTAACAGATTCGATAAGAGTCTTATGAGTAATGACTACGTCAGCGTGTGCAGCAGCCTGTGATTAACACGAAATGCGTACTTCGGAAGGTTCGCGACGATCTCGCGTGAACCATAACACGATGCAATTCTGCGAACGAGTTAATTGCCGTAATTGACGATGTTTTCCTGTATCTCTGTAATTGCTTCTAGATTTGTGCTTAAGATTCACCAGAGAGGATTTAAAATCGCGGATGGGAAGGCTACGAAATTCGCGAAGACATCTGCGAATCGGTGCAAATCCATCGTCGTTATAAAATGAAATTTTTAAATCTCGAATTGGAGATTTTTACACTGAAGCAACGTCGAGCAACTTTTTTGTCATGTCTTATGCATTCTCCTACTTTTATTCAGTAAAAGCGGCAACTTTTTCAAGATACATGCAATATAAACCAAAAATTGCACGTTGTCGCTTCAGTGTAGACATAGCTTAAAGCTGTGCAATTTCGGGGAATAGGGGTCGCGAAATGAATCGTATTATGGCCGTCGTGCGCGAACTGTAGTCGACCCACATTGCTTTTCGACAAATTAAGGGCCCCCATTGGACGCACCGGTTTTTTCTTCCGTATTTTAATTAATGTTTACGACAGAGTCATAAAGCAGAGCGGACACGGGCATCGATTTTAATGGGAACGCAGCCATTCCAGACTTTTATGTGCTCGCATAAATCGCTTCTAGAAGCGGCTCGCTATCGGTCCGCGTACCTTTTAATTCGAGCTTTTATATGTTGGTTATAGTTTTCAAATTGTGCTGCGACCGCCACGAAATTGAATTCTGCGGCCGCCTTCGATAAACAGTTAATCAAGAGAGGCCCGCGAAATAGAACGCCAACACATTTGCTGCTTAATGCGCGATCCACGTGTCGATTTTATAACAAACATTCATTGCTCCCCCGTTCTAATTGGATCCGAGCGTTCACCGGGAGGTAAATATATTCGAATTTCTTGATTGTTCGCTTCACCTCGAAACTAATAAATATTTTACTGCCAAACACTGTCTGGCTGGGAAATATCCGATAATTTTATTCATCAGTTTTATTGATCCGTCGCGGCGGTCCATTATTAACAGTACGGAAGAACATTCAAATGCCTCCAATCAGAGATTGGAAAACATAAAATCACGACATTGGCCTAGTGAAATTATATCACGAGCCATGCAACATGGCTCCTTCGACCATCGTACAGGTTGCACAAATGACTCAGATTCACTTAAATCGCCTGTGGTACTACAATTCTCATGCGCAACGCGGCGTATTGCATCTCCGCGCGCAAGTGAGCCAAGTGAAACAAGTGGAACAATAATACCAATAATCCCACTAAAAACTGGCGGGAGTTCGGCGCGTAAATAAAATAAAACCGGTGGTAATGGTGCCCGTGGTTGCCTCGGATCGGTTCACAGGGCTTGTAAACCCTTCGCGCAGCCATAAGCCTGTGCAAACAAACCATCGGGCGAGGTATCCCGTGGAACGGTGAACGAAAGAGGAAAAAAGGAAAAGGAGGGGGGGGGGAGAAAGAGGATAGAAAAGAAGCGTGGAAGCAAAGGCACACGCGCTCAGGATAGCCGACTTTCCGGGCAATTTGCGTCGATAAAACCGAACGGCGCTGCCGGCGTTCTCTTCGAGCAGCCATGGGGGCTACCATATCCTCGGGATACATTCCGAAAGCGACTGAGAGCCGCCGCCGCGACGGCAAACCGGCAATTTTCACCTTGCAGCCTCGGCTCGGCTCGAAACGATCATCTTCTCCTTCTCACTCCGGTTCTCGAACGGGCGAACGATCCTTCGCTTCCTACGTGATTGCTCGCCAGCAACTACTGTTTGTTTAGCCGGCCACTCCGCCCAGCGAAACTGCCTCTTCAAGATTTTCGCAATTTCCTCGCACACCGCTCCTCCCCGTCGATCCTCTCCGCGAGATGCAGTTTTTCTTCGCTCTCGAGCTTTCTTCGCTTTGTTCCTCTTCTTCGTCTTGCTCTTCCGCCAGACGCGTTCTACAGCTGCAACGCGGATATAAACGTACAACACCGGGCCGGTCTATCGACCTCGAAAACGTCGGGATTACTGCGGAACATCGACGCGAAATTGCCGCAATTCCGCCGCCCCGTTTTACTGCCCACCGACGCCTCCATTTTTCGATCCGCGGCGTCCGTCAAAATGGTCGCGGCAACATTTCCGGTGCGCCTCCGCGATCCCACGACGCCTCGCGCGATGAGAACGAACGCTCCGATTCCATTCCCTCAATATTCTTCGAAGAAAACGCAATATTTTCCTCCCAAGCTCGATGAAAACTACTTCTTCGTGATTACAGTAGTGTACACTTGGCACTTATTCACGGTCGTCAGCGGACCTTTTTAAACCCAGAAATCATAGTTTTTGCTAATCACGTTTTTCTAGGATTTTGAACAATAACGTGATTTTTCGTATTCTATAAAACGGATAGACACTGATCCAAGTTCCTAATAGTTTATTACTAACACTTCGGATTTTTGCGTTTTGTCGATCGAAGGACACTGCGCCAACGATAACTGGAATCGTCGAAATCGCGGTTCCGAGACGAGAAGAAAAACCGGTTGCAAGAAGAAAACGATGATGGTTGGGGGCACGTCGAATTCACGGGATTCGAGAAAGAAGGAAAATTCGAAGCGATGAGAGTCGGATGGGGGGTGGGGGCGAGGGATGCTTGTGGGGATGAAAGTTTTCCGTATTTCAAGGTGGAACGGCCTCGAGTTGACAGCGCGAACGAGCGAAGCTCGTAAATGCGAGATTGCCTGGCCGCTTTACGAGCTTTCTATCGCGTTTTCGGGATTATTTGAGAAAATGGAATCCTTTGTGCCGGGAAAAATCCCGGTCGACGGTACAAGACGGTGAGGTTTCCGAGGAGCTGATCGTGAATACGATGGTTGCGGGGGCGAGTTAAGAGGGTGGGCGGGCGTGAAATGCAAACCAGCTGGAAAATCGTAAAAGGCGAAAATGTAACGAACGTAATCGGGGGGCCGGTGTTGGCGGACGATGGGCGTTCCACGTTGCTCTCTACGTGGAAATCGGGCCAGGACGAGGGTGGGAAAACGAGATACCCCCGTCGGCATACGTCGAACAATTTTATTGCGTCCTCGACGAAAGTTCTCGTAAAAGGGCCACGGCAGTAAAAGTTACTTTCTCTCTATTTCCCCTCTCCCTCTCTTTCTTGCTTTCCACGCTCGTCGTTTGTCGCAGCTTGGGTGTTTTTTCTGTAATGAGCCGACGCAATGCACGATAGAATATTGATATCCAAAAGCTCAATCGATTTCGAAAATGTTGTCTAGAATAACACCGAAATTAGTTTTTCATAAATCTTTTGCGAACATATTCGTAAGATTTTTCTAATTGAAATGAGACCGAACACGATGTAACTCGAAGCACATTCGTGTGTTCAATTGACAATTCGGCACAAGCTCGACTAACCCAACGTTTATTAAACAAAGGGAATTACGCAAATGATGTGCAACATAAATGACAAAACATACAAATGTTTCCGTTTTTTATTTCTGAATTGTGTTAGGTGTATTGTACAAATGTGTTAACTATGGTTACTGCTATGTTAAGTTTTAAGAAACAAATTGACAAGTATATTAAAGACAATTGGCAAGTATATTCAAAATATTGAAAATATATATCGACATGTATGTAATATCTATTATCCCCTCATGCAAAATCACCTATTTTTCAAGGAATTTAAACAATACATTAAACGCTCTTAAGAGAGACGGAGAATTTTTGAAAATACTGTTTTTATATGTTTCCATGTTGTCGCATATTCGAAAATTGACACACAAATTGTACAATAACGTACCATTGTACAACATGGCTATGTTAGTTTCGTTGTAAGGGCAACCAAGAAGAGCATTTAAATCAATACAAGCAGACAATGAAAACTGAAATTGCGAAAATGCATGTAAAATGTCTCTATTAAATTGAGCACCATATGATAAATCTGGTTTTACTTGAGAATGGGAAATAAAAAATGGAGCTGCCAGAAGGCAATCTAATGAGTCAATTTCATTACAAGCCTGAGCAACTGTGACATTCGTAGAGTACTCTAGTTTGATGTCACTTTTGTCTCTTTTGTTCTTTAAGAATTCAATTATATTACCATTTGATTTTTCGAAGCTACTGAAAGAATTGTAGTACCCAATTTTTGAGACCATCAGTTTATATATCATGGAAGTAAGTATTGAATATATATGACAGTTATTACATATACTGAGTTGGTGAGCTTTCCAGTACTGCAAACAAGCAATATACAACTGCCATTGAGGTAAAAGTTCATCAATAAATTGTACATTTTTAATTCCTAATGTTGCATCTAAAATCGCTTTGCGATCAGAAAGTGAAAGTTCTCTAAGGTCTGATAGCGGTACAGTTGTGGTCCCAATTAAGGTATCCACTACAAAACTCTTTCTATATCTAATTACGTGATTCAATATGCATTCTTTTCTTTCATTTTCTGTTACCCACGTTAAAAGTCCAAATATAACCTTAACAATTTTGAACGCTACTAGACAGCTAGGAGGCTGACTAAAATCTTCTACTAGTGTTCGAAAGATATGACAATGGTATTGTATCATCATTACAAAGGTCGCTGAAAAATTAGACATTGAATATTCGTATTTAAACCATTGAGGTAATTTATCGATCACTGAATCGTTGTCAAGTTGTGTTTCCTTCAGAAGCTTATTAGCCATTTGCATTGTATAATATTCTCTCTGCTCTACTCTAAAATTTTTTTTCTTGTGGAATCTTTTGAATGGTAAAGTTTCAATATTTCCTTTATATCTATAAAGTTCATTTGTTGGACTTGCAAAGCATTCTTCTGAGATACTCAAGTGAGTAAACGCTTCAGCCAATGGATTCGTGTATTTATTTATATTTGTTTCTATTATCTTTAAAAGTTCTAATCTCATTGGATTAGGTACTTCTTTTATAATTTCAGTGATAGCAACCTCTAATGTATATTTAGATAACCAACACAATATCTTTGCTATAACCTCCTTTCTTCGATTTACTCCTCGGTACTTGGTTTTATTCTCTTTTGTTATCGATGAAACAAGATTTCTAACCATTTGTTGTACTTTCCTATCATCATTTGATATTAATATTACAATTAATGACAATGTATGTTGGTTTAACCCTTCAAATCTATTTAGAAGGCGTTCAAGTCTATAAATTTTGCAAGGTATCATTTTTCTTTTGTCATTCAAATGGTTCATTACATTATGAATTAATGTATCAATAGGTATGTACAATACTCCATACAAGTAAAAGTAGGAAGCATAAGAGAGTACAGGACAATTTAATGCTTTTGCCACCGCAGCTATAGTGTTATCAGCTTCCATTATGCACTGTGCGTGTGGAATATCCTTCATTTTCAAAACTTGTATGAAAACCAATTTTTGTAACAATGGAGGCACAATGTGACCCTTCTCTTCATTTTCAGGCGATGCATTGAATGCTTCATCAATACGATGCTTCTGTCTTTCCAAATGGACAGAAAGTTTTGATTTGCAAGTACCACCACATAATAAAACCAGTGGTTTCACATTGCATTTTAGCAAGTGATCAAAGAAATCCGATACAGTTTGTTCATACTTATCGTAATCGCCACCGAACACGGAATTACAATGTGCGTACTCCAGTAAATTATAACATAAGTTACTACCATCGATTACCAAATCTGTATCCTGTAACTCAAAGTCTTCTAAATAAGATGAATGTTTCATGAACTCTGTTAAACCTTGAATACCCATTCTGAATTTCTTCCACGTATTTCATACGTCCGAATGAGGAATGTTGATCGATTTTCGGCGTGTATAATAACACTTTTCTATCTGGCCCCATTAATTATTCAAAACTGTTCGGGACATCGCCAATAACCATGTGACCAGTAATTCACACACAGACGAGGTATATACCTCGTTCTTTTGGGGTTTTTGCGCATGCGCATCCAAGACAGTAACGTAGCTACGTACGTTCTATTATATATGTTTGTGAAGAAAGTAGTGGGGAACTATTATTGGCGGGAAAGTACCAGTTTTGGTAAGTTATTATTAATATTTGATCGACATATATATGTTATTCAAATTCTACAAAATTGTTCGGGGAGATCAAGATATCCCATTGTATCCAAACTTTTATTTTATTGATACTATATTTGCCGCGCATGTGCGGAAAACCCCGATCCATATCTTGTCACTGCCAGTGATTTATTGTATGTAGTTCAAATGTGGTTACTTCCACGTGTCCCTAACATAACAGTATCAATACTTCTATTTTTTTTTTATCCTCTTGATAGAAGTGAATACATTGACGTTCGTCTGGTGTCGTTCATACAAGGTGAGCGACAGCCTTTACTTCCCAAACCCCAAAGTATCATCCGAGTGATTGTCAGCTAGACGCGCAGCAACGCGCAGCAAGCGCTGCGCCGCGGGTGATGAAATACGCAAACTAACGCGCGCATTTCAAAAAATAGAATTTCAAAACAGCGCAATTCTGTATCTTCTGGAAATCTTTATACTACAGAAATACTGAAAATATTTGAAGTTGCAAAATTTCCATCCCAAAATATTTTCAATGCTTGCAAGAAAGGATTTGTTCTAATTTTCGCTGGCGGTGTATTCCTAGATAGCGTTTAGTTAGCACTGCGTTACCAACAATACCACCCAATTCCAAATGAAAGTTTTGTAGTCATCGGTGAGGATATTTAAACATGCCTGATATCTAAGTAGATATTGTATATTAAATTTATAATATTATGTGAAATAATATAAGACCATGTACGCGGTATTCCATTCTTGACCCTGAATGACTACTGAACGTAGCAAGATTCTTAGAATTGAAATTAAGTATCGGTACGTATAAATTTTCTGGAAATATTTGTCGATCGTCGACAACGATATTTGCATGTAAACAGGACGACATTGTAATCACGTTAACTATGCCTCAGCTATTACAAGTACATTTATTTCTTATTTCTTATTAATCATGGAGGTAACCAACAATAATTGTGGGATTCAGGACAAGTAACCCGTTTTCCCGGTGCTAAGGGCGGTATTGTTGCTGAATTTGTTTTTTCAATTCAAAGAATACAACATTCAGTTGTTTCAGATAGAAAAAGAAAGTTGAAATCCGTTAAGGGGTATACTGGCTTTTTTGAATTTTGAATGCAACACGAGGTATGTATTCCCATTATTTTGCCCAACCGCTGTACTTTTTCCTCCCGTTCTTTTCTTAGCGAACCACCCACGGCGCGGGGTTGCGTCGCCCGAAATAAGAAGAAAAGCCCGTGCCGCGTGGATTTATGCGTTTTCAGGGAAAGGGAAACGAAACTCGAGCGGAGCAACGTGTTGGCGTTAAACGATGCCACATGTCGGTCCTCGGTTATCGCTAATTTCGGCAATTAACTAAACGGCCGCCCACATCCCTGTCCCTCCTACTCTTACCGGTCGTCTGACTCGGTACCGAACGCTCGAAATCTTAAATGAAATCACTGCAATCGTATGCCGATGTATATGAAAGAGCTGTGATAAATGTATCTCAAATAACTCTTCATGAGCTCAGAAGCTCGATCGCGTAGCAAAACTTGCGTAGTAAAATTTTTATGGTTTCAATTATTTTCCTACGAAACTTCTACTAACATATTGTATGACATTTTTCTGATTGTAATGAGACCGAACGTGACATAATTTGGAGCATATTTGCTTGTCCTTCACGACATAATAGAACCTCTAATCTAGTACCAAGAAATAGTGTCTGTACACAATAGAGGCAACATTTCGGTCCCGAAGCTTCCACATACATCGAGACACTACCGTACACATTCTGTATTAAATGATGTATTGTGAGTAAAATCAGGGTGTTTCATCTTTGATAGTAATGAGCGAGGAGCCGCCACGCTTATCATTGTTTGATTCGGGTTCCGGTGATCTGCAACAAGTAGAATTGCAAATTATCAGTGGAAGCTAATTTTGGCTTCTTTGGCGTGTGTAATTGGGACTGGGACACGGCAACGCGAACTGTTGCATTACACTGTTTCGTTCTAACACATACTAACATAGACGATACAGCTGCAGAAATAATACCAGCCATGAAGACGCTTCCGAATTGTTCACGAGCGTACAGTAGAAATTAATGAAAATAAATGATTGACTCATTTCTGAGACTCGCTTGTCTTGTTTCAGATCTACTCGCGCCAGGAATGAAAGGATTAGCTGTAAAACTTCTTAAAATGTGGATGGTACTCGCCGTCTGTCTTCTTCTCCTGTAGCCTATTCGGCCGGAGATCATGCTGCTGCGCAAGACATCGGGCCTCAATGTCGGACGTTTCGCATGCACGTGGTGTCCTTTCGGAGCCGAGCGCTTCTTTCTGTCGAACGGATTGTCCCAGAACGACTGATTTATCCCGAAGACCTCCCCGTCC
Organism: Halictus ligatus; assembly: GCA_028454255.1. Taxonomy (NCBI): domain Eukaryota; kingdom Metazoa; phylum Arthropoda; class Insecta; order Hymenoptera; family Halictidae; genus Halictus; species Halictus ligatus. The sequence goes on from CM052143.1 coordinate 11,475,108, forward strand.
TTGAACAGAGTGTGCTCTGTTCAATCTTAAAACACCTGAGGGGTGAGTCTGTTCACGTTGTTCAAACCTTTAAGTTTGTTACAGGTTTGGACCGACTTTATTTGCAAGTATTTACTTGGTTAACAAGTCATTTTGACCAAGTCCTTTTAGTTTAAAAGTGGTACTGTGAAAGTATTTTTACTTTATACAAAGTGATTTAATGCTTGAGTCAGTCGTTCAAATGAAATAATAAATAACCGCGACGATGTGCGACGCTCGCGAGATTCAACGCTTAAGAGACTTCAATGCAAATCTTTTTCAAATTTGAAGACGTGCAGTGATCTGTAGCATAGTTGAGCCGCTTAGTAAGACTTCACTTCTAACATAAGCACGCTAAAAATTGACGCCACAAGTTCTCAGCAACGTCCTCTTACCTCCAAAGTCTGGGGCAGCTGTTCCATCAGCGTTTCAGGCAAGAAGACGCAGAGAAACGCAGCTAGTAGTGTCGAGGTGCCGAGAATGATCATCGGTAGGTTGTGGAGCACCCTGTTGGAGTAGGCGATGAAAGGGCTGACGATGGAGGTGGCGTATCCCATGACGTGTATAAAAGCGACACCCTCCCCTCTGACCACGGTCGGCAACAGTTCAGCAGCATATTGCAGGGCGGTATTCGACGCCATGTTGATGAAGAATCGGCTGCACATCGCGAGCAACGCGTAACTGATACCCACAGGAAAGTTAGCTGTAATGAAACAAAAGAATGCTGAGAAGACCACTGCGCCGAACAGAATCCATCTTCTGCCGACAACGTCCAGGGTGTAGGTGACCAACAGCACGGCTGGCAGCTCAGTTGCCGAGGCCATGGTGAAGGTTCTGAAGATGTCTATGCCCAGGATGTCCAGGCACCTGATGTGGCCGTCGTAGGACATCTGGATGATGCCCCAGGTTAATGTCAGCAGCAACGTGATCCTTCTGTGAACGATTAACGATTTGTTGGACCAGGTTGCTTGATTACCATGATGGGCAACGCGAAGTTAGACCTGAGACGCTTCGTTCTCAGCAAATCTAGGACCGAGTGCTCCTCTGCGCCTAGTTTGTCCGCCGTAATCTCGCAGTCTTCCAAGAATTCCCGAAATATATCGTCTGGTATTATCCTATTGTTCCTTTTCTCGATCTTCCTGATGATATTAACTGCCCTCTCGATCTTCCCCTGGCTTATTAGCCACCTTTACAATTAGCTACCTTTAGACTGTTGCCAGAGATTTTAGAGGTCTGTTGCTACAGGGTCTAGAGAACTGTTTCTTGGCAGCAGAAGCTGCCTTCCGATGTTTGGATGGAATTGGACATGTTCATGTGAAGACAATCATACCTGACGCTCTCAGGAAGCAGAAAGTACGTGAAAATGGCGAAGGCTAGCGGCACTGACGTGATGATGGAAAACATCCTCCAATTAGATACTCCATATGCGATCCATGGCAAAGAGATACCGCCCAGGGTGAAGAATGTCCCGTAGGCCATGTTCGCGGCGAATGTCCGCCATTTCGGGCCGACGTACTCCAGGACGAGTATGTAGGCCATCACGAATATGTTGTCGTAAGATAGTCCAACGATAAACCTGCAGATGCAAAACTGCCAGAAGCTGTGGACATAGGCGGTGGTGATACCTCCGAAAAATGCCGTCATGTTGGTAATTATCAGAACTGGTATCCGGCCGTATTTGTCTGATACCCAGCCGAACCAGAAACCGCCAACGATCGAGCCTATGAAGAAGATGCTTTGTGCAAGATGGACTTTGTAGGCTTCGTCGCAGACCTGAAATGAAAGACTTCAATTTAAGACGATTCGAAGGCAATTCGTCTCTAGGCTTGAGCACATTCCATTCGGAGTAACTGTTTCAAACGAGGATTGAAAGAGTTATCAGGTTGATGTAGATCAGAGATCAGGTCCATTTATTTTATTTGTGTACATAGTAAGATGGTCCTTCTTTTTTACTTTCGATTTTTTTAGTTTCACCTCCATAAATTGTGACACATCGTGAGACAATGATGTATGCAAAATTTGGAAGAATATTGTGCTGAACAATACCCAAGCCTGCTAGGAGCTATCATTTTCATAGTTTTACCCAGTTTTGCTCCGCGGCAGCAGACATATAAGGCATATCAGCATTGCTCAGCTTGAAGTACCAAGCGTCACACTTCTTCAACGGCCAGCTTTCGTCTGGCTTCTTCATAGAAATCGCTTTTTCAACGGGCATATCATACATCCAGCACCTCGAATACGGTAAATGATGGCCCTCGAATGGTACCAGATTCGAGCTAGGTATCATAATGTTTCGCAATTGTTCTTTAGACATCCCTTCAACCAGCGGCAATTGGCACCAGTACTCAATCGGCAGAACGACGAGAAACGGTTGCGTGAAGTAGACGAAGGTGAGAAGCACGCAGAATATCGTCAGCATTCCGAAAAGGTACTTCTGATACTTCCCGAACTCGCCTGGCAAACATAATCATCATTAAATCATCAATTCTATAGTCACAGTATGAACAACTTTAATTTATGGATCTCACAGACCTAACACGTGCACTGAATGGTTAAACTGTTCTTAATAGAGAAGACTACTTGATAGAGTAAATACGATTATGTTCAATGGCGGCTTATACTTGCCTAAATAAATCAGTATATCGTCGAGGGTTACCCCATCCTCGAGTGTTGCCAAAATAGTAGCCGAAGCCATCGGAAATTAAACGAGTTCTTAACTAGAGATCAAATTTCAGCGATTCGCGTTATTAATAATTATCAACAATAACCTAATATGTTTACAATAAAACTTTTCTACATGTAGAAGTTGTCAAAATCGTGGACGAAGGGATGTTGGATCGGTGTGAATTGAATCGAGCATCGAACAGATACTCGATAAAGCCAAGTTCAGCGATATTTGAACACTCAATAAAATTTTTGTTGCGTGATGAATAATAATTTTAAAGCAATTGAAAGCTAGAAGCTTAGTCTTAGTATCTCTTTAAGTACTGTATAAATTATAGAATCTTATATGTAGAAAGAATTTTGTTTCATTAGCTTTTTAATGGCTCAGTCTGCGGTTCCTGACGAAAACAACCCCCTTCAGTGTTCCACCCTCAGGAACAAGGCAGCGCGGTACCGTCGAGCACAAATGGATGATTTCTGATCTTTGATTCGACTCTCCGGTCCCACCCCAACGATTTGACCTTAGACAGGGGTTGATGAAAGCTGGGAAGGGGGAGAGGGAGGATGTAGAAGGGAGCCAATCGGAGCGGGCGTTTAGCTAATGCGTGTAACGTGGCCCGTGGGACGATTCGACGCGGTTCTGCGCCTGTTTCACGCTCCTCGTTACGCCGAGGGGATGGTGACACCTTGCCCCCGACTCACCCCATCTCATTCCATCGCTGGTGCTCTGGGGTGGCACACCCTTTTCAGCGATGGCCTCTCTACATTCTCCCTCGCCGCTTTCTTCACGAATTTCTGGTGCTTCTGGGGGTTGAAGCAATCCAACCAAACACAAAAAAAAAAACGGTCTGCTTTTCTAATATATGCTTTCCAATATTAGAACAATATATCTTTACGTGATGAGGTAAGAATTGTCTTTGTTAAAAGAAATACTAAGAAGATTATGGAGGTTGTCAATAGGTAACACAACACCTTACTTTAATAATTGCTTGAAAAAAATTGACTGCCTGTGCCATTTTGGTGAAGCTATTTTCAACACTTTTCCCCATGTTTAGATAGAGAAGGTGGGAAAATGTTTCAAATGGCACTGTAACTACCAGACAGTTCAGATCTTGTTTTCGACAATTGTTAAAACAGTGAAAGTTTTAAAAATTATTATTGATAAGATGTAGGACACGATTACCAGTTGCTTTTAGTGTTCGGAATTTTTGGAAAGTACGTGGAGGTCATCGTGTTCTTTTGCTCGAGGCACCTTGAGGCCATCACTAACCCCCGTCGAGGGTGATTTCCAATTTGCAGGGACGAGTAACCCGACAATTTACATAACTCCATGGTAACGGTATCACTCTCCCTCTCGAAGAATCGAGACCCCGCCTTTTCGGGCGCGCCGAGGGGCCTCTATGGGGGTGGATTCCTCCGGAGAATATAAATGGTCGTAATTTAAGGTTCTCTGCCATCGGAGACAGTCTTTTTCCCTCGCTATAATTTATACGCGATTTTAGGCCACCTCGTTTACGCAACGCGACTCCGAAAAGGTTGGAAATTCCACTAGAATAAACATGTTTTTCCATTAATTCTTCCCAATCCTTTTTAATCAATCATCAACACTGGAACTGCACTAAAGGACCGGAGGACTCAAAATGATCCATTTCAGATTTCTGTGAAAAAATATGAAACAGCCATTTTTTCTCGCTTAAAATACTATTCCGAATTCACACTGCGTGTCGACACCAAAACGAATTTCTCAACCTGTTCAATATATATGCATGGTACAGTTAATGAAAATTCGAATGAATGCATTTTTATAATTTATGTATTAAAATCGAGTTCAGTCACGGCCTGGTCGCTTGATATGTCTGTCGTTACATTTATTTACAATCGAAACACGTGAAGATGATCGACGAGGGAAATAAAGGAACGTTCTGCGAACTATAAAAATTAGCGAATCGATTTTACGGTACTGTTCTTTCGGTCTCTTCATTTCTACAAATGAGTCGACTTCCCGTCGCAATCGACGCTGCTTTCATTTCATTTCGTCAGAATTAGTTCTGCTCACGGTGACGTAATTCGCGTTAAGTTTCCTCGTTTTTCGGATCGATCCGGCGACGAATCAGGGCACAGTTAGTTAATGCGGGCTTGTGTTGGCACAGCCCCCGAGGGGGTGGCTTGCCACTCCACCGGCGTAGTTAGGGGTGAATCGTGCCCGTGGCAACCATCTCTCGGATCCGAGTTTTCTCAACGATCCAGCTCGATCCTCCGATAAAATGAAAATTTTCCTGTAGAAAAATCCTCCTCTCGCGCTCTGTTCTTCTCTGTTAAATTTCCTTCGTCGTACATTTCGCAATCTCCGTCTTTGTAAGAAAAAAAAATTTCTACCTTATTGCGACAATCACCTTAACCCGTCTTCAAGAATTTTAGTAATTCATCGCAGGTCTTAGTTCAACTGGTAACAGTAAGTCTGCCGAAGACTCACTCCAAAGAGCTCAATTGTACAACTAAATCTTGAAATGTCGCGTCAGCCATAGGGATTGGAGAAAAACACGTTTAAAGTTTTCCGTAGCAGTTATATTTCTTTACGAACATCCTTCGTCATCTTGATGAATTTAAATAAATCCTTTTAAGAAGATATACTACAAGAAAATGCAACAAAGAGACCGATGTTTCCAAAATTTCAGACCAGAACATTTCCTAATAGCGCGCAAAGTTTCACGAGCATAGTCTCAAAAAGAATTTTTTCTCCAACCCCCGGTCCAAGGGTGAATCTCTCCGCTCTGTAACGTCCTCTAATTTCCGGGATCCGGGTGTGGCTTTTGCCGCAATTAATTTCCTGGGAATCCAATTAATTCCTCGCCGCCGGCCAATGAACTAACGTTGTTTGCAGAAGAAAAGTTGTTCTCGTTGATCGCCGGGTACAGGGGGTTGGAAGCGTCAGGATGGTGTTGCTCGAAGAAGGTGAAACTGGGGGTATGGAGGAGAGGGTGAAAATCGCTAGAATATCATCGAAGAGAGAGCGGGAGGTGGCGGGTGGGGGGGGGAGAAGGAGGAACGGCGCAGATAAAATTACATTATCGCTTAAAGCGTCCTCGACGCAGGAGAGAGGGAGAAAGAGGGAGAGTCGACCGGGGTGAAAATCACGTCCCGTAATTCCCGGGCATTAAGGTAAACGTCCAAGTCGCAGGGCGCAGGTTCGGTCGCCATGGAAACTGACACTCTTCCCACCACCCGGACCCTTTCAATCGATAACTTATGAAACCATCGTGTCACCCCTGCGTACCCCCGAGCATCCGCTGCTACCCTCTTGTACGATCCTCCTCCTGGATGCTGCGATGGCGACCCGTTGCGGAGCGTTCAAAAAGAATTTTTGTTTGCGGCTGAACCACAAAGTTTCAGAAAATCTTTGTCGAGTTTAGAAGGTTCGTTTCATTTGCTGGAAGGGTTAATTCTTCCCTGCGCTTCGTTTCAACTTTAGAGCAAGTATCTCCTTTTGCACTCTAAACTATTTGGACTCCAGAAATCTTACAGAGTCGTCGGATCATTTTGTAAATAAGGAAATGTAGACTGAGCACATTTTCTACCACACACTCTCTACTACCCCCTACGTAATCAATCCTTTCAAAGAAAAACAACATTTGTGTTAAAATTGCACTTGAAACCTGTGTTGTCTGAACTTTTATTATAAATGGATACAATCCTCGGTCTAGTACTAACATTTCTCCACGTTTACTTAAATTGGGCTCCGTATGAAGAACCCTTTGGAGGGAAAGCAAAATTTTTTTAAAAAATGGCACTTTAGCCTTTGTAACCGGCGGTGTTGAATTCGCAATCGCGTGGACCACCCCGTGGCCAGTTCCCATCGCCACTCCCACTAGTCTGCAGTGGTTCTCACCGGTGCGGTCGCGCAATTATCGTTACGAGCCCGGATCGCGGTGTAACGTCCATCGCGAAATTGAGGCGTCAGCTTTATAGTCTTCGGCGGTGGAATAGCTACGAGCAGAACGCGAAATAAGACCCAGGCTGGGCTAGGGGGACCGTAAGGGGGGTCGGAAGAACGGCACGGAAGAAACGGAAGAACACCGCGAGGGGGCAGGGGGAGGAGAAGAGGTGGATAGGAGGTGTGCGTGGTCCGGGTTATATACAGTTCGGAGAATTTTAACAAGACGGCCTCGCGTCGCCCTGGGCGAGGAATCCCCTAACGAGAAAGGGCACTTCTCCCCTCAAAAATAATGAAGTCTTCAAGCCGCGTTCCCACAGCCTCCCCGAGGGTGCAACGTTGCACTTTTATGCAACTCGTCTGCGATCTTGGTTCGCCGGCTGACAAGCGTCTCATCGCGGAACGCCCGTAATTCTGCGCTTTCTGCACTCCATCTTTGTTCCTGCATCCTTTCATTTGTTGACCATGGTTGCTAGACCAGAAGGTTAATCCACGAAACGTTCTAAAGCAATAGGTGCCAACCACGATGTAAAAAATACATTCAGGTTCAAACACGTAAGTTTTAAACTTCTACACCTTTCTCGCTCCAATATCATTATTTTTGCTCAAGATCATGTCAAGGTCAAAATAATGGTGTCCGCCGAATTTCCAACTAAAAAAATTTTTCGATTACCATTACTTCGTCCTCTGGAGATTTTTCATAGTACTATAGACACGGAAGATATTTACGTGTTACCATTTATATGGTCCACCCTGAACATTAAAATTCTCTGCAATAACCTAGGATGGAATTTCTATATGCTACGAACAAATACAATGAATAAAGATTTACATGTTATTCTATATTTGAACAGTCCGGTCTCCAAGAACAAAAATCCGCAAAATAAATGAGAGAAAAGAGAAAAAAAAATGGTTGAAGGAGAAGCGAACGAGTCGAGCTAGTCGGTTGTAAAAGGAACGGTTTCCGCGGCGTGCCGGTTGATTTACATGAAAACCCAATAAATTCCAGGAATTCCCAGCTGATTTAATTAGCTAACGTGAACACACGCGCGCGCGCACGATGTTCGGCCGACGAATATCCATACAAATGGCGCGAAAATGTATGTCGGATGGCGACGGGTCGACTTTCATCGGCTCGAATTGATGACTGTTTAGGCGAACTTAATGAAAACGAGCCTCTCCGTCGTCCTTGCCCCCTCTGCGTTCCTTCGGTTCTCCATCTCCGTTCTTTCCATGGCGTTCCTTCCCGTCGGAATTATGGTATATTTATCACTGTTTCGCTGGCGGAAGACAAGGCCGCCAATTAGCCGACGCCAATCATCGCCTTAAATCACCGCTCGTCCGCGAAAGGTTACTCGGATTAATCCTGGCATTACGTCGAATTAAGTCCCAGTGCTGAACCATCTCAGCTGAAACTCGAACTTGTGAGTGATCTTTTTTTTTGTTTAGTTTTTGACGATTATCGAATGCTAGATCTGTTTCATGAATGTCTTCTGCTAAATTGTGAAACAAATGCTGGTAGCAAACTCCAATAGAAACTTAAAAGTACTATTATGTTCGTTTGATATTCCGCATTAAGGCGGCAGGCCTGTTAAAAATCAGATTCGAGCCATGCCAAAATTGAAATCGCGAAAAAAACTCTACTATACCAACAATTAATTGCTCGCGTGTTGGCAAATACGTTCGAGCGTAGTCGAAGATTGCTTTCTCTTTTCAAACATGAACGGATTGAAGAACGCAAACTTGGAGCGAAGTGCGAGGGGCAAAAAAAAATCGGCCGGGGCCGGTTTCAAGCGACGAAATCCCAATCGGTTTCGGGCATCGCGAGCAATTTCGATTTCGCGAGGCTCGGATCGATTCGATAACAGCCGCGGCCGGTCGCAATATCCAATCGGCTTGTTTGGCTTAAGTTTCGGTCGGCTCTCCTTTGTTTGTTATTTCGCGCGTGCCGAATTAAAATTCATTCGGTCGGACTCCGCCCCCTCGTTTTATCGCGCTCCGCCGATTTTTCGTCGTTTTTTCATTTTCGGCAGCCCGTTTTTCACACCCGGCCGCCTCCTCGGTGGGCGAAAAAATGGAGTTTGTTTTTCTTTCTTTTTTTTTATTAATTTTTCATCGTTCCGGATATAAAATACGGTTCGTGACGTGCTGGTAGTTACTGCGATATTTATTGAAACGTGTCAGTCTGTTTAAAAAATTGCTTTATCAATCGCTAGTGGCTCTACTGCCGATGGCGGCTATTTTAAATAATGTTAACTTGTATGTTTATTACACAAGTTAGCTTATATCGTAAAATTATTATAAAAGGTATAATCTTTTTTCTACAGCTGTTTATTGCAATTAATCAAATGTATTAGCTTGTCCTACCTGCTTGAACGTATTTATGAAAAAGATTAAAATTAGAAACAGTTTATTTTGTATTTTCATCGCAAAACGATTTCGGTACGCACGCGTTCGGTTTGCGAGAATTTCCGAAAGAATAGGGATGAATCGTACTTTCTCGGTTTCCGAGGGGTCGGTAGATTTCCCGGGCACTTAATAAAATCCCAATTTAAGGACGATATCCCGTCGCACGATATTCGGCCCCGTTCTATCTCTCGAGGGGCAGACGAGGGTGGCGAACCCCTCGTAACCTCGCTCCTATTGGTCCGGCGTTTAAGGGATGATTCCGGGCACGATACCATCGCCGGTTGGCCGGATTTAATTAATCGATCGCACGCATTACCGGCCGACAAATGGTGGCCCGGTGGTTAGAACGCTCGCAGTTAATGTCGACGATCATTCGTCACGAAGAATAAACAAGTTCCGTCGTTGAGATGGATTCGCCGTCGCGTTTTCACCCTACTATCTCGTAGTTTCGTTCTCTATTATTTCACCTGTCATTCTACAGTGGACACTATCTGTCGTTCTCAACTGGAGCACATGTCCCCAAAAATGTATCTGCATATAAATTATTTATTACCATTTCCATTTAACGAAACATGCGATGCTAGCAATTACTGGAATACAGAGCTTTATGCAACAGGAAAATATTGAAGTGTCTTCTCTTTCTTTAATAATTATAGTAAAAAGAAAAGTTGTCTTGATTTTATGAAGTTTTTGAGGTTGTTAAGTTGACAGAGGATGTGTTAAATAAGTACAAAAACTGAAATAAAACTATACGCGAAGCTCGCTTGTATACATGAGAAAACAACAGAAAGATATTCGTATTTGACGAATCGTCGGAGAAGAAAGAAATAGCAGCGACAGTTAAAGTCTTCAGAATCATCGATGGTATACGAGTCATCGAGCGCCAGGAAGAGGAATCGACGGTGTCCCCCTTTTTCCTCTGAAACGGACGATCCCCCTTTTCTTTACATATGGCGCTTAGTACAGGCTATAACCATCGATAATCGGCCAATAGGAACGATCCGGCATGGATCCACGCTATCGTCGAACCCCATAGATTCGTAGGCAGCATGACAAATAACTCTCACAATGGGCCATCGTTTCCAGTCGTGTGTGTCCCCCCTCCTCCGCAACCCCTCTTCCTATAGTTCGCAGTCGAGTTTCCAGCCCTTCCTACCCCCCTTCGCTCGTGTTATACACGACCAGATCGGTTCCGGCAATTTTACATTCACGTCAGAGCGCCGCTGATTTATTATAATGCTCGCTGCTCGCTTTACCCCCTCCCCTCCCCCGGCACCCCGTCCCCCTCGTAGCTTTAACCCCCCTCGGACACCCCCGTCTACCTCTCTCCCCTCTACGATCTCCGTTGCTCGTTTCCTTTTGATTCCGACGATTCTTCTTTCGACTCGGTTTTTATTAGGTGCACAGGAAAGTAATGGTCGTTTCCACGGCTGCGACGATTTTTCGTTTGTACGCGAATGCACCCCGAGGCAGGACAGATTAGTCTGGTTGTGCGATTTAGTGCTGTTCTCAAAAATCTACGAGTTTTCTCGTTGATGACGCTGATTAGAACATTATCATTTGTAATTTCCTGTAGGAGAAAGAACATTTGTGTCTCTCATGTGTCTTTACTTTCCATTACAGTTAGCCAAGATTTTGATGCATAATCTAGTCCCGTAAGACAAACATCGTTTCGTCTGCAAGGGATTAATCAAACATAGTCTGAATATGAGCAAGAAGTTCTTGTGTCAAATTATCAACGATCAATAATTCTAGCAACGAAGACAATGTTAGAAAACATTCTCAAGTGGTGAATCCTCACTTCTGCATTATGATCGTACATCTTATTCAACAGCACGATATACAAGGTCCAATTCAGGTTTCACCAAAGTCCCATCGATTTCCTTCAACAATCACGAAACCACGATCGTATCCGGGCAAAAGGTGGCATGATCATCTGCCTGGGACCACCCCCGAGGGTCCGAGGGCCGATAGGTGAAACCGTTACTCGTCCAGCGACACCGGCCCTCCGATAAACAAGACAATTTCGCGGTGTTGCGTCCCCGGGAATCCATAAATCGCGATCTATCGATTAGAGGAGAGGGCCTCGGTCTCGGCCGCCATCTTGAAAGAGTTTGCCACCAAACGATTGAATGTGTCCCCAAGCGGACATTCCGCGGTCCGATCCTTTCCTCCTCGGTCCTGCCGCGGGAATTGAAAGACACCGAAAACCGGCGACGATTCTATTTTACCTCGGCCAGCGTAGTCGCGCACCCGGTAAAAATCTTTATGGCGAATCGAGTCCGGGAAATGGGATGGCTTATCCACCTTTTTTTCCTCGTCTTCTTTTTGTTCCGCCCCATCTTCCCTCGTACACCCTCGCGCGCGTTCGTATCTTCGATGTTCGGTCGCGAGATTCTGTGGAACGATGGAAAAATCAATTTTCGAGAACAATTTTCCTTTTCCCCTCGATCCGCGGTTTTAACATTTTCGTTTTCCGCTCTCGAATCTCTTTCTGGGTCAGCCCTGCGAAGAACAGTTCATTTTTGCTCGAGCGACTGTGTGTTTTTAGTGGAAAATGGAATGGGGCTTGAAGCGGCTGTGGTGTTCGTAATTAATTATTTTTGCGGAAAATTGGATATTTAACTCTAGGAAAAATTTCTGTAGAATATGTAGAATGTTCTTTAGTTCTCTGTGCTTCGGATTTTATGTTTATAGCGCAGTTTTTATTGACATCGTTAACTTGAAAAAGGGGTGCACGAGAATTTGCGAATTTTTAAAAATTTTTCAGAGATGGAATGTAGCTTGTGATATAGTGTACGAGTTCTTCAAAACGTTAATTTATTATAGAAATAACAGTTAACGAACTTTGAGAAACGGCAATGGTTTATGAACATCCCCGTGCCAAGGGGGTGCAAAATATTGAAACATCAAAACTGACGATTGCTCGAGCTAGAAAGAGTAAACAAACATCGTGTCTGTTAAATAGAAAAGTTGATTGGCCAAAGAGATTCGTAGGAAAACGACGAATCCTGAGAATAAAAACGTTTCAACCCTCCGCGTTCGTTGATTCGCTCGATATTCCCGTCGAATAAAAATGAAAATAAAGTGGGGCCGTTTCGCGGGCCCCATCGGCGATACTAATTAAATAACCGGCGGATGGTCCCGTAAAAACGTCGCTCGTTTGACCTTGGAAAACGACTGGGCTGGATTGCTGCGATGAAAGCCACGCGGCAATTTCCGATTTACCGACAACAATTCTATTTGCCGGGCGGTTCGAAGGCGGGAGGATAAAAATCTTTATGGCGGATCGAGCCCGGAAAATGGGATCCTGTATCTTCTCCAGCTTTTCCGTCCTGATTCCACGAACCCCTCGCCCCGTTCCACCCTTGAACGTTCTTTTCTCCCGACACTGTTTCCGGCGACATTGCTAGCGAATAGAATAGAGACTTCTCAATAATTTTCATCTTCCCTATCGATCAACGTTTCTCACCCCCACCACACCACCACGTCTGTAGTAATTTTCGCTTCCTTTTCGAACACAACTGATTAACCCTTTGAGCCCCAAGCAGTGAAACAAAACGATTCAGTGCCTCGTTACAGTGTTGAGTATTGTTTGATGCAAGAATTATGCGATTTGCAAAATCAGGACTTATGCAGTGGTTGCGTCAAGGTCTTAAATTGTTTTTAAAAATGTACGTGGGAAAACATGTAATTAATACAAGAAGGACTTTTTGATTTTTCGTGGAACAAATTCTTATTAATTCCAAATCGTGCAGAAAATGATTGATACTGATGGTTTTGTTAGATTCAATCTCTTTGTAAGGGAACAGCATATTGGAACATTTTAAATTAAAGATCCCGTCAGTATTTTATTATAGAAATGGTGGACCATTCTATAAAAAGTGTAACAACGTGTGATATTTTTTTGAAATTTTTTCGATATCGTTTGCATTTGGTAGTTGAAAACCAGGTTTCTCACGCCAAGACCCAGATGCAGATTCTTGCAAAATGATATTCTGGTCACTAATACGCACAATATGGTATACTTTCGACCGTGACACAGATCACTCGCGCAGTTTCTCAGCGTGTTCTAGATTCTAAGCGGAATGATGCTCGGAATACTAGGTATTCCGGTGACAGACGGTCACCCCGAACGTTGCACCGGCTGACAAATAGTATTTTATAGTCGGCTCTGAGGTATTTATTACCCTCGGGGGCAAAAAATCCGATCCTGGATACCGGGAAACTATTTTTAACATGAAAATTTATCGTTCCATTGAGCTTGTTTCCCTCTTTTTTTTATCGTTCGCCGACCTGGAACTGTTGCCTATTGAATACTCAAGGAATTAGTCGAAGTACAATTAATATCTATATTAATCATCAATATACAAAAGCAATCCACTTTTCAAGAATCCTACATTTAATTCGAATCTAATGCAAACAGCAAATCGTTTGCATCTCAAGTAATTGGATGATGATTTGAAATAACAAATTTAATGGAGAATAACTAATCACGAAGGCCATTTTACAGCATCTAAAACAGAAAATTAATAGACGTGAAAAATGTGTAAATATCAAAGGTGAAAAATTCTTATAAAAATCATAGCCTCCTCGTAAGTTAAAACTTAGACGTTCAAATTGCAATCATATTAAACCGCAGATATTTTTCTCGAGTCTAGTTCCCGCCGTTTCGTCTCGAATCGTAAACGGAAGGTGTAGACCAAAAGTTATGGTCTCGAAGAGCCACACAGCCGAAGCGAAGAAGCAAAATGGCGTCGCAGGAGAAGAAATTGGTGCGAACTGAAGAAAGGCCAGCAGCGTGGGGTCTGTCGGCCAAACCGAGACGGTTTTTGCTCGTCGGGGGCACCGTGCGGGCTGCATTATTTTATTAGAATGAATTATTCATGCGCGTCACTTACACGGTATGCATAAGTCGCGCTCCTTCATCAATTCCTCCCCCTCTGGACGCTCGCGACTTATCTTCTCCTCTCGAGGCCTTTCCTCTCCCCTTTTCGTCCGGCAAAACTAGTTCGCAATAATTCTCTTCCGTTTCGTCGACAAAAACATTTCGAAAGTTGCGGCGATTCGCGGGGCCCCTTCGACTCCCGCGTTCGGGGCCCACGGTTTCTTTATGGGACTTTAAGCGCGATCGTTTTTGCGGCCAGGTGAAGAATGGGACTACGAGGCAGATAGGACGAGGTGGAGGGATTGGGTTTTTAGGGTCCGGTGATTTTAGTTTTCGAGTTTTTGCCAGATTTTTTACGAGAAGCTGGAAATTCTGAGAAAGTGAACTTGGAGACGTTTGAATAACTCTGGCCCAAGATATTTTTATTCGTGTATCGAACTTACACTTGATTTTGGGGTTTGTGGATTTTATTCTAATTTCGTGGAAGATTTTGTAGAATGAACAGACGACAGTGCGCCATTTAATGGATTACCAGAATTTTCTAAGATCGCGTACACATTTGCCGCTAGTTCTTCCAAGGATAGTAAGATGGAGTGGTACGAAACGAATTGGTCGCAGCCCCGGAAAGATAATGGCAGGCTAAACGGTGTCGGCGCCTTGATATGCAAAAGTCGGAATTTCCGCTAGGCTTCGGGAGCGCCGCGTTAAAGAACGGGAAAGAAAACGAACATGAAGACGAGTGGGAGAGGGCGAAAAGGCTGAAGATTCCCGGAGGAATGCCGCGCAAGGGCTATTCAGGTAATAGCCTCCGTTTACATTGCCTCTTTAATGTCCGCGATTCGTACGGCATTTGTCTTCGACCTTCCTCGGTGGGAAACCGCGCGCAGTCCATGGGAACCCTTTGATCTCGTGATCCTTTTTCACGATCGGCGATTTTCGCGACCGCCGTAACTTTCCTCTCGGAAGCCAAAATTGTTTCGTCTTTTCTTCGTGAACGAAAATGAACTTCTCCTTCTTCTGCTTCTTCTTCTGTTATATTCTGTTTCTTTATTATATTGAACTGCACGATATTTGTCAAAATTTTGAAAAAACGTGAGAGAACGCTTCGGCCGCAAAGGGTCACAACGCAAAAGTTTTTAAAATATTCGTGAAAAAGCTCGAATGAAACGAGGATGAAATTTGTTTGTATTTAATAAGTTACTAAACATTTCAGTATTGTACAAGTAAATTGCACCATTCTATTACGTATAACATGAAGAAAGATATATAGAAAGGAAATATTTTAGGTCGGAAGAAATATTTTGTTTTGAAGATAAAATAGCTTCGAGTGCAAAGGGTTAAATGATATCAATTTCATACGGAGCACGGTTTCTCAATTAATTTCGAGCAGAGGACGGTCCCGGGTCGGTAGCTTCAGATCTCTCGTGCTGATCAACACATCAATCGTCTTCTAGCCTGGATCCGATCGAGAAAAAAGGTGTCCTCGCGGTATTCGCGGTCCTGAGCCCCGGGGCCTTAACGAAACATTCTCCTGAGTGGTCCTAATTATCTCGTTTCGCGCGTGTCGCAAAAACGACGTTCCTGGTCCCCGCGGCAGGTGACACGCCGCAGGTAGACCGGCAGGGGGGCAGGTACAGGGGGCCAGGCTCGGTATCAGGACAAAACCGGCGAGGACTTTTCGGAATGCCGCGCCGGGGACGCATTCAAATCGTTTCGTCGCTTCGTTTTGCGTGCTCCGCCGCGGCGGATTGACGTTGAGGGATGACACGCTCCTCTTGGACGCGCAGATCGGCCGTGGCCCCCGCAAATCGTGGGACCGGGCCCCAGAAAACCGATTCCGAATCTCGAACCTCTCGCTTTTTGCGAATAGACGCTCCCCGCTTCAGCCTGCCCGCGAATAAAAATTACTACCTGCAATTAACGCGTTAATCGCAGAAGCACAGACCCCTCAGATCTGTCAAAGTAATTTACTTTTAAAAATTGCTAAAAAATCACGTTTTCTTCAGATGATACGAATTCAGGACCAACAATTTCATATTCTAAGTAAATATATCTGCTTGAAGACAGCCGACGAAACAGTATATTATTGTTGTCTATATTTAGTATATATTTACTCTTGTATATTTACCAGAAAAATGGATTGAAAGAGGATGAACGAATCCCTCGGGTTCGAAGATCTCCATCGAGCTCCGGCGATTTTAAACGGCGGATTTAGGCTCTTCTACAAGTATAATAAAATCCGTAGCGTTTCGCCGTGTACTTCAGTCTCGTATCTACAATTGTAATGGAAAAGAAGCGCTGCCGCGTTTCTTCTTTTTGCGAAGAAGCGGCAAGAGCGGAGGAGCCGGACGAGGAATTAGCAAATAGAAAGAAAAATGCGGGAGACACCTCCGGGGAAAAGATGGTCGTGGACGAAGAAACAGCATCGTCAACATTTTTACCGGCTGTTTTCGTCGGTTTTGCGAATTCGTTCGCGCGATCGTGCCGGGAATGACATCACGGACCCGTACGAGCTACACCTAAGAAACCAGCGGAATGCGTACGAAACCGCACAGGTGTTCCTTTTCTGAATGGTTCTCAGGTCGGCTCGGAAAGAACGAGACACGCAAGAAAAGTTCTTTCTGATGCCACGCCGATCGCTCCTACTACAGTTGACCGCTCTGCTCGACGACATCCATGACACCGGTGTTTACCATTCGCCTGCTAGTTTCGAACATCTGCAACAAAATAATGATCAATTTTACACACCGCAACAATTCCCAGGAAACATTTTTCAAATTCTATTCGGAACGCCACGATACGATGTACACGCCAGCATCATTATTGAATACAACGCGCCACCACGAAATATGAATATTTAATAGAAGAAACTCGTAAACATATCAAGATCAAGTTTGGAAAATTTGTGTCAAAAAGTTTTCTGTTATTCAACGCAGAGAAGACCGCACGGACTTGACGAACCCAATATTTTTGCACCAATATCTTGTTCCATTTTCCCTAGTACCACGAACCAAGGATCGATATCTCCGCGAGGATCGATAGCGTCGCGGTCTAATCATCGGCGGACGTTCTTCCGACGTCCACGGGGATCTACGGCGGTCCGGAGATCGACGAGAGGGATCCAGCATGCCTCGATCCCCCACATGGAACCGTCTCTTCCTTTCTGGTCCGCATTATAAGCCGAAACCGCGACCAGCTGGAAACAAGACCGGCGACAAGAGACATTCCAAAAGAAGAGGCGCAAGAAGGAGGAGGGTTTCGAAGGAGGGATCGACACACAAATACGGCAATAGAGAGGATAGCAATTTGCTTGCGGCCGGCGGAAGATATACGTTTCCTGGCGATTGCGAAGCGGAGCAGAGCGAAGCGAAGCAGCGCGGAGCGGAGGTCGTCGGTTTCGCGCGTTTAACGTCGTAACGATCGAGATTAGACGGGGATCGGCGTGTTCGTTCGGACGAAGGGCGGATCGCTCGTTAGCTCAAGAGAAAGAGGAGAGGATCGTGTGTTATAGTGTGCACATACGAGTCCGAAGCCGCTGCTAACGAGCGCGCGACACGCACCGGTCTTGTTCCCCAGCGCCGCGATCAGACCGACGGAATCGGCGACGTCTTTTTCCGACGCTGATCCGCGATTACGCCAATTTGCTACGTTTTCGGGCCATGAGTTTCCTTCTCGGTTTCCATACGTGATAAACCGCCTCTCGTCGACGCCCATTACACTTTTCCGGGCGAATTTCAGGAGAAAGTAGGCTTCAATCTTGTGTTTCGTTATGGTAGTTTGGAGAAAACGGCGAAAATTATGGTTTGGGTCTGTCTGATGGATTTTGTCGCGGGTTTAAATAACCGTTTGCTTATCTCGGAATGCTAGTAGCCGCTCGTTTGGGTCCGTTTGGATAGAAAGTGGTTTATTAACTCTGTTGAATCTTTTAGCTAGAAGGACTTTTCAAAATATTAGAAATATTTTCTTTAAATAACTAATGAGGCTAGCGTGGCAGCGAATGTGTCATAGATTTTGTTTGAGGTTCTTCCCATGATACTGCCTCGGCTTTCTCCGTGATGGGTTTAATCAAACATTTTAGAAAATTACTCCTGTATTCAATAAGTACAGTTGACCTAACGAAGAATACATTGAAGGTTTTCCTACACAAAGGGCTATTTAGTTTGAACTTTTTATTATGATACTGACTCGTCACTGTATTACAACGGGTTAGTCAGAAGCGTAGGAAATTGTCCCTGTATTTTGTGGAGAAAGTAGGCAAAGACCTAACGGAGAATTCATTGTAGAAGCTTTTCGTCTAGAATGGGCGGAAAGTTTGGGAAGATGGTTGCGCGAGGTAGCGAAAAGCGTAGCTCGCTCGCGCGTAACGTCCGCGTTCCTGTTGTTCCTTGTCGAGAGATGAAGCGATTTACTGAATTACCGCGAGGAGACAGGTGGCCAGGTAGGCACGAGGTTACCTGTGGTGGAAACGCCGAAGCCAAGCCGCCTGTGTGCATTAGTGACGCCTGTTAGCGGCGACGCCAGCAGGCGCAAGAAACACCATAAAGCCGCGCGAAACAGCCGGGACCAGGGATTACGAGCCACTCCGTGGCTTCAGCCGACGGCCGACGGTCTATCTCTCTATCATTTCAAGCCTTTTCCCGCGGTCGATACTGGGATCGGTATGCTGACCGGCTGAATAGCGTGAAACCGTCGTTGCAATTCATTTTAATGCTTTTTCGAATAACCACGGAAGCCTCGCCACTCTTTTCTAACGAGAATCTTACCTCTTTTCACCCTTGCCCGTTATTCCGGTCAGTTGAACCCAAAAACAGACCTCTGCATGCAACTGGAATTTTTTCTATGTCGCCACGGTCGTACATGAGGTTTGTGTAACCTCATTTAATATCGACTGTGTATCGTTGTATAATATTAGGGGGACCCATAAGTAATCAATTATTTTGAAATCTTATACAAACTTTGTAGTCAATTCAGGTTTTTATTTCTTAATTCATTATATAATCTCCACCATTATCAAGGACAGTTTGCTATCTTCCCTGCAAATTTTCAATCCCCCTCTTATAGAAATCTAGGGTTCGTGAAGCAAAATATGACTCAAGATGCCTCCTTACATCTTCTATAAAAGTGAATGTTTTATTTCTTAAATAATGCTCCAAAGATGTGAAAAAAATGATATTGAGAGGGAGCAATATCCGGTGAGTACAGGGGATGATGTAAAACTTCCCATTGCAATTCTTTGATTTTTTTCTGAGTGAGTTTCGCTGTATGGGGCCGGACATTGTCAGTATGCAGTATTACACCTGTTCTGTGGACTAAAGATACCCTCTTTTTCAATAGTTCTGAATACAGCCGTTGTAATTGCTGACAATACAACTCAGCAGTAACTGTTTCTCCAGGTTTCAACAACTCAACATGAATTGTGCCACGACAGTCCCACCAAATGCACAGTAACACGTTTCTAAGTGATAAGCTAGGTTTAGGGGTTGATATTGCGGATTGATTTGCAGAAAGCCATTGCTTGGAACGCTTTATGTTATCATAAAGAATCCATTTTTCATCTCCTGTAACGATTCTGCTAAGCAATGGATCTCTACGAAATCTAGATAGCAATGAAGTGCAAATTGATCGAGAAATATTCTCGTTGGTCTCAGGTAATTGACGCGATACCCATATTCCTTGCCTATATCACTTTTCCATTTCGCGTAGGTGCCTTTGTATAGTTGACCATGCGGACCCAAGGCTTCTCGATAATTCTTGTATACTTAATTTTTTTTAAATTTGTTTAATGTTGCTTCAACATCAAAGGTCATTAGCAACACGGTACATTTTCTTACAATATATTATACATATTTGTATCGTTGATATACTTAGCAAGACCGGAGATATACTCCTTAGAACTTAACAGAATAGGTAAGGATCTAGCAACTTAGCATTTTTCGTTTCATTCTAACTAACTCTGCTAACTGGTACTTTACATATATCGCAGATCGTGTTTTCCTTCTTATTTAACAAAAATGAATGTGTTATTTCTGAGTGCCCAATTCTGATTCTAGAAATTGAAGTTTGAGTTGGACGATCTCCTAGACTTGGAAATTTATGCCATTCAAAATCCACTCCTCCATTATGATATTTTTGTATACAGTTCCTTTTAATTTTGTCAAATACCTGTTTCCTAAAAATTTTATTTAGGTGGTTTCTGAGATCTTTTAGTCTGGTATAATGGGTGATTTATTTCATTTTTGTGTTGCATGCTGCTCATTTGGCTGCTCTATCAGCGTTCTCATTACCTTGTATACCCATATGCGATGGAATCCAGCAAAGAGTAATAGATTTGCCGGTTTCAAGCGCCGAGTTATAACTTTCTTGTATTTCCTGTATACATTCATCAGTTGTATCCAAATCTTCAATGGCCATAGTAGCACTCTTTGAGTCTGTAAAAATTGTGAATCTATTCCCAGAGGACTTTTTTATTACTTCTAGTGCTTTAGATAGAGATACTTAATTTTGAATCAGCTTCCACTACAGATTTTAGAGTGTCATTATCAAATTCTACTGGTCGTCCACTACGAGACCTGTCAGAGAGATCATAATCACCATCACCAAACCTTCTGAACCAACCTTGACACTTGTTGACCACATCTCCATAAACATCGCAAATTTTCTTTGTTGTTACCGTTGTAAGTTCCGCATGAAAATGAAAAAGTACGCAATGACGAATATGATCCTCGGAAGGTATGGACGCCGCCATTTCATTACAGGGTTGTAAAAACAAATTAGACTTTCCAGAATATTTTGAATACAGGCTGCTTTACCGAGAACTGTAAAAGAATACATGTTTCCTGTTCAACGATCGGTACAGAACTAAAATCAAAACAAATTCTTTGCAAACGATTGATTACTTATGGGTACCCCTAATAGTTCTAAAAAATAAAGGATATTTATGAATTTTGTTCTAGAAGATTATTGACAATAGGCGAATAAACTTTCTTGGGGTATATAGATACATTATTAAACCAGATGAAAACGTTTTTTTCGACGGATTTGATTATTTGTTTATCATGGAAGTCCTCACTTGTGCGACGCGTGGCACAGAAAATGGCACTAGAAAATGGAATAATCAGATTTGCAGCTTCCCGAGAGTACTGTCAACATTTTAAACACGACTTGAAGTGGATGCTGGGTTATTGGCAACAGCGGTGTCAATTCAGGCCCCCTTTCAGCAAACGGTCGAGGGTATTCAATCCCGAATGTGGGCATTTTGGAAGTTTGATGGGCCCGATCGGACGCGGTCAAAAGTCCGCGTAACAAAAGGCTGTCCGCGACACTCATCCCCCTTTCAGAATTCTTCGATCCCGTCTCCGCTTCCTCAAGCCAACGTTCCTTCAGGTTTCGAGAGCGACGTCCCGTCGCAATCGGTCTTTGGCCAAAAGCCGACAGCTTCTCTCCCCGCCGCGATGTTTCGATACAAATTACACGAAGAGGGACACGGACGGACCAGACGCATCACTACGGATCCGATGGATCCACAGCAAGCAGAGACCACGGGGACCCGGGACAGGGAAGACTGATGTTATCTCGAACGCATGCGGACCGGCCTTTTTGCTCCCTTAAGCCCCACGAAACGCGAAACCTCGCTCCTTTTTTGCTACGACTTCGCACTTATTCGCGGTTTTCGCCGAAAATCTTCCAACTCCTCCATTATACCCTGCCTCTTTTTTCCCACGAACCGACTGTAACTTATTGGGTCGTTCGGAAAGTGATATCGCTTTTATTTATTATTTTCAAGGGAAAAACGATTGTTCACTATTTGCTGAAATGCCCAGCTGTCGAGATATACAATGAGTTTGCAACTTGGAACGCAGCTAGCTAATCACTTAATAAATGAAACTTATAAAAATGAAATTACTTTACGAACAACCCAATTTTAACTGCAGAAATTAATTCGGCACCGTTCCAAAATCAATTGTTCATTTATCTACGGTAGAATCGCAAATCTTTCGATTCTCAAGATAATCTTGAGGAGATTAGATATACCTATTTGAGCTTAACACTAGAACTACCGAGCCCTAAACGCGACTCAGACTTATCCCTTTATGATAACAGCAAGATTGAATTTTCTCAGGTTTCGTACGATTTTTATGGTAACATGTACTCCAAAGAAGAGATATATGACAAAATTTCTCGTGAAACCGTTTTCATAGTTTCACTAATCGTGAAAGAAAAAATCATCCGTCAGTCATTTTGACTGGTTCGGTAATTATTATATTTATGTTATTTTTTAACCAGGTTTACATCATTCTACAAAGCTGAGACGTCAACCGAATCGAAAATTGCCGATACTCCTTTTCATTTTATCTATTGCCCGTAGAACGACAGGAAAAGGTTGATCTACCCAAAATTCGCGTTCGTTGTTCGCCGCAGAACTCGCCAAAACAAACCGCGCAGAAAATTTATGGTCGCGATCCGAAAGGGAGCCAGGAGGATGATGCTCGGTGTTCCCTAAATCCGGTAAATTTGATAAATGCGCCTCACGTCCGATCTATTTTGGAAAAGGTGAGCGCATTCGCGAGTCGCGGCGGGGCTTTTGTCTCACCGTTGACTCCTCGGGGTCCGTCGGGGCCCTACTAAGCCCCTGTCCCCCTCCACCGCGACGGACGCGTGCAGGGGAGCCGTTGGACGGTGGTTTTATTTGCTCGTGAAGGCCCCGGCTACCTTTTTTGCCGGGCCGAGGACCGCTAACAAGCGCTCTTTTGCTCCTCGCGAATTGTGATGCCGCTGACACTTTAGTGATGTTCCTGCCTCTTTCGAAGGGGCCACTCCCCGCCCCCTCTTTCCCTCTCGCGCCCCCCTCTTGCCAGACCATATTCGGCATCGTGCGGGCCCCGACGTAAAATTCACCGAGCCACGACAGATGGAATCCGGCGAGAACCTGCACCCTGCGAAACCCTTTTCTTATCGTTATTACTAGACCGGGGATCTTTATGTAGTTTTCGTGCCTTTGTACGCTAATTTGTTGACTCCGGGAGTTTATGCTAATTCACGTTGTTACGCGGGTTCCGGGAACACGGAATTAAATAGAATTCTGTTTCCCTGACGAGCGGTGAATTAGAAATAAGCTTCCTATACATGAAGCACAAAGAAATTATACTAAATACATGTAGAACCAGCTTTCTGTATAATAAGTCCAAGACGTCCAACAGTCCAAGTGCCTTTAGTTTCTTTTTCTCAAACCAAGAATAATGCTCGTTTGGCAAGGACCTATTGTTTCGTGGGAGGGGGTTACTTTTCGAAGCTTTTCAACAAATGCCTTCGATTTTGAACTGGCAATCTGGTTCGGGACGATCGTGAGGCGGTCCTAGAAAAAGCAATTTACAAGCTGGAAATATTTTCACAGCTAGACGTCGCAAGAAGCTGTAACCGGGCGACGCTCGCCGATTCCCGGTCTCGTCTCCCTTCGGCCCCGCAAAAAATCGTTCCCGAGAAGAAATTCCAGGTGGAACAGCCCCGCGGGCCCTCCGAGGCCCATCGGTTGGCCCTTCCTATCCTCCAGAGCTTCGACGTCGAACTTCGAGATCCTCGTCCCTCCGCCTCCGCCCTTTTTCTTCTCCCTTTCCGCGTCGCGTTTGCACTTGAGGCCCCAGAGAGAGAGAGATTCCATAGCTCGTTCCCTGTCCGCCATTAAAAATGTATCAATCTCGGAGTGGATCGGTGTTTTGCGGAGCACCGGCTCTAAACAAGGACGAGCCGACCACGGAATGTGCTTAAAGGCGTCCTAAAGAATAACGCGACCGCGAGAGCACGCCGAGAGAGGCCGACACTTTTTCCGTAATCGAGAACTGTGCACGGGTTCGATATGCCCACCCTCCGGGTGATTTACGCGGCACCGGAAACCGGGAATTTGATCGATTGATTCGTCCGGTGGGCGTGAAACTTCTCCGAAGAAATTGGAACGATGCCCTTATTTGTGTTCGCCAACCATGTTGGAGAATGATCTAATAAGAACTTGAGCAAGGATCTTAACCCGTTGCGGTCCGAAGTGTTCCTGATCTTTTATTTCAGAACTTGCAATTTAGTTACATTATGTAGCTCCGCTAGCCTATGTAGAACAATTAAGAAATACTACAATTGTGTAATAAGTAGCTATTGGCGAAACAGTTAATGTCGAGTCTGGCTCAACATAGGGCCGGAAAGGTGGAAGGGCGATTCTCTTATTTGTGTAGAACGTTTTTGGACACAACTAATAGATGATTTTAGTCGCGTATACAGTACTCAGATAAATTATATTGCACTCGAAGCTATTTTAACTCCAAAATGAAACATTTCTTCCGACCTAGAATATTGCCCTTCTATATACTTTTTTCATGTTATACATACGAAAATGGTGCAACTTACTCGTACAATACCGAAATGTTTAGTAATTTATTAAATACAAACAAATCTAATAATGTAGAAATATTTTTAATAATGATACAGCAATTTTTAGCGGTGCCTTACAGTCACCATTCGAGTGCTAAGTTAATAAAATTTTCAGTAAGATTGCTAGCATACAGATTGTTTTAACATAAAAATAAGTATAGATTTCTAGTTACCTTGAATTCTTTGTTCCAAAGAAAACGGTCGAAATCTCAGGAAAAAATAGAATTAATCAAAGTCTATTCGTTAGGGATGAAAAACGTCGACATCAGGATTACTATGTAAAAAGAAACAAGGAAGTTAAGACAGGGATACAGTCGATCTTCGTCCACCTACCTGGCAGTCGAAGTTTAAAACCAACTTGCTAAAACTTGCAAATCCCTTTTTTCTTCAAATCATCCCCCAAGAGACATCGACTCTGCCAGCCGGCAATCATTATACGTCTCCGGAGGACCAACTTTTCCTTTTGAGGGGCTGCACACCGAGCTGCCATTATTCGTCAGATTTGGAATTCCCTCGAAATTGGCTTAGCAGAAAGCCGGTAATCCAATTTCTTAACAACAATTAGTAGCTGGGCCGAGGGTTGAAAGGCAGAAATACCGGTACCGTTCTAAGCTCCGGTCACACGAGCCAACACCTGGATTATTCCCGGTAATCTCCGCTCATTGTCTCTGCGGACGGTATCGATTGATTTACGACGATTTACGATCGACCGGGGGATGGACGCCCGTTTTGTGCCTGTTGCCACGTGACGGGAATGACGCTCGTTAGCGATCGATCATCGCTTTACGACGCCGAGACGTCAATGGCCGCCGGAGAACTAATTGAACTTCTCCGAAAGCGAACCGATCGACTCCATTTCCTGTGTGTCTTTCTTTTCCCGAGCTGGTGATGCAATCAATGAGCCGGCGCATTGCTCTTGTCCGATTGCAGATCCAAAATGCAATTTTAGAAGGTATTACAAAATGATTAGGGACCTTCATTGATTTCGGAGATACTTGTGCAATTGAAAGTACAAACACCATTTTCATCGAATCCCTTGAGGTCCACCTTCTTAATAATAATTTTATTGTGAAAAACGAGAGGAAACACAACACCGTGGAGACGTCAGAAAAATGAGGGAATTATTGCTACACTATTTTCGACTGATTATAATTATGGAAAGAAAGAAAGAAATCTTGTGCATACAAAAATAGTCACAAAGAAGCACTGCATCTTGCTAAAGACCAACAGAATATTTTTGCAATTCGATGGTAGGAGAAAGGGATTTCGCACGGTCATTTTCGAGAAGGTAACAAAGAATATGGCGGCGAGAGGAAACGCGAGGCGCGGCAGATCCGGCGACGAAGGTCCCCGCGAAAATCGTCCTCGTTAATACCAGACAGTATTCCATAAATCCTGAGTAATGCGTTTTTACGCATTTGTTACAGTGCATAATGGCGGCTTAATTGTAGGCTAGTAAGCCCGGCCCGCGGCTACCTCGTTTCGACAAATTTATATGTGCAGGCGTACGTGCGCGCGGCAAATGTCTGTATAGGGTGACGCGAAAATAACCGTTCAAATGTACACGTCATTTTTCGTTGTGGGTTTAATAACAACGCTCGTTACTCGCTGGACATATCGCGCTCGGCATGCTACATTTATTTGCCGCGTTTCATCTTCGTTATCTGATTCGTTTATTAACTTTTGTCCCCTTTCTGCTGTCATCCGAAATTCTTAGCTCGTTTTCCATTCGCTATTCTCTATTAATATTCATTGGTTTCATTGTTATTCATCGATCGATTGCTGGCGATTAATGTTACGAGTTATTGTTGTGTTGGTACAACAATATTTTGATTCGGCTATCTTTGAAAACACTTGCAGCAGCTAGGGATCATTTTCTTGTGTTTTGTTGAGTATCCAACAAGTATTCGATAAGCTTCCAATATTAATTGCTTAAACGGATCGGTCAAAGATTAAGTAATTTTTACTGGAAGCCCTACATTTTTCAATTTTAAATTACTTCTTTTGTCGTAATTATTACAAGAAGAAGGATTATTATTAGAGGGTCTATCTTGCTTCTCTAGCAATTGCCACAGAAAATGTTTATTTTGTACAAAGATCCGCAATCCGCTTATCGATCATCCAACAACTTAGACAAGCCGAGAAACGTATTCCCAGACAGACAAGCTTCTGAAATTCTAAATTCGCACGAATACAGTCGGTGTGCAGGGCGTATTGGTCGCCGAAATGCGGCTAACAAGCTCAATTACTGCTGGCAAAACAAAAGAAAGGTTCGTTGAATGGGGCCACCTGCGCTACCTGTCGCGTCGACTTCTCCCAGCATAGTTCGGCCTGTAATCGGCCATCGAGCCTTCTAATCCTTCGACCAGGGGATCAGCTACCTCAGGTGGTCGGAAAAGCGGTTCGATAGATCCTGAAGAAACTTCGGCAAATCCGTCGACCACGCAGGCGTTTAACTTCGCATCGATTTCATTGTATTAACCGCAGCCGCGGTGTGCGCCGATCCTAAACCGGTTTAGGCCAGCTGGCGTACGAACAGCGCCGCGAGGCCGTGGCCACCTTCGGCTAATTGAACCGGTCGGGGATTAGTTAGCGCGTACGCACCGCCTCTAAATATTTTGGCATTAACGACGAATAAATCACCGCGCCCGGCGCGGTGTGCCGGCCGCGAATAAATCCTCGACTTAGTCCCGGGCATTAGGCTCTCGTTTCGCGTAACCCTAACTCCTCTTCCACGATCTCCAGAACACCGCCGAACCACCGGGAACGGGACTTACCGCCGATTAGACGCCATAATTCACCGCGATAAACGCGACTGAATTCCATAATTCACCGACCAGGACCGCGACGATGCTAAACACTGACCACTGTGTGCTACAGTTGCAGCGTTCTACCGTTAGGCTGCAATTTTTTACTCCCATATTTCCGTTTTTAACATCACTATTATAACATCATTACATTTTCAGATACAGCTGGGCCTTGGTCCATTATATTTTTTGATGCTGCTTCAACCCTTACATGTCTGTTCTTCAGAAATAGTTGCTCGAAATCCTAGAATAATACATCACACAGTGTTGCTTTATATTTGGCTAATAAAAAATACATATTTTCACACTTTATCAGCCGGAAGCCTATTGTGCTGTTCCCAAAGGGAGCTAAAAAATGTATAGTGATGGAACACTACAACATACACTGAGAACAAAGTGGAGCAACCTTTCTGGCGATTACTTCCGTAAATCGTCGTTCTTTTTTTAGGCTTCGATCGTCAAAAGTATTTAACGAAAGAATGAGCTTAACGGCGATTTTCCTCGACGGAACGACCAAAACACGAGTCGCCACGTTAGAAATCATGGTCGCAACGATAACGTCGATAGCGCAAGTAGTAACGTCGTCGGCCAGGAGCTAATTTGCCGCTATGGAACAGGTAATATTCGAGCAGGTAATATTCGAGCAGGCCCGGGGAATCGTGGCTCATTGGACACGTACACGTGCAATCCGGCGGGTAACTGTTCACCGGCAGTAAACCCGATTCACGATCGGCTTCACATGGCGGTCATGCAGCTGGTGAGGAGATCGCGCATGCGGCTGAATACGAATGGCCGCATTGTTCCCGCGTCAAATCGTTTTAATGGAGTCTTATTATAGCCACCTTCTACACCGGACCCTCGATAACACGACTCGGGGACGGCTGGCCCGCGATCCAATGCGAAACCATCCACGGATTATTGCTCGCCGATAATTCCCTCGTAATTCCCGGTTGCGACCGGAAGCCCCTACCGATCGGACACGTACTGCGATGTTCCGTCGTTCGATCGGCTTCCGATAGGCTGCTTCGTTGCCAACAAGCATTGATTAGATAGCAAGTGTTAATAACCCGATGCGATGCGGACAGTTGCGCGCTAGAGATAAGCTTCCGATCAAACGGTTCGAGGAAAATAGAAATTATTAACGTCGGCCGAGTGGTGGAAGGTTCAGTTTTCTGCGACGAACGGTCGAAACGGATTCCTTGAAAAATTGTTCAACGACCATGGCAATTTTTCGAATCAATACACTGCTCTTAGGAAAGTGTTTCTCAGTCTTGATGACGACGATTTCGCTTGGAACAAAATTGATATTCGATAACACATGATCCAGTAGCGAAGCTGAACTCTTTCACGATTTCATTTTACGAGATCCCAACAAACAACTTTCTCGCCTAAAAGGATCGAGACGACGCACCGTTAGGACGGTTCCGCTGACAGATACAGACGTCAAACGATTGTCCCGCGAATTATGATTAATTTGACGACGCAATAATTGCCAGGCCGGGAGAAAGATCGAACCGATAGTTACGAAAAGATAAACGGGAAGGGGATCATCTCTCCACTTCGAAGCGGAGGAACCAGCGTCCCTCGTCACCGCGTCATCGTCGGAGCATCGATTTATCTTCGGCCGATCTAGTAATTAATTTTAAACGCAATATAATTGGATGCTCGTAATTTAGCCCGGGCCCTTCTCCAACTCCCCCTCGTCCCTCCCGCTATCGATGATTAGGGTAACGTACGCTCGAAAGCTTCTTAATTGACTCGTTGCCCTCTTTTTCCGTCGTCCCCACCTTTTTCTCAATGACAGTGTTATTGAACGGGCCTCGAAATTATTGGCACAGGTGAGGAGTCGGCGGAATACTGAATTTCAGATGTCTCTGATAATGATAAAGGGATCGTTCGCCATTTCCATTGTACGCATTGAAATCCAGTATTGTAATATAAACAGCAAATATTAACATATCTATTATCATCACAGTCTTGAATTTACAGAAAAATTCATTGTTTAGCTTAGAGAATTTAAAAAATAAATTTGGTCATATAAAATGTATTTACCAATATTTAGATGTATATAATAACATTTACTACATATCCTATGCGCCTTTTAGAGTCGAAGAGTTGAACACATCACTGAGTCATCAGACAACATCAGTTTAACACTTTGACTGCCAAACTAGAAACCGCAAAAATTCCATGAAGCCAAAACAAGTTATTTAATGAAATAAAAATTGAAAAAATTAAGTGTAATATATTGAGTAGTCCTCCAACTTTCTTGCATTTTATAGATACTACTCAAATTTAGTGCAATGAATAAATTAACGTAAAAATTCCTTTTAAAACCAGGACAAATAATTTTGTCACCCACATATGGGTGACATGGCGGTCAACGTGTTAATGCTGTACACCCTTAAGTGTCACGTGCTCGTCAGACGTTCGACGTCCTGGAAGAAACAAAACGAAGAAAATTTGACTTGCAGCGTTTTGAGGACCGCGGTGGAAGGATCGTGATTTCTATAAAGAACTAAAATCCGAGGTCATCGGGCACACGTGCAGCCCAATAAACCTCCAGCACCAATACCCGGCGGCGCGGATCGCACACGCGGGAATATTCAAACGCATAAACATATCGTCGCCCTGCACGCCCCCTCGCGCACGCTGCGAAGATTGGCCGAGCCCAGGACGCATGTCTTATGGTAATATTCCGCAGTGTTAGCAGGACCTTACAATATTATTTGTCCGCATTAAATCGCTTCGCCGCTCGGCTCCTCTCATCGGTTCTCAGCCTATGCTCTTTCGCCTTCGAACGCGTCACAGGCCGCACAAAACATTTAACAACATGAACATGTACTTCACATTCCATTAAGAAGAATTAATACGACCGCCTTCGACGTAGTCGCCAAGATTATTAGAACAAAAATGGGGAAAATTCTGCTACGTCCTTGGATGTTTGAAACAATTGTACACAATTCTAGAATTCCTTTTGTGCCTGTTTGTGCCAGATGTAACTTCAAATAAAGATTAGCTGCGTAAAATGTTCTTTGTGACTGTTTACTTAAATATTTACCATTAGCCTCAGTATTAGTATCAGTACCATAGTTGGAATTTTTTAATCTTTTGCAGACGTGGATTTTTGAAATAAATGAACACAGTTTTCTCAGAGAATTAAACTGTGCACCTTAAACATTGTGAAAACGAAAAATGTGTGTAGAAAATTCTTACATTATTTGAAATGTTAAATTGTTTGTTTGGAACTTTAAAAATCGAATACACGAAGAATCGACGAAAATCACGAATTGTTTATTTGAGGATACTATATCATTAGTACCTTTTCCATTTTTTAAATGATAGTACCTACACACTGGGACGTTTTAAAGGTCCAAACGAATTACGAAATTTTTAAGTCTGAATTTTTACCAGTCTCTGGATAAGCTTTAAAACAAGATTAACGTATTCAGTTTCATCCAATTAGCATGTCCCATTGGAAACACTGTAGGCCGATCCGCTCAGAATCGCCGCATAATCTCGGGCGTTCGCATCATTTTGTGGGCCCTTGGGTTATTCGTGAATTTAAGGCGGCCGTTTGCGACACCGTCGCACGTTTTCTTTCGACTCTCCGCTTTTTTTTTACGAGCGTTTCACCTTCTTAGCCGATCCGAGGGACATCGGTGGCGGGGTGCTCGTTCTAGAACGAGATTACTAGCTAATTTGTTAAACGATTTAATGCCGGGCTGCTTCCCGACATCGTTATAATATTAAAATGAGAACCGCTGGGATCGTATTTTCTCGAAAGATGGCGGACACATGGGAGAGAAAAGCGACTTGAAATTCGGCGCGCGGTTCGTTCACGGACGACAAGAGCTTGCGACCGGGCATAATTAACGGGTTAATGAGACCGTTATTGTTAATTATGAATTTATCGGCCGTGTCCGAGAGCTGAGTACTTCAATCCGCGCGAGTTAAAGGCTCGCGTGATTAAAAAGACGTTAATGGACACCACGGGGGGTGGGGGTGGGGGTGGCGGCGGCTGAAGTATGTAAATTTTGGCGAATCGTTCGCGCGCACTGTTTGAGGGAGCACGATGCTAAATTTCATTGCGATCGTAACTCCATGGCAACCGCTCGTTTCTGGAAGATCGTAAAACTCTCATTTCCTGGTCACTGCGTAATCAACAAAACGAGAAAAAACTTTATCGCTCGGGATCTCTAAAACAAGATCGTTGAAATGATCTCTCGATGACTTCGAAATCTGCGACACTCCCAAGTGTAACAGATTTCTGAAAATCTTCGAAAACGGAGAAAGAACTGCGAATCTTTCGAGGTCCTCGGAATATCCTGTTATTTAAAATATATAAATATATTTTAAAAAATTCGATCAGCATTCGATGCATCAATGCACATGCAACAAATCTGCAGTAGTGAGACATACACCTCGAAAATTGAATTCAGCTTTCGTAGAGAATATGTCACTGTGTCGACCGAGCGGAGGTTCGAGTGAAATTCAGGAACCTTGTCTACGGTTCTAAATGACGGTATTCGTCATCGGAATGGTCGGTTGCAGTGACACAGAGGATCGAAAGCGCAGCGCGTGGCGCTCCCTGTTCGAGCTCGGTTCCTTGCCAAGACGTCATTAGAATCCTCTTAGAACACAATCTCTCGCCCGCTGCGTGGATTCTCTCATATCGTGTACGAGGTGATAAGTATCGCCGCGATACATCACCTAAACAAACAGCTTATGCCCAAGCGGAGGGGCCGAAGGTGTTCCAGGATGGACGAGGACGTGGGGCTCCGAGAAGGGAGGGAGACCAGGTGAAAATAGGGGGGGTCCGAGGGGAGGGAGAGAGAAACGACAGAGTGAGGGGAACCGCGTGAAAGAGGGGGGCAGAGGGTGGCGGGGGTGAAAGGGACGCGGTTTGTAGCCTGGCATTTGTTCGGTTGTGGCAAGAGAGACATCCATCGTTGCCGCAGGGGGTCCATGAAGTAATTGTCTGCCAGACATCGTCCAATCCGGGACCAGCTCAACTCTAGATTAACGTCGAACCAAATTCTGACCAGTGGCTCTCATTAGGACCTCAATCTCGTTGCCCCCTATTTGTGGGGGACACGTTGGTAATTAATAGATCGCTGACCTTCAGGTAAATTATCATTTTCGTATTTAACTTTATGGAAACCGACGAAATATTTCTTTCATGGATGGAATCATTATAGTTACTAGGCTTTTAAGTTGACCACATTGCACAGAGTTGATCTCAACAATTCCATTTAATTCATCCCTCCGTGAACAATATATTTATATTTTGCTTACCTATACAGTAAAACCTCGCTCGTAGTAACTTTGTTCGTTGCGCACTAGCGATCCCCCCACCACGATTTGTTAGAAGTTCTGGAACTCGTGGTGGGGGTTGAGTGTGATTGGTTATCTCTTGCGTTGCGCAACCTTGATCTTTGCATGCGATTTCGGTTCCGTTTCGTGCAAAGAACTTGGAACTACTATACTTATAATCTACCCATGTAGTGTATAATATTTAGTACCTGTTCAATCGATCTCTTGAAGTCTTATTATCTCTTTTAAAACAAATTTAAAGGGGAGTGTTATAAATGATTTACTTATTATTGGTTGAACCTCGTATGAAATATTTTTCGACATGGGTGCAGTCCGCGAAAAAATGAATTTTGCGAGATCCGAGCGTTCTAAGTCGGTGAAAAAGTGGGCGTAGTAAGAGCCGAATACGGATGCCGATAAATTACGTGTATAACGATTCACCTACGGGTATGCCTCGGATTCGAGCACGATCGTTCAGGAAAAGGCACCGATCGAGAAAGAGGAAAGGGAAGGGAAGAAAGAAAGAAAGGCAAGAAGGTAGAAAGCAGAGAAACCATTAACGACGTGCAAGCACGTTGGCACGATACCGAGACGTAAAATAGGGGTTCAAGTCGCAGGGTGTTTCGCTCGGGGTATTTTAATGGTGTTATAATGTATGTATGCTTTACCACCACCGACCGGTCGCTCCTCTCGATTATACGTGTAACCCATACTGGCTTATGGGGCCCAGACGCCTCGGACGAGTTCGACCCAGCATGGGGCCCCTTCGATATATTCAATCACGAAATTATCACTTCTGTACTGCCCGTGGTGCCTCCGCAGTACTGTACCATCGATTTCGCGAGCCACCATTCATAATGACAACTGTGTACAGCGCTCGGTAATTAAAAAAAACCGCCGAGGTTTGGATATACATATCAACTCTTACGCTTTCGGAGAATTCGATGCTCCGGCTGAGGAGATCGGCCGTGTATCATTTCGGGGACTTGCGAAACTGTTCACTTTCGTAAGTAAATCAAAACTTTCGGCTGTACTTTTTGCTAATTACCAGTAATGTTCGTGCGAACTTCTAAATAATTTAAAAATAATATTGATAACAGAGCAAAAAATTTTTGGAACCTAACCTCAAACGTACTATACGGTACTAATAATACTCTACAGTTTATTTATAGTTTAATGGATCTTGTAATTCGAGCTCGAATATGTTCAAAGATCGGAAAGTTTCAGGGATGTTTCAGAAACTAGTTGCTGGTTGCAGGTTCAACCCCTAACTTTGAGGGCAGTTTTCACCCTTCTTATATGAAAAGGGCTATCACGTGTCCCCTTGTCGGCAGATTTCATTCAACCCCCGCTACCTCGTACATTTTTTACCAAATCCCGATAAACGGGTAGAGAGATAGGATCAGTCACGCGAAAGAAAGTCCCGGTACGGGTGAAAGAGTCCCGCGATCTATCGGTTCATTAGCGTCTCAAAGGAAAGGAGGGCGGGGGCGTGAGAGAGGGGGTCGAGTCCAGGTAATTAAGGCATCGAAACAGATCACGATCGTGTCGAAAGGTAAAAGCCTGTTTCGCGACGGGCCCCGTCGGAAAAGGGAGCAAGAAGAGGGCGCCGTCGATGGGGCGTCCGATCCATGGGGGTCCGAGGGGGGGGGGGGGGGGGTCACGGAGCTTTCGAGGCGTATCTGGACACCGTAGGGGGGCGGCAGGTGGGAAAAAGGCTTACACCTTTCTCTTTTCGGCTATCATTAGCATAAGTATGTGGATATATGCGCGCACATACGCGGCCCCTGTCCGGCGCGGGCCCCGCGCCTCGTGGAATTTATGACGCCGGCCGGGGCCCCGGCCGGTTTATTAATACGTTATGCTTGCATTAGTATACTTAAGCATGACGAATGGTCGCGCCACGGGGATTTCGAGCGAACCGCGGCGGGGACGAACCGAGG
Organism: Halictus ligatus; assembly: GCA_028454255.1. NCBI lineage: Eukaryota > Metazoa > Arthropoda > Insecta > Hymenoptera > Halictidae > Halictus > Halictus ligatus. Next base: position 11,509,497 of record CM052143.1, read on the forward strand.
AAATTTTACGGTCCCATGGAACGAGGAACGTTCCTCGCGTTCTCTCCCTCTTTCTCGCCCCCGTAGGGCTCCTCTTCCTCCTCGGGTCCCCCTCCTTCTTCAGGTTCCTCGACACTCTGTCGCGCAGCACGCTCGGTGCCCCGGTCACACGGATTATTACGTTGTCACGGGTAGCTCCGGGGGAAATTAAATGCCGTTAAATATTGCCGATTATTTCGGTGTTAGTGCCGTTTAAGCGGCTCCGGCAGAGATTGAAATTTCGGAAGAGGGCCCACGGCTACCGCGGGACGCCCGGGCCCTGACAAGGCTCCGATAGAATTTTCTGATCCTTGCTGACCGCGTTTTTGGGCTGTCGACGACCTGCGACTTGGGAGATTAGCGATTCGGCGGTTCGGACCTATATTATACACTTCTTCATAAAATTGAGTGTATCCAACATTTTTTTCGTATATAAACAAACTGTCAAAGAACGAGATTTTTATAGGAAACCATAAGCAACATCTTAACTCTATTTTCATAATTTGTTTATTGCTTTACAATTACAAAATATCGAGTTGTACATGATCATTAGACTGGGCACTTTATACATTAACGAAGAGAATAAGTGAATCAACTACAAAATAGGAAAAACATTTAAAGAATTTCAAGATAATGTTGCACTATTTTCAACGTTATAAAGTTACTAAGAAAAGAAATCAATGTCTATGCAGCTCCTGCATGTCGTAATTAATACAGACAATTTTGCATTTGCGTAGACATCCGTGGTCTTTTGTACGGTAATTTTTGTAAGCCACGGTCGCACAATTCCCGTTGATCGGCCCATCTGGCAGTAAATAAAAAGAGCGAATGTTTCAGTGTGTATCAACATGATCGTCGCCAATTAGACGGCGTTCCGACACCTCCCAGGAAAGCGGACGACTCCAACAGGTGCACGAAATCAATTATCACGCGTCGGAGAGCGGAGGAGGAGGACCGATCGCGATCGTTCGAAGGAGAGGAATGGTAATTGCGTAAACATCGATCGAATTTTACGGAATTCGCCGCGCGGCCTAATTACCCTGCGGTTCTCACAAACGAATTTAAATGATCACCGGAGGGCGCGCCCGTGTATATAGGTAGACTGTGCAGTGTAACGTTTGCGAAATGAATTTCTCCGTTTCCACGAACCGGGTAATCGAATCAATTTCGACGAAGGAACGCGATTCTTACGCCCCTGCCTGCCGTGCAGAGATTGCTGGAACGGCGCCGATTACACTCTTTAAAAGGATATTTTCGTGAAATTGAGAGACGAGACCGGGATGGAGTAATGATCACCGTTTAATCGTTCGTGGTTTTCGACGCTCCCGTCGTAATATTTCGTAGGGCAATTCCGCGGGGGTTTGCATAAATCACGGGCCCGGAAGACTTCGGCGCTGAGGCCTCTGGGGGCAAAGATGGCGAGTCGCGCAGCGGCTAATGGCCTTATAATGACGCGAATTATTCGCGGACGCGATTCCTGCGTGAAATCTCGCCCTTTCCCAAGGCGAGCCGATCCCACCGCGAATTAGCCGCGTAATTGAGGCCGCTCATGCCTTCGGAACGACCGAATCAGTTCAATCATTGGCGATAATGAAGTGCGCCCGTAATATCCAAGATGGCGGACGGAAAACGCTTTCAGGAGCATAAGAGTGCAAAACGACTATCATTTCGGTCAAAATCATTTTTTAATGAGACACATACAGTAAGTGTACAAAGTATTCCAATACTTTAAAAGCCAGAACTTTTTTAAAATTCGTTCAAACGATTCCAGTTTTTTTTTTAGATATTAAAAAGACCAGTTTATCTGGTACTGTATAGATAATTTTGTTTTTAAATTTCTATTGGTCGAAATTTCGAAAAGGAAAGTTGAGATCACATTTCTCAACTTCTTTATCTGTGCGTGTGGTAGGAATTTTAAAGATGCCCCTTGTAGATCTGAGAAACAGTATGACGGTGTTCAAGATGGCGGCTGGAGAACGCTTCCAGAAGCATAAGAGTGCGATAATCGAATGGATTGTTCTTTGAATGCTGCAGCGTATGGAAAAGAAATAACTGAGGCCAGAGAAAGTCAAACAACGATCCTCTAAATCTCCAATCGATTTCCAAATCGATCCGAAGCTATCGTCAAAGAAAAGGGTCAACAGTGAAGCCTCTGAACCATAGTCTCTCGATAAGAGAAGCACGAGGCTGACTATGTGACTCCTCGTAGCGCAGAAATAGAGAGAAGCGGAGCCAGAGAAAGGGAAACGATGAAAGTAGCTAGAAAGAGAAAGAGAGAGAGAGAGAGAGAGAGAGAGAGAGAGAGAGAGAGAGGGAGGGAGTCCTCTCGTCCAGCTCGTATCACCAGGATCGATAGCTCTTGGCACGAGGGGTGAAGAGAGGGTGTGAAGGAGGGGATCAGGAAGAAAAAGAGGCAGGCGGATTCCTGCGCGTGCACTTTTATCGCGGGCTTGTACGGTGGTGTATGTGCTCGCAGATACGTACAGAGCGCGGCGAGAGACGGGGGAAGAAAAAGCGAGGACGGGCCAAGCCGAGGTACATACACGCGAGAGGATACCCTTGCGTTATGAATGCGCGGCTACGGGCGGAGGTGCATAATTCAAAAGTTCGTAGCTCATTAAAGTAGCGACCGGAGGATATCCTTTCCAGGAGGCAACGAGCAGAAGGATTAAAGCCTGGAGGCAGGCGCGCACGGCCACCGGTCAAATTTGTAGCCACTAAAACCGCCGGTTTTATGGCACGAAATTTACAGCGTTTTCACGGTAAAGTAACAAAGTAACCCCTCCGTCCGGGGCCCAGGACCCGGGACCCGGGACCCGGGTACCGGCAACGGGACGACGATTTGATTTAGCGATCTTTTATTATCCGCGATATTGATCGCGCGGCGAGCGAGCGGCTGACGGCTCTTCGTTACCGCTAGTGACCATTGTCCATTTTGCTTTATTGCGAACGGGACGACGACGGCGACGAGAAATTGCGCGACGTCATGTCTCCGTAGTCTCCTCACGCCGTGACCGGGTCATCTGTGACCCGTGATTACGACCTGCTGGCAATTACGATGCTCGACCAATCGGTATCTCCACGGGAAATTGATTTGTGTAACACTGGGTTGTAGAAGTAAATTGTTCTTGGGTACTCAAGTTATATTCTGTGCACGGTTCTTCGAGCCTGGGTCAGTTCTGACCCGCACTTCCCACGTACTGGCAATTGCAATGGTGAATTAACATCACCTTCTGAAATCTCATTTTTCTGAGTGTAATACAGGATTAATATTATAGCAATAGTATCAATGTACATAGTATCTATGTACAATAGTAGTGCAGTAATTCTACGTTAATGTTGAACGAAAAAAAAATGAAAAGTTAGAGAGAAGAGAATGCATCTTTACAATTCCAACAAATATAAAATACAAAATCCAAGGGTGGCCATTTGACGGATACTGGTGGGTTTATCGTTGAAAAAGTTATTCGGTTTTGAAGAACGCGCAGATATTAATAGTAGTCGCCGTATATAGATGTAATATATACAATTCTATATTAATGCCTGTTGAAGAAAAATGAATACGGGAAAGGGGAGAAAGAGAAGAGGAGAGAAGAGAAGAAGGCGCTAATGATATTGAAATGGATGCGAGTTATGCGTCGGCCATTTCGGTTCTCCCCTTAGCTTCCTCCTCTCGCGGTCCCCGTTGCGGTTTCGTCTCCGCGTCGGGGTCCCTGGGGTTAGGTTACCTTGTTAGTTCTGGCTGCCTTCATTGCCGCGTGCCCTCTGGCCAGCCCGTGAAATTGCTTTCTATTGTAAATAACGGCTCGAAATACCTGCGCCGGCGAAATTGATTTCTCCTATCAATTCCGCTGCCGAGGAATATGTCCCTCGCACCGCGCCGCCATATTTATTCATTTGTTTGCACACCCGATACTTTTCGCGAATTCCTCCCCGGAAACTCCATTGCACTTCCGACAACAAATTCTTGTGGAAAAACATTATCGAGATAATTGCATTTTACGTTCATTCGTTCCGGAACTGGATACATTTTTTCATTTAGAAACTCAACTTCAATGGAAACTCCATTACGATTTTCGTCTGATATTCATACATTTGGACCCGCACCTATTTGTTCATTTGGAAACCGATCTTCGATCGAAATTGCGTCAACCAGACTGATAATTTTATGCGACTATGATAAAAGAGGAAAAACATTTAAAGAATTTGACTGTTTTATTATTTTCAAGTGATTAAGATGATTTAGGAATTAAATATTCGCCATGGAATTTTTATTTTGCTTGAATCAAAAGATGGAACATTAAGTATGGTTATTTGACCGAGAATTGCCAAACGGGTAAAAATTATCCATGCCAAATGTTTAATTTCACTGCTGCGGAAATTGTAAAAATATTTGTGCATCAAACGTGTCAGATGGACGTTCTTACAATTTTAACAAGGAATTAGAAATTAGTCGTGTTTAATGGCCAGCAATTCCAGCATCAAAAGGAATAATTGATAGCCGATGGTGAATCCGATGCTTAATGACAAACCAGGAAGAGAGTGATTTCAATAAAATTCACGGAGCAGGATATTTAATATTCATGCTCGCAGGACGATTGCTCAGCAGCCCGGCAAAGTCCACGTCATGAATCAAATTATCACCCGGCAGGGAAGAAAGTATCGTGGAATAAAAGAAGAGAAACAGTCGGCGAGGAATAAACAATCAACCGGAGAGCAAAGATAAAGCATAAGCAAGGGCCCCGGTGCCGTTGCAGAGGGTGGCGAAATTAATGAGCCGTTATTATTATCTTAATTAGAAGAAAAAGGATCGCTCGGGGATGCCACGGGAGCCGGCGAACCCCTGTCTCTCTCTCTCTCTCTCTCTCTCTCTCTCTCTCTCTCTCTCTCTCCCTCTCTCCCTCTCTCCCTCTCTCCCTCTCTCCCTTTCTCTCTCGTTGTTCCCTTTTCTTCGCGTGATTAAGGACGAAGGGATTGCGAAAGGTGGGCCCCAGTGTTGGCAGACGATCCGGCTAATGTGTCGACCAAAATATTTATGATGATTGTTTATGGTCCGTACGTATATTAGCACGTTCGGTCCGAACCCGGCAGTGAGTCTCTCTCTCTCTCTCTCTCTCCCTCTCGGTCCTCGTTCGTCCGAACTGGCCCTAACGTAGCAAACCCGTCCGGGACCAGTCCCATCCTTTCTTCGTTGCAGTTGCTCTCGCATCTGGGTCACCGTTCTTGACTAATTAACTCCACGGTAATTAATAAATCAGGATCCGAACAGCTTCAGGCCTCGAGGTCTCGAGGTGAGAGCACCGGGATTTTCGGGATCGGCGTTCGTCGATTTTTCTCCGACCTATGGCACAAGTTATTGCCCGTAATTTAATGCTACTCCGTGACTAATTTACGAAATTTCGACCTTTGCGCACACTTCGCGTAATTGGTACCTGGTTTTTTGGCAAATGTGGGCGATCGGAAGTGTGGCATCCAGTGACGGAAACTGATGTTTTAAAATATATAAATTTTTCATACATCTATGTATATTCTCGTTAACAAACAGCGAATTTACCGTGCGTTTCTGTCCACTAACTGTGTCCGGACGATACCATGAAACCATGCGGTACGACTTATTGACGCGTTAAAAATTTTCTTGAACGTTCCAGAATATTTTCGGCGTTTCCGTAAGGATTATCGAGAGTAGTTTGTGCCGATATGCTTCTCGTAAAATTACTATGCGGTAGCAGTAACGGCAATGAGCTCAAATAAGGACGTTAATAACTGCACGACGCTTTTAGGACCACGTTCGATGATTTTAAGGGTTGAACGACTGGGGAATGCGGAATAAACTGTCGTCGATTGGGGAGTATCGCGTCGTGGCACCTCTGAACGGTAATACAGGCAAGATTAACTCCCTTTTAAATCAATATTCTAATTATGGTCGAGGTACGGGCAACCACCTGGAGCAACGAGTTCACCGAAAAACCGAAACTCGTAAAAACGTATCGGAACGCGGGGCCAGCCCCGATTTGAATAACGGCCGAAAACGTCCCGGAACGAGGCACCGGAGGGACGTTTACGTCGTCCGAGTTCGTGGCTCGATGAAAAGATATTACCGGAGGGAGAATCGCCGTTCTTTTTCTCTCGTTTTATTAGCGATGCGGGCCAATCGGGCGTGAAATACGGCCGCGATCGATTAAGATCTTTTTATAATCCGGCGTATTGAGAGAAAAAGGAGCGAACAGAAGAAATGCGTCGATTTATCTGCCGGGGCCCTGAGCCTACGCGGAATATTATTTCCATCAGAGCATCTGCTCAGGCTTTGAAAGCATGGCATGTCGTGTGCCACCCGTCTCTCGAAAGAGCCAACACGGAGTCGCACACCTACCGGAGACTCGTTAAAGGGTAGCTCGGGCCCCGTTGCTCCTAATTAAACGCCCCTCCTGTTCCCCGGTTCGACCGTAATCGACTTTTAATTGAGGCGTCCCGATTGATGAATCGAGCTAACGGCCCGCGAGCACCGGATTCCCCGATGCCCCGGCGTTTAATTAGAGGCGAGGGTAATTAGACAGTTTCTGATGATTCTCCGCGAGCCTCCAGCTCTTGGTCACGCGATCGCCGTGATACACCACAGTCATCTTCTTCAGATTCGCTGGTTTCAACACGGAAATGATGCACCGTTTCCCGAGATCACAGCTAGCCTGCTAAAACTAGGCTTTTCGGAACAGCTACACTGTTTTCGATACGATCAACGTTCATTAATACGGAACACGACATTATAAAAAACGGGAGTCCTTAATTCTTACGTGTTCCGCAGGATTCGTCGAGTTCCCTTTCTAGCACAATATAATTTGTTGATTAAAACAACCCACCTGTAGCACGCAAAAAATGTTATCAATTAAAAATTCAAGTGTCCCTTGCATACTTCAAAGGCAACCGTGTCCCGGAATATTCGACAATAAAATGAAGAAAATGTGTAATTTTTGAAGCTGTACGTTCGCCGCGGTTAATAGTCCGAAGGAATTTCACTAAGCTAGCGTGACATTGTTTCTCCGAGTCAAGGCTTCTTCATGTCTCAGCAGTTTGAAGACCCCACCTAATTCTGCCATCAGTCATCCTGGCTGGTTCCGGGAAGACAGGTCGAGGGCCTGCTGACGTTGGCGCACGAATCTCATCAGAGTTAGTGCCGGTTTAACGTCGAGACAATGCTGGCCCGTTTTCACCCTTGATCCCATGGGGTGTGCCCCAACTTCACGGTCCTCCGCGGCTCCGTTGCCTTCTGACTTGCCAGAGAGGTGTGAAGCGTGACAGCGGCCGGGGAAATTAAGCGACCATTTGAAACGCTGTCCCTTGACGTTCTTCAAGGTCTCCCAGCTTTCGGACCAATTTCAAGGCCACGTTCCAGAAAATGTGAAATTGTAACATTCGTTATTAGTTGTACACTATGTACTGAATTTATATTGTATACTTCGTTGACAATGTGGTGTTTCATTAACGTGGTCGATTTCTCGTTGTTCTGGGCTTCTGAAAAAATCTGAAACACTGTACCTATTCCTGGTACTGTATCCGAATTCCAGAAAAAAGGAAACCAGACGAACACAACAATACAGGGAAAATAAATTCCCTGTATCTGTCGAAGACAGCCTCATTTTTGCCCAATTTCAAACAAAAAAGGAGACGAGCTGAATGTAACAATGCTCGGAGAACAAATTCCCCGGAATCCGAGCAAGAGAATGACCGGAGTATCGGTTTCCCCATTCTCGAAATTCGTAGAATTTGTCGTGCAAAGGTGGAATCACTCAACGAGACCGTGGTCCTTTGCAAACGCGTTCGTGTCCCTTTCAAGTCGGCCGTCGTTTTCCGGGGCGAGGAAAGTCGAAGAGGGATGAAAAAGGGAGCCGCAAGACTCGCTCGCGACTCTGTCCGTCGGTACCCGGTGGTGCCCTTTTGTCGAGGGCGTGTAAATAAGTGCGAAAATAAGCGCCTAACGAGGCAAAGATTGACTCGGACAATGGCCCTCGGGAGCACGAGTCCTTCTTCGGCTTTCAGGCCTCGTAAAAGAGGTCCTTAAGGGCCGACAATGGGCACCCTGAAATCCACACTCGACGCTGGGGCACAAAGAGGAGCCCCCTCCGACTCCCCCTCTGTTCCCAAAGCCCCCTTCTGGACACTCGGGGGACAATGAGACCAGTGTGGAAATTTCGCAGGTTGACTTCTCTCGGGCTTCTTCCTCTCCCGCTTTCTTACGATCTCGCCTTGTGAAACCAGCAGATCCCACCTGCGAGCCTCGGTGAATACTGGCAAATTTTCTATGGGTTCTTCACGAGTATCTAATATTCGCCCTTTTTTTCTCTCTCTGTCTCCGCTGTTGACACGCCGAGTGAATGATTTTTCGCCGGACGATTGAGATGTCAACGACGCAGGCCAACTCATTTGGAAAATGTTCGATCCTAGTGGGTGAACGTCTGCCCTTTGTGCGAGTCAGGGGTGGAGCGCCGCCATTCTAGAAGCTTCCGAGATGCTTCCGGTGCACATTGGGATACAGCAATTTAAGAAAAAAATTATGGTTTTTAGAAGGAACACTAAATGGCTACTCTAATACAATACTTCAAACAAATGTTTACATTACTGAATGTAATTTTATATAAACTAATTGCTCAAAGTGTAACTTCGGATTAAATAAAATGGAAAGAAGTCGTATGAAAATATTATACACCATAAATGTCTGAGTTTTGAGGTGAAAGTATTTTTTAGGTATTTTTTAAGAAAACACTATACACACAACTGTTTACTTCGATTGCTCGTTAAAAGATCTAGCAACAATTGTTCCAGCAAGCCACAGAAAAATCGTCACAGCGTTTGTAGTAGCAAAAGTCGACGAGGGTTGAAAGCTGAACGCAGAATGGACACCGAAAGGGATGAATCACGAAAAATCTATGCACGCGCCGTTTATTATGCCTGGCAGCGAAGAATTTCAGCTGACCAGAGAATATTCACGGAAGAGTCGAGTTAAAAGCTGGACCCGTTGTCCACGTCATAAAGCTCATAGAAAAATCCGTGTCGTGAAAAGCGCCATTCGTTTTCGCGGGAGATGTTGCGGGGGGGGGGGGGGGGGGATGGAAACGATCTTCAAACGCGTCGTTCCGCCATTAGTTACGTGCGCTTCCACGCCCGGCGTACTTTATTGGGCAGAAAATTCTACAATAAAGGGGACGGCTCGTCTGGCCTCTTTGTGCTCCTTGCCAGGAGCAGGACTTCGAGGATCCGAGGGAACTTTATTAAATTCGAGTTTCTGCGCTGCCGATGCCCCGGGCCAACCTGATTTATGGGGTTCCGCGTGTAAACGCTTGGAATGTGAACGGGGCTACGTGAAACACAGATCGTTTATTCATTTCTCGGTCATTTCTCTTCATTCCCCCTTTCGTCGCTCGTGGACCAGCGTGTCTACCGGTCGCTGCGTTAGCTTTATTATTTTTCGGGAGAAATTAGCGTTCTTTGAGAAAATCCGCAAGCTGAACTATTTTGATAATATTCTTACTCGTTGCTAGGTATTTTGCATAATTTTTAAAGAGTTCAAACGTTCTACGGTATCCGGAGAAATAAAATAATGTCAGCAACAACAAGAACTCAATACTAATATCACTAGTAATATTTCAAATGGACTATGCGTGTAGCTACGCATACATACTTTATCGCTTTATGGTTCGGCTACAAAGTTTTATTTCCAATAATGATCCGAACGGGTTAACGACAACAAGAACGAAACGACGTGCCATAAAAATTTCTGTTCGGTCCACATCGTCAAACTTTATGCGCCGCTCCACAGTCTAATCACGCATTTTATCATAAGGGGACCAGTATTCGGTCGGTAATCTGCCATAAATAAGTCCCACTAAAATCGAATCTACATTTTCATTGTAAATTACGTGAATTCCAGTTTAAAAACCGGGAGCAGCTCGTTTCGTGCTAGGATCACGGATCGTTTATGGACACGATCCGTTTATCAGAATCAGAGAAGAGACCGGGGCAATCCGGTGAGCAAAAGCCAAAGAAAAATCCTAATAGTCCGCATTACTAATAACAGCTACATTGGAAGGGCGTGCCGAGGGGGGCTCTAAAAGTCTCGGACAGGTAATAACTCTATCCTCTCGACTTGTAACGTTCACTCTCCCCCCGCTCCGAGCTGGTTCGCCCCACTGAGGCGTTCTATTATATGGGGAGACTAACTGTGCCGACGTAACAGCGTGCAATTAAGTTAAACAATTGCCTAGGCCGTCATAAACAACCCTCGACGTGCTTACAAATCATCGGGGACCAGGCTCGAGCGCTCGGCCATGTAAAAATCTCCCTTGCTCCGCTTCTTTTTCGTGGCAACCCCCTTCTTCATCATCTCCGGAGCGTTCTCATCCTCCTCTTCTTGTTCCGAGCGTTCTCATTCTCTTCTTCATCTTCTTCCATCCTATCCTCTATGCTTCATCACCTTCCGTTCTCATCCTCGTCCCCTTCGTCTTCTTCGGAGGCTATTGCCTCTCCCGCGACCCAGCGAAATTTCAGCGTCATTTTAGAGCAGATAAACCGCCTGTAATGATATCTTGCGTCATCACCGTAAACGACGTCTTTCGCAAGAGCCTCCCGTCCAGTGTATAAATTGCTGAATTAATGGGGGCACCGTTGAGTAACGTCCGCGCGAACGTTACTTAAGCGGCGATGAAACGTGCTTTCGACCCCCCTAAATTTTTGCCACCACCGGGCCCCGGGTGTCGCCAGAAATTTTCGAGGAAGCTGGTCTTTTTTGTTTATTGCTGCGCTTCGCGAAAACATTGCCCTGTCATCGACACCGCGTTCAAATACCCTCGGGATTTATGGGGGGTGGGGTGGGGGGGCCGTTGCCAGGGGCAAATTGCGCGACGAGATTAATCGGGGGACATTCTGAATCTAATTACTGCTCAAAACGATTTTACACTCTCCATTTTGTTTGACCAACTTTAATTCTTAACTGGTCTTCAGCGAGAAAAATAATGTGTAATCTGGTTTAGTATTGTTTGTTTACGTGTGTTGAAGGACAATTTGACTTTTTTGTTTCTTTTTTTTTTTCATTTTTTGAAGACCATTGCCTCCGATAGACTTCTCACTCACCGGGCTACCATCGAATGCCATATTCGACAAGAATAACTTTATCCGACGCCGTTCATTAACCGTACCAACACCGAGGAAGGGTTCGAGGGAACTTCGTAGCTGCTCTCCGGCAATTACCTAAGATTATTTATGCCCAGAGCACAGAACTCGCCGTGGCAATAAATAAGAATAATGGCGGAGGCCATTAAGTCAATACTTTCGATGATATTTTCTCGCTGGACGATTTTTATACGCGAAAGCGTTCGTAAACACTTGCTGTCGCGTCACGTGGCGTCCATCTTGTCTCGCGCACGAGATGAACGCTGGCAACCCCCTGTTTAACTACCGAAAAACTGGTGCTAACAAATGGGTAGAACTCTTCTTTACAGGTTCCATAAAATCTGTGTTCGCAGGGCGCGATAATTACACTGTGAATTACATGCGGTGCTCCAAAAGCGAGCTGGCGAAATACAAAATAGCAAAAACTACTAAAACAAGGAATTAACAGCAGTATTTTGCAGTTGAGCTAACAAGTTTTTATTCTGCTTAAAAATACAGAATTTAGTGATAATTATTACATACCCGATACGTACACTTTATGACAAAAATCTGTTGTTTTCTGAATGCCTGCGTACAAACGGACATACATATATTTTTCATCGATTGAGAATATTCTTCAATTTTTATTTCTAGAGAATGGGAGAGTTTTTAAAGCTTCGTAAGTCCGTTTTCTTCGAAGCAAATCATCGTGAATCACTTCTGGGAACCGTTTCCCGTCGTTCATTCATTTATTCATGATAACGACCCGCCATTCGCGGATATTGGACCGTCGTCCGCCCAATGACCGTGTATTAGCCGAAAATGGCGAGCCGGGTGTCTTTCTTTGCGCCATAATTCGCGGAGGGCTTCATTCCGACCCGCGATGTCCACGCGGTGCCCCCTTTTTGCAAGCTTACGCCTTCTTCGAATGGAAATGTCACTGTTCTTCCCGTCGTTCTTCAGCAATTGTTACCGCATCGATAATGCTTCTCCTTTAGAAGCGGTGCTCGATCATTTGAATGATCGTTCTCGCGCTTTTCACGCGTTTAAGGGCCCCTCGTTACGATTACGAGCGTCGTTCCAAGTATTATTAGCGTTCTTCCGCGAAAAAAAACTTGTACTCCATTCGACATAATAGTTTCTGGCCTTCCCGGTTAGGCTCTTTTTCCTTCGAATGAGAAGTGTTCTTTGGCGGTGCCTAAAGAAGTTAATTAAGCAAAAAGGGGCTCTGACATTGCTGCACGTTGTCCACGAAATTTTGATATATATATATAAATTTAATGGGCCGGGTCCGTTTAATTGCATACCTGGTTAAACTCTTCTGATTATTAAAAAAATTCCCCGAAATATTTCTCTAACCCTTCAATGGTCATTCAAAATAAACTTCCAAAATACAGTAAAGTCTACAGTACAGTCGAATTACTAGTACCGTAATTTTATTTCTCTCTTTTTTTTTTATTTTTCTGAAGATCGATAACTCCATCAAATTCTACACGAACTACATAGATACAGATCGAAGCGAGTTAAAAAATACAGATGAAGGAACAAAAATTTTTCAAACCGTTCGCTCATAAAATTGCACAATACCATAATTACGGTTGCAGAAACCGAATTATTTGTTCAGTGGTTCGAAACCTTTCTTTGCCCTCATTATTGTATCTTGCCTTAGGATCGCGAGGTGGAATTGTTACGAGTGTCTATATATTACTGGGAAAATATTCTTCGCGCATTCGAGATGCTTAGATATCGATTCCCGAGGGAGAGGGAAGACGTCGATTGTTCGTTGTCACGGGATCCTCGACGCGTTCTGGTAACGCGCGAAAGGTGCCCGCGTGTGTCGGAGTGAAGAGGTTTGGGAGCAGGTGCCGGGTAATAAAGTCACCGGAAAGGTTGCGCCAGAGCTCGGAAAACGAAAACCAACGAGCGAGCCGGCTATTTTCGGCGTGACATTACCGGATGATTTGTTGGTTTGCCGGTACGGCCGCGCCGGAATCGTTATATTTGCAACAAGGAGGCAAAATCGGTTCGGTTTCGAGAGAACGGCCGATCGGGAACCACCAAATATCGTGTTTTATAGCGGCCGAGATGGCAATTGGAGGAAGAAAGGGGCCATTAAGGGGCGCGTGAAATTCTCGAGAGTTTCTGATGAGGTGTTTTAAGGAACATCTACTTTCGGGTCGCTTCTGATCCTTCTTCTCGAAATTATTCACTGGATTTGGGGAAGTATACATCCAAAGTGGCTAAATAAACCGCTCCTTAAAAGCGGTTTTTCTGGACCTTACGGATCGTTTACGCGGATAGTTACGACCCTACATTATAGGGTCTTGAAGATTAGCAATGGACCGCCGAATAAAAATTCTGTGTGTCGGGGGTCTTTGGGACCAGAGACATTTTTCTCTTCCTTCAATTATTCTGATACGTTGGAAATAATGTATCGATGTTATAAAACTCTTTAAATTCTTCTACTGTTTCAAGCTTCACTAATTTTTGTCATAAATGCATAAAATACACAGTCTAATACACAAGTACTTCAATTAATTAGGGTTGGTTAAGTCTGTAACGGTAATCTGTGGTCTCCCACGACCCCAGCAAAATTTTTATGTACTCTCGCTACTGCATTTCAGGACAATTTCAAATATTTCTTTAACATGTTTGTTAAATAACATAGGTAAAATTATCTGCCGAAATTTTTACAGAATTTTATAAAGGCTCCAGTGTGATAGATCCTAATTTGACTAATGGTACCTAAATGTTGTTCTGGTTAAATCCTGGAAAAATAATTTCGTAATGGCTGCAAACAAATTTAAGAGAAGTACAATGCAAAAATGGTAAAAAATATTGATGAGACATGATCGAAGTATGGTTGCCGTCCACACTGGCGCGACTTTCCAGGAAGCCGTCGCGTCGTCGGAAGGGACAAACACACGAACCTTTTTTCCACGGCGAAGAATAGGCGACAGGATATGAAGGATCGACCAATCGCGAGGCCACGGTGAATGGAGTCTGTCGAAGCGACGAAAGGGCCCCGAAACAGAGACGGGAATAGGTCCTTGTTGCTGGGACCAGCCGGGCCCAAGAGAAGGACAGAGAAGAAGAGGAACAAATGAGTACGATGAGTTACGGCTCGGCGTAAATCTTGAGCTAATGGCCGCCTAAACGCGAAACCTGCTCTGGGACCTATGCCTCTCCCTTCCCCAGAACCACCGTAGAGAAATTTAATAATCAAACTAATGGGCTCGCGGTGGCTTATTATAGTTGCATGCACGCTCCTCTTCGATCGCTCGCGAGCCGATCCATAGGGATTACGATCGAGCTTGGTCCACTTATTGGAGATTTATCGTCTTTAACCTAACTACCTGGTCGCTGTTTCTTGGTCAACTTGTAGCTCTTTGTCCATTGACACCGTGCGGTGTATTGGGTGTCCTGGAAATTCTGGACTTCAGGATTCGAACCTTTCTCCGGAAAAAGGAATTTTTGTTTGAACAAAATGGGGATTTACACTGGATCACTTGATCAAAATATTTGTTTAGTATTTTTGCTTTGAAAAATGCATTTTGGGCATTTAAAACAACAATGAATAAAGTCGAAGAGAAGACTAGAACTTCTGAAAAATTACTAAATGAATAAGAAAACAATTATAATTAATTTTTAGAAATTTATTATTATTAACTTCGTCACCAACATGGAAATCGAGAAAAATGTCTGTCTTGACGGAAAATTCAAATCCCATCTTTCGGACCTGTAAAAATAGAGAAAATGGAACATAAGCATTTTCGTTAGCTCAAAACAAACCAATCAAGGTTCTCCACCATCACGGAAAGAGTCACACAGTTTATAAATTGCGTAACAAAATGGGGGAGACAGAGAAGAGGTAGAGAAACGTGTAATGAGAAAAATTCGCGGGGGGTTTTGGGTACCAGTCGACTTCCTGAAGGTGAAAGACGCCCCCGCAGGTTGTGGCTGGTGCTCCAAAGGATCTCTCTCTCTCTCTCTCTCTCTCTCTCGCACTCTCTCGTACTCACTCTTTCTCTTGGATCTTTGCGAGATCCCGAGACGAAGGACTCTCCGCCCGTGGACCCTCGAAGCGGGCAGTAAATCAGCCCGGCGAACGTTTACGGGGGTTTTTGGGGAATGTTGAACAAACAATTGACGGCTAATAAAGCCGCGTCCACACCGCGGGGCGCCACGTGGGAAGAGATCGGATTATCCCGCGGCCGAGAGATCCGTATCGATGGAAACGTATCGGTGGAAATGGTCCCGTTCTCCTCGTTCCTCCCGGGCCAATAACAAACGGAATTTATCGGGCCACGGAACCGACGACGAACACATTCCGCAGTACCTCGGTTCGCCGAACTGGACCATCGACAGATATAGAACCGTTTTTATTGGCCCCGTTAATGGGATTCGTCGCACAACAATAAAAGATCAATTCACCAAATAATTGGCCTGTCCGAAACATTCGGTCACCTGTCCGCCGAACAATAGCTTTGTTTTTTTACTGGATAACGCTGCCAGTGGGTGCTTAGATTTTTATGGTCTATGAACTATATATTTATAATTTACATTAATATTTACTGGTCCATTAAATTTACGAGATACAATGCACGCGAATCTTCGTTTTCCAAGTCAAAACTCAACACGCTGTTCTGAACCTAACCTAAAACAACGATGAGGGAATATGAAGAACATTCGATTCATTTTTTCTCGTATTACAATTTCATTTATTTTATTCAGAATCGCAAGCTTTCGACGACATTGGTCAAATTTTTTGTATAATAATTTGTTGATAGTCCTTAGCGATACCAATGAAGGAAACCAACAAAAATGGCACCGGGACCGGTTTTGCTCTTGAAATCGCAGACTGTGATATTAAAGAAACAGTTGTTGTTTCTCTCGTCTACGCATGGACGCTATCATGCAAAAATTCGAGGCTGACAGGTACCGATTCCATTTCGAAGGGACCCGAAAACGGTTATGGACCAGTTTTGTGGTGAGCCCATGAGCCTCGTAGGTGTCGGTTGGATATTAACGGCCAGCGTAAAACGTCCGGTTCATTAAATTGGAGATAAGATTGTCATAATTTATAATTTAATAACGGACTAAAGAGTCTCATTAAATTGCGGAGGGTTTCCGAAATGCCACCATATTTATTACGGCGGGTCCTCGCGTGTGTACCCCTTTATAGGCCGGCCGAAATGGAAAGGGAAAAGGTGTAAGAGTGCGAATTAAGGGGCCGATAAAGCAAAAAACGGTCCGTTTCGAGCGTTACTCGACTTGCAATTAGCCGGTCACAAAGCTTCGTATAAAAATCCCCTCCCTCCGTACTCTACTCCGTCTTCCAGCAATGTTGCGCCTGTCTTTTTTCACCATAGAAAAAGTACTTGGGAGCTCCTCCATGCCACTTTCGAGCGATAAAATATTAATGATTCCATGCATCATGTATTTGCTATTTCTTTTATTTTCACGGTATCTTTAGGAAATCTTCTTGCTGCAATACACCGTTAAAAAAAAAAATTTGATAAAAAGCGTCCTATATAGCCTCATATTTTGTGTTTTTTATCGTATGTGTGGATGAAAGAGTCTGCATTTGTTGTTCCTTTTATCGATAAAATTCTTAAATAATTCTGTACACTCTCTTGGTTTATGTGTTTACTTTTAATTGAATTAATACGGTCATATTATTTAAATGAGATACAAGAAAAATCGTTTAGCATTTGCCACAGAAAAGACGGTCATTTTAATTCAAAGGAAATAGCAAAGTATTTTACGAAAGAAAAATAACTCAACAACTTTGGAGACAATTAGTAATCATTATTAAAGGATGGGCGTACTATGTTACCTAAAAAGAAACATGCAGAGAAAATCATAAAAGAATAATCGTTTTGAACAAAAACGGTGTTAGTGCTGTAGAATGGTAAAAGGAAAATCATTAGCAGGGAAAAAATTGTGGCGTTTCGTTTGATAATGAAAAATTGGTAACGGGAGATAAAGAAGGGCGGCGACGTCTATCGGTGGCTGTGTCAGGGAACCGATTATGCCGTCTTTCATTTTCTGCGGGCCCCTGACCGCGGCCCAAGAGGGAGAGATGCTTATCGAAAACCGAGGGCTTTGTGTTAAAGAGCCTAATTCCCAAATGAGTTATTACCTATAAAACGCGCGGCCCTTAAGTGGACGGTAATATTACCGCGGTAATAAACGAGCATTTATGACCGCCCCCTCCTAACCCCCCGCCGCCCCCGCCCGTTTTCTGTTCCGCGTGAGCCACGGAAGCGATGTAAATAAACCCACGGGCCTCTCCTTTCTTTCCACGAAGCTCGCAATTAAAGTTTATGATTCTGCCGCCGCCACAGCACCCTGCTTAATTAATTAGGTTCAACAGTGTGGACCAGAACCAAACTCGCTATTCAACCCCGTGCCCCCCTCCCGAAATCGTCTGATAAAAGAGATTTCCGCTCTTGTTCCAACGAAAAAATGCATGTAAATTGTATTATATTAATCGTATATTTGATTGGTTTATTGGAAACTTTTTACTGTTGGCAAGCATTCAATGTGGTACCGTTTTCTAGTAGGTTCATTTTTATATGAGTCCAAGAAAAGCAGAAATTTAATTTAGGTATCGAATCTGTACATTTTATCGTGCATTTTAACAATTGTACAGGAAGGTTAAAAGCTATTGCAATCAACAGTAATGCAATTGTCATGAACAAGAAATCACTGTTCCACTATTAGTTGTCAATTTTTATCACTTTATTTACAGAATCTTGAATAAAATACAAAATGATACAACAAAAATGGACTAGCACGATATACTCATTAGGCCAGCATAACCTCTAGTTTAGTAACAGGAGAAACATTTTAAATAATGTCTAAATTGTCGTGCCGTTATGAACATTTCAATTTATTGTATGCGAAATCAAACAGAATGTACTAAAAATTACTTTAAAAAGTATATTCATTGGGGGATAACAAAAAGGATGTTTTTTGCGAGAAGTTGGTGAAGAACGGTTCGAGTGGGCCCTTTGTAAGGGTGACACCGAGTCAAGATCATGTCAGAGGGCCACCCCCGAAAATGTTGGTCCGTAATCCCGTGTCCTTTTTTCCGCAAGCATGATTATCCCCCGAAGTATTTCGAGTTTTCCACGAACGAACGATCCTCTCCCCAGGGACTTTTTAAGCTCGACTTTTACGGGCCCGTGAGCATGCTTTTAAAATTCGACGTTCCGATTCGAGAGGCGAGGCGAGGGCGTGCTCCGAGGGAATCGTTCACGGCCGAATCAGCCTTTATGGGGATCGAATCGCGCAACAAATAAACAGAAAGAGTCGAAATATTTTTATGGATCGCCGTTTTATTGCCGGGACCCATTTCTGAGGGCCCGTTGTTTTTTGCGGCGACGCGGGCATTGCCGGAAGGAGAGGAATAGGTGGCTCGAGACGCAATCATTTTTCTCTTGGCGACCGTTGAGCGTTGAACCCCTCTGAACAACGAAACTAGTCTTCGTGGCTAACGAGAGGAACATTTAGAAATTTGGAACACGATAGGAACATTATTTTATTTGCATTATACACGATCTTTTATTTGCTTCAGTGAATTTTTCAAAAATTCTACGAAACGATACGATACGTATACTTCAACGATTCGATTATTCCAGTAATAATTCCACAAAAAATTGACCCATTAAAATTGCAGAACAGTCCACAAAATGATTTGCATAACGGCAAAGGAATGAAGACAGTGGACATTTCTCAGTGTTTAAAGGTGCAGGTATTGAGACGACTCGGTGCGACGCGTAATATCATTTTTATGGTTTTTACGAGTATCGTGGGTCAACGAACGTGTAAAATCATCGTCGAACAGAAGCTTGGCAAAAAGAGGACGAAGAAGAGCGGGAGGCAGGAGGGAAAAGACATCGCGGGGAGTCGCGCTAATCTTGCGATCAAGTCATCGCTTATATTTTATCGTTCCGCGAAAGCGATTTCTCCTCGGAGGCAGATCGACCGATCGATCGATCGATCGATTGTCGATGACGATCACGTTGGTCGGCTCTTGTTTACATACTTCAACGGTGACCACGTCTGAATATGAATTCCTGCCCTCCGCCATTACGCACGTTCTCGAAAATCTTGTCCTACTCGATCGAGACCATACTGACATCGATCATCTCCAGAATTTTCCTTCGTACCACTCAAAATGATTTTTTCGATCAGTGCACAAATTATATTATTAATTGCATTATTATAGAATTTTTATCAGTTCGTGTAGCATGACATTACACTCATTAAAAATGATCAAAAATGCTGAGTGAACCAGGCTGCAATAAACAACCGCGTTCTTTTTAAACCGAATTATATATTCCATTTTTAAAGAACGATTTTTTTACATCCGACGAATGAATTCTTTTTATGTTAATCTTCATGTTCAGCGTCCAAAGCGATGTGTTAAGCCGCGTTCTCAGTGGTCGAAGACACTGTTTCACGCCAGCTTAAAAAGTCGTGTCCCGAAAGTCGAATCCTCACGGTAGAAGAAACCGGATAAGATATTCCCCGAGTTTGAGAGAGGATGTTTTCTCGGGCGGACCGGAATCGGTAGGCTAACCTGTACAAAACGCCAGTTAATCCGAAGGCCCGTTGTATCGGTGACCTGTCGGATTAGATTAGAGGTCCTGCAGGAGCAAGGACCACCAGCCACGGACCAATGGGTAACCAATCCCCGCCGTCAAACCTAAACGTCGTCCCTTTCTTTTCGGAATTTCTTTTTGCCCCGGACAATGGCCATTCCGAAAACCGTTTCGCGCACACCGTTTCGCCGCGTTATTAAAAGGTGATCTGCGGTGTTGATCCTGTGGCCCACAAAAACATCGACGTTTTTCATAATTCTGCGTCACTATTTTACGACTTGTTCCCATTCATTCCGTACAAATATCAGGACACTGTTTAAAAAGATATTTTCGACGCGTTGACTTCGTTATTGCGATTTTTGCGTCAAAAATATATTG
Organism: Halictus ligatus; assembly: GCA_028454255.1. Taxonomy (NCBI): domain Eukaryota; kingdom Metazoa; phylum Arthropoda; class Insecta; order Hymenoptera; family Halictidae; genus Halictus; species Halictus ligatus. Next base: position 11,529,644 of record CM052143.1, read on the forward strand.
TCTTTGTCCTGAAAAAAATTGTAGGTTAGAATCTTGTTGCGGAGCACATTCCGAGAAGTCGAATGACCGAGGAGTCACGGTAAGGGATGGAGAAAGTCAAAACAGGGGTGAAAGGGGAAGTCAGAATTGCAAACTCTCGGTCGGGCAGGTTTCAAAGGACCCGGGGAGAATTTCGCGTCGACTTTTGCCGCGTTCCGCTCGTGCACACGTGAGAACGTTTCCGGTGCCGAAGTCACCGCTCGTAAAACCAACATTAGCCAACAATGACCGGGGCCGGGGTTGACGTTTCAATCTCCCCGGGCCATTCAGCCCTGGCAACGAGAGAAACCGCGGAATGGCACCGCGTCCTTTGTCCGTTTCCGGTCCGGCTCCTCCCTCGCGAACCTCTCCGCGGCTCATCCGCATCTGCGCTCGCACGAGATCACCACAATGGCCCCTCCAAATATTTATTTTTTCCGTGAATGCCGAGTGAATGCCGCCGATAATCTCGTTAACCGCGACAATGCGACCGTCCGGAGACTTCGACTTCAACTTCGACTTCGATGGAAAGTTTAAGAGGCTTTGGCCGAGTCCCCTTTTTCCTCTTCAGCGATTTCGTCGTTTGCACCTCCTCCCTTTCGGCTTTTCGCCTCTTTCTTGGGTTCGCAGAGACACAGATCCAATTTTCTGATCTCCTGCGTCTACAATGTGCACGATTTTCTGGGAGATTTCTCCTAGTACCGGTCGCGTAAGGTCTGTTTTAAATATTTACAATTATAAAACATACAGTATGCCAGAAGATCAATTCTTTTTAAGAAATTTCGGTCCGTTCATGGAAATTCCGGAAGGAAAATAATTTTATGCCAAGTGACCATTTTGTTGAAAATACGGTGAGAACTGTTTTTACGACCAATTTCCTTTCGTTTCGCACAATTATATGACGCGATTATTGTCGTATCAGACTCCGAGCAAGAAACTAAAAATTCCAACCTCCATATCGTTTTCCTTGTGGGCGTCTCGCGCACCTCTGTCACCATAAACGCTCTCCCACCGGTTGGAATCAAGTCTAAAAACGTGAAAGAGGCGTGTGACCCTCTTCAGGGATGCCAGCACGCGTCGACGCCGTCATAATCGATTCCTCGAACGTCTCTCGCCAGGGCAAAGTCGTTAATGACGATGCCAAAAAATGCCAACGGCCACCCTCGAGCCTCTTGCCCATTCCCGTTGCGTTTTCAAGATCGTTTTCGAATCGGTTTTGCCGCCGTAAGTGGGCGCAGATGACCCTATATTCGGGAAACTTGAAAATTGCCTCATTTGACCACCCGTGTCTCCAATTCTAACAAATATCTGATTTGAACTATTGCGAAGGCTAAATTAATTTTTCAATTTTATTCGGTCAAAGTGTAGAAAAAAACACTTTGATGCAAGACGTTGAAATTGTTGGGAACGAAAGGTTAAAAGATTCACATGTAAGAAGCAGACGCACCATTCTTATGATCCTGCGAATAGAGTATCTTTTCGGGAGTATCCTCCCAGAAGGGCTCTCATTTTTCGTCCGTGTCCTTTCCCAGAATTCGCACGAATTCCTCGCACGTCCTGCGGACGAGCTGGCATCCGTATTCGAGAATTCGTGGTACAAGGAGAAAAGATACTACGGAGATAATAACTTAAAAAATTACACCGCTATTGTGGCTTCTAGTCCTTGTCCCACACGAAAAGATATTCCTTCTTGAAAGTGACTGCTTGGATTCCAGTCGTTCGTTCGTTCGATTTTTATTACATACAATAACAATTTTTAAAGAACAAGCAACAGCACGTACTTATCCTTTTTTTTTTGGCTCAACTTGGCTCGACTTTTGAACTAGTGATCTCCTAGGATTGAAACTTGGATTTTCTGCATTTTCTCACAAAAATCTCAGGATTACATTTAAAAAAGTTAAATATTTTTGGTTTTCTGAGGTAAAGTTTAACCCCCTTTTTAGTTAAAATTAGTCAAACACTACTTCTTTCTCATCTCATTAAAAACTAAAATGAGTAGCTCACTTTTAACTAACAGAACACGAGAAATGGTAATTTTTGAGGAGCCCCACGAATCATAATCTCTGTAAAATATTTGAAAAATCATACTTATACACTCGCATTCCCGACTACCATAAATAATAAATTCGTTCAGCTTTCACCACACCTTGCTGCTACCTTTTCGAACTTCTGAGCATAATCGAACGTTCAAGAACCTCGTCCTTCAAGTTAACAAAGTACAGTGACTCGAGGCCCATACGAAGGAGCAGTCAGAGGTTATAAAATGTCGGGCAACGTCCGAGCTAGGTGTACCAAACCGAAACGGTCGGCCTTGGGGGCAATTGTTTACCTGAAATTCCATTTCCTCGAGTCTTCAATTAACGTTACGTTAACAGGTGCATAAATGAATGTTAATTAACCGTGAAACGAATGCCGTGATTCTCACACCGGTCGTTAACGGGTCATTATGGTATACGTCGTTGATCTCGGGTCGAAATAATTAATCTGTATAACGAACCCTACCCCTGGAAAATATTTCCCATTGTCCGCCTAACAAATACGTTTCTCTCGGCTGTTCCTATTCATTACAGTAATTTGTATACAAGAATCTTGCAAAATATTGTGCACTACCTGTACAATAACTCAGACAAATTAATTTGCCAACCTGCACTTTACTGGATTCATCTTTTTCATAAAAGATATAGATCTCTGACAATTTCTTATAAAAGAGCAAATGAAAATAACTCATTTGAAATTTTGCATATGTTGTTAGTATAATTTCATCGTGCTGTTTGAATTCTCGCGGTTCCATTTGTTTAAAGATATCGTTCATAGTAGACATAACATCCAAAGCTGCCAAAGGAAAGTTGATTTTCATAAGTTGGTCAATGAGATTCCCCTCGTTAAAAGCTCTCGGTTCTACCTCGCGTAATACGTGGTGGCGAGGGGATGAGGATTGGTTCGAGAGGGACTGCCGATTTACTGTGAAAGAAGCCTAATGAGGTGCACCTTGCGCCGTAAATATGCGAGGCGCGGCGCTCGCTCGCTCGATTCTGCGCATATTTGCGCGAGGGTGTTCGGCCAGGGTGGCTCCCCTCGATCGCGACATGGGTGGCAACAGCGAATATTCCTGTCATGCGGGCGACGCCGATAATGGTTAAACACGCTTAACCATCGGTACGTGATGTCTGCCATCCGCCGGAGTTATTGACTAATCGTCAACCTAAAACCCAAGCGAGAGATCCTGCGCGACGTTCGATCCTGCCCAGACACCACCCTCAGTGGTTCTCAAATTTTCAGATCGTTCATTTCCTGATTCGCAAACGTAACATAATGAATTCTTCCCATAACAATATCCTCACAATTACTATTAATTTATTCACCTTAGATTCACTCCGTTCGATTATCTCTCCTTCAGGCTCCTACATCATTAACCTCTTCGTATACATAGTTTATCTCCAGTTAGACTTAAACGCAGAATAATTTACTCTTTCACTACTCGAACCGGGCATTTTGAACTTCAATTTTGTTGGACTGTTAATGGTATTACTATTTATACGAAGACTTTAACGTTTAATGTCAACGTTCTAAACTTTCCACCCGTAGCAAGCATTACCAACGCGTTTCACTACTTTCACAAAAACACGAGGAATCGCTCCGTCATCAATCACAATGATTCCGCGGTCCAATGATGTCGGAGGGGTTGCAAATCGCGTCGATCGCGTTCGAGATTCTCGTCACACCCCGGCCGGGTTTAAAGGACAGACGAGTCCCGATCGATGATAAATGAATAATTCCCGAACGATGGTATCGTTAATTACACGTGGCCCCGGTGCAACAATGGTGTGATTGTCTCGGCCGATACCAGTGTTCCACCCTCCTCCGCTTCGTTCATCCCCCTTGTCCCCCAAGCCTCGTCTTGCATGTCCATCGGAGCAGAGCTTTCATCGATCGGTGCATCTTCCTCCGACGCTGATCCCACAGAGAGAGAGAGAGGATCATCCTCCGGTTCCCCGGGTTAGGTTCAAGCATGGTCGGAACCATTCCGCGACCCCGTGGGCCCCCAGTTCTCGACCTATGGTGCGTGTAGGTGCCATTATGGTCGCGTCTGTGAGGAAGGTGGGCGCCAAACTTTTAAATCGACGCCTCCGCAATCAAATTACAGACCGGGACACGGCGATGCCCATGCATTATTTATGGCTGATGCCGCGTGCCTCGTGCACACATATACGCGCGTACCCGGCGATGTCTGCGTGCGACTATGTGTGCACAAATATGCGAGCGAGCGTGTGCAGAGAAAGATATATACATCGAAAAGGAGGCGATACCCTCTCGACCAGGCAACGGCACGCACGGGTTACCGTATAGGCGTTGATAATTCGATGACATTATGGTAATACTAACGAGATTCCTTTATCCAGTTTATGCAGATCCGCCGGGGGCAGGTTTTAATCACCGCGTAACCCGGCGGCTGGGCTAACAACGACCCGGAAATTAATTTTTCACGCTCCGCCACCAGGACGTTCTCGGCACGGACGTCCAGGACGTCTGAAAATATGAAAATCAGGAAGCCTACTCTCCTCTTGGAGTTTAGAAACTTTGTAATTAAAACAAGCATTAATACGTTCGGCCACGCACAGGTAACACTATTTATCGATCAGGTCTAGACATTTTCCTAGTAAGACCTTTTGCTGTATCGAAGAAAATTAAATATTATTAATATTATTACCGAAGTTGTCCTTGAGGATCAATTTTATCTCGATGAAATAAAATCTAAAATTGTTGTCCTCAAGTTTCATTAACTCGACGCATTTTGCTGTGATTTTGCCGTTTCTAAAGATGTATTTAGACGGGGAAGTGGTCACTGAAGAGAACAGACGCCGGTGGATTAATGGTGTTTTTCGATCATGCTCGACTGATCGGAGATTGCTATGATAACGCGCTCGAGAAGCACGAAATAGATGTTTTGGTCGGCATCGTAGAATAAGATCGTATCTCCGGTTGTTCGAGCGTAATGAATAGACTGTAAATCTTTGTGAGAAAGAAAATTCTCATGGCTCTGTAGCTAGAGACTCGAGGTGAACAGAAGTTTATCTCCTCCGCCGATAGTTTGAATACATTATCATCGAGGCAAAAATGATATTGAATTCTATAGCTTTTTCACTGGGTTTTGTGCAAATGCGGAAACATCAGTCTAATAATGATCAGTCATAGATTTATTACTATTTATACGAAACGTTTAACGTGTGTCTGACATAAAGAGAAGCGATATTTTATCTATTTCATTTGTACAATACAAACATCCTTGAACACCATTAGAGTACAATACTTAATCAAATTAAATACAGAGTCATTTTATCTTTAATCTACTATAGACTGTGGATTTTTATACATTTATCATTTACTACGTCAGCATTCGTAAAAATTGACAGTATTCTTATTTTATTTGAACCACAGGAATCGTCATTAATTAGCAGCACAAATTTTTCCTGGTTTTAATCTTCACAATTTAACCCAACAAAAAGGGAATTCGCATAATGGTTTGCAGTTCGACGACACTCATTCGAAGACTGCAAGTCCGCCAACCTCTATTAGACCTTGCACAGTGTATTCCACTACTCTAAAGTACCCAGAAAATTTTCTACAATTGTAATCGTCGTACAGAAATGTATTAACAAATCCCCGGCCGTTAATCACGGATTTTCGCCGACTAAAAACGCCGTGAGTCGCCGCAGCGGCGAAAGGTTAATCAAACAGACCCTTCATCCGCGTTCTAACCAATAAAAGGCTACGCTATACCGTCCGAAAGTGTCAGCATCGATCCGTTAAGGGAATCGCTAACAAACCCATTGCGAGCAGTCTCGCGCGACCGCCTTCGTGTATAGTCAGGGGATCGACGGTGTGTCGATCACGGATGGTAGTCACGGATGAACGGGGTATAATCGGTGCCGATGAACGATCGATCGATCGTAACAACACGGGAAACATCGAAACGATGGGTTTACCACGAAAGAACGGTGACTTACCAATGGATGATTAATCATGGAACAATGGCCGGTGCCAACGGAAGGCTGGCTGGCACTTCGAAAGTCGCCACCGGCTAGCATATCGTCTCTACCTGGAAGCCTGCCAATTAATCACGAATCGTGTGCACGCCCTGTGTACCTAACTCGGGGGGACCGAGTTAGGACCACCATAAACAAAACGCGCCAATGGACGTGGGGCCCCATCGGCCACGTGAAATATTGGCCGTGTGTGACTGACATCCACGATTAGGCGACACTTCGCCAGGAAGGAACTCCTGCCATCTTTCGAAATTCGGTGGACGTCGGAATCCTTCGTGCTGGACACAAAATTTTCTGTCGACGATTTCACTGAATTAATATTTTTATTTTTATTTTAACCATTAAATTTGATTAACCCCACATTAGGAAACCCTTGTTTACTGACTCCTACATTTTATTAACTCCTTGTTTATTAACCCCTAATTTATTAAGTCCTATATTTTATTAATCTCTTAATTATGAGTCCCTATATTTTATTAACCCCTTATTTATTAAGCTGTATTCTTTATTAGCTTTTTATTTGTTAACCCCCTATTGATTAGCCCCTGTATTTAATTAACCCCTATATTCGATTAATCTCTCATTTATTATTCCCTATCTTTGACCAACGTTTTATTTGGTTAATAAACATTTATAAACTCCAATATTTTATTAACCCTTGTATTCTCCTTTGTCCAATGGATGTTTAGTAACTTGATATTAATTGCACTGAATCCTATTGCACTTCATTTGTATAAATGCAAAGACAATTTGATTACGCTGTTGATCGCGGAGAAGGTTACAAAATTCGACCAGAACGTTCCAAAACATGTGCTTCTATCTCTCAAAGCCACTTGATAGATTAGACTGTGGCTATGATGGTTTCCGGTTTCAGATAATGTCAAACCATCTGGAAGTGAATGACGATGATAATCCTACATCCTGCACGCGTGACAGAGTCGTAATAGACTATTAATTGGGAGATAATTACGTACCGATAGTGGAAGGCCTACGATAACATTTGACCCATTGCGTGGTGCTCACAATTTATCATTAAGACAATATTGTTCATTGATAACGGCGGGTATCTTCGTGCTAGCAAGATTCGGAAATGCTGAGCGTATTACACGCTAATATAATATTCAATCCATCATCGATGATTACTACAACAATTTTAATGTATTTTGTATCATGCAATGAGTGCAAACAATTTTTTTTTGCATAAAAATCTACTGATAGTGATACCAGCGATCCGCTGATATTTTGTATATTCTCAAATTGTTCTTACACTTACAACTTTCATAAGTGCCAAACGACGAATTAGCATTTCAAGATATTTTTGTTGAAACGCCGTAATTTAATCATCGAATCTCCGTATCGGGGGAAAATAAAAAGGGAACGGGAGAATTGTCGGTTGTTCGCCGGGACAGGGTCGTATCCAGCGGGGATCAGATTTTTGGCCGGGCGGGACCGATCGCAGAAATTTTGCGAATCCCAATAAAACCGTGTCGGCAACACGTGTCCACGGCTCGCCACGAAATGCGAGAAATGTCTCCGGGGAACCAGCTCGAATCTGTTCGGCCGATCTCCTTCTCGACACGACCATCGCCCTCGTGAGCCAGTTCCGAGTGTTCCGAGGGACCAACATTTTTATCGCGCTTCTACAAGAATTTCCGTGCTCGTGTCGGTCACGCCGATTGTTTTCGCTCTTTCCTCTGCGCTTCAAATCTCACCGTATTTTCATTACAATCCTTTCCGGTGTTACCGCGAACGTTAAACACCAATGCCCACCTTGCATACATTTTCTTGTAAATACTCGACTACAGGAGACTGTAGCTTTTCCGTTAATCATTTATTGAATAGTTTCTAAAGATTGAAACACGATTACACTATAAAATAGATAGTAACCTGAAAATTGTATTTACAATTTTATATTTCAAACGACCACGTCTTCCTCCAACGCAAATGTATAGAAATAAATAATTTTACCATTTTCAGTCGATCATGATCGAAAATAATTAATTTATGCGTATATTGCAAACAAAACTTTCATCAAATACCATGACACGTATCCTCGCAATATTTACGAGAAATCCGAAATCAGTCTCTACCTCCAGCGTTAATAATTCTGTTAATCGTTGCCGGAGTGAAAGCAGCAGGCGAGGACGTTTCCGTGTAATGTGACATCACGGACATCAGAGATTCAACGCGTTCCCGTCATAACCATTTACCGTTGACACCGTCTGCATCGTTCAGTCGTTGTCAGAACGCCGGTTGCATTGTTAATGCGCTCGGTCGTGGTGGAAAGATCGTGGCACCAAGAACCTGGCCTCAGTAGCCGGAAGCTAGCTAGTCGACTATGTATTATAGACGCGGGATCCGACGGGCCCATTATTACCCGGTGTTGTTAATCGATAGATCATTTTCGTTGAGATCCACGCGATAATTTCGATGGCGACGCGTCACGTGCATAGGAAGTCGCCTGTGGAACGCGTGAGAATCGAACACGCTTGAATACAAATCGAACGGCCATTTTTCCGAATACTGGGCTCGGTACCGACCGTACGATTTGACAGTCCGATGATGTCGATGCTGGACAACGTTTACTGGAATAAGAAACGATGTACCGTCGATGATTTTACCATCGGAATTCACTGCCACGACGATTCCTTGTTGGACAACGGTCCCTTACGTTCCTGCAATAAAAATAGATGATCACTTCATTTATTAATGCGCCGGGCGCGTCACGAAACGTGCGCTATGATATTACGTGGTCGCTTATGTCAGCCCATGCCATTGTCTTCTTCCGAGAGGCTCTTCTGTCTTAAGTGGACTTTTCAACTGCTCGATTGATGTTTTAAAATGAAAATCGGTTTAAAATTTCAAATGGTTAAAATAACATGAATAGGATCTACATGAAGAATGAATTTACAGTTGTATGGATTGTTCGAGTTTAAAGGAATATATGTCTCTCTCTCTCTCCCTCTGTTGAATGACTATGCCAACAGAAATTATATTAAGTAGGGAAGTTAGAACAGTCCTCTGCGATTCTTCCCCGAGTCTAATCAATCATTCAATGCCCGTTGTTTGACTCCAGGAGTTAAAATTGCTCGAGCCTGTTAAAAAATTAACATCTATAACAACATAAACGGCTCTAACCTCTTTCGTTCTTCCTATAGTCGTCCGACCATCATTGCCTTCGTTATTGTCGCAAACTCGGACAATTTCGCGTGCGCCAACCGGGCATTTCGGGCTCAATTTAGTTTAAATAAAATATCCGAGCCGCTTCGACTCCGAGGCCTGTCCGTATCGGGAATGTTTTATTAAGATCAATTTACGAAACATCGAAACGACCCTGCCTTATGTCTCACCTTCTCTCTTTCTTTTTCTCTTTTTCTTGGTCGGCAAAGTTCGACAAATTTTGTGTAATAGCCGGCAAATTACGGTGGAACTTATGTCTTCCTTCTCGTGGCCGGGGGAACGATTACGCTCGGGAACAGATGCAGCGACGCGTACGTATACCCGAGAAACGATTCGATAAACGGGGATGGAAATAAGGGAAAATAAGTCGTAATGGCGGATAATCGTCGCGATAAAGTGTTTTGATAATTTATTCATGGGGACATAGCAGCAAGAAACGCGAGAAAGGTATCGGGTGACACGTCGGAATCTCATTGCTTTCTATCCCGGTTTCTTTTCCACTCCTCCCCCTCCTTTTTTTCACGGTGAAATAATGGCGGGTCTAGCTGTATTTCTCATTGACCGTGTCATTCGAAAAGTTACCGCGACCCGGCCCCGCCGTAAACTAAATGTAACAAAATAAACGATCGAATTTATACGCGACGAGGCTTGCGCCGGTGGTCGACGCTGGATTCGATATTTTTCTACAGGACGTTCCAAAGTCGGACACCGTGGGAACATTTTTTCACTGGGTGTTAACCCCGTAACAGCGATGTTTGCAATGTTACAGTGACGTTTGCAATAAGATCAATAAATTTTATTCAGAGCAATGTTATGTTTGTTTGGCACCTTAACTACAAGCTCGGTACGTAGTTTGTAGGTTGACAATTCTTCAACCAGATATAAAAATTGATTTTTATCACGAATCATTCGATCAAGCTTTTTGTTAAGATTCGTAGCACATGGAAGAATTAAACAAGCAATATCACAGTGATCGCTGTTCATATTTCATTTTGATAACTAAATTTGGGATATTGGGGGATATGGCTGGGCAATCAACGCGTAACAGTTAATAATTCAGTTAATAATTTCCGATGCAACAAGCTAATAGACACGTGATGTTATTAATATCGCATCTGCACACGTCTTCCTCGAAGAGATACGCGGTCCCTGGGTAGAACAAGCTCCCAGACACATTAAAACCCTAATGGCCGAAACATAACGCGCCACAGGAATGATGTAGACCCGAGCCGGCCAATAAGTCAAACCTACTTCGCCTGGTTCTTCCACTAAAACGCTACGATTATCTCCGGGGGGATTTTGTGAGCGAAAGTGTTAAGGAAGACAGTCATTCGCATAAATCAAATGGTGTTCCCAGCGGTGGGTTATCGGGGCGAGGGAGGGGGAGGGGGGTCAAAGAGAAATAGAGAAAGAGAGACGCCGTGGACCTTCCTCAGGGTTAAGCGTGTCGCTGGCGCAGTATGATGCCGATCCTATCTGAGGCGGCTAATATAGTTGTCGTGAATATCTTAAGGTCGGGCACGCATTCCATGGGGTTTCTGTTCGAGGGTCGCCACGGGGCGCCCATTCGATCTGGCGAAAGCATCTGCTAATTCGGAATCATGGGAGTTTGATTGGGGACTTCCCTTCCAGCGCGGATCCTCCTTGTCTTTGCTCCTGACGGGATCAATTCGCGACGGACGCGACGATCTAATCCCGATGTCCTTTCGCGCAACGGACAGCCACGAGAACATCACCATTTATCGATCGAAATCTAATTTATCCTATCAATTTGCGTCAGTATACGCTGGATAAATTTTTTCCGAAGCCATTTGCACGGATTAGTGTACAGAAGATTGACATCGAGACGGTTAACCCGTGGAACGATACGAAGAAAACGTAAGACATAAGAAAAGGATTTAAGGACATCGGTATAGTAGCTTGACAAGGTAGGTAATTAAAAGAAGCGAGACATTTCTATGTGGCTCCTGTGTCAATGCAAACATTTTTTATTTTATCGTCTGTCTGGCGAATCCTCGCTCTACAATAGGCTTTCACATAAAAATTCATTCCAACTGCGATCAAAATCGCGTCCGAGAATTTGATAAATATTTTCAAGAAAGCACGAACGAGCGTAATGAATACAGTTGTCCGGGAGCAGGGGAGGCTCGAATTCCTCGTTATCCGTGAAACAGGTGCAAACACGGTGCCGACACTGGTACAGTTCGAGCGCGCAGCTAATTAACGTTCCCCTGTCGAAACGACACCGATAAATACCGACGAGTAAGCGTCCGCGGATGCCCGTCGAGCGATGAAAACGCAGCCGGATACCGGGCCGAATTCGTCGAGCCGTGGCTGGTAATTGAATAAAAGGGGTTTCGACGTCCTACTGCGTCGAGGTGTGATCGGGCCCCCTCGCAGCATGACGCGAGTAAGTCCTCAAGTGACCGGACCCATCCGATCCCATCAGATAGAGCCTCGCCTGCTCACCCCGCGACTCCCCTAAATGCGGATCGCGTTGATAATGGAACGGGCCCCGCGATCTGCCAGGGAAATCGCAGACACCGCCTGGAAAACGAAGGTGCACGAGCTGCTGGAAATTGGAGCGGAATTGCTGGTTTGCACGTTTACACCTTTTACCCTGAGCTCGGAAACGCGCGAGTTCTAGCTTGAAAATTGACGGATGAACGATCTGGAATGGTCTCGGAACGATGCCACTTGTTTTATTAATATTTTGTCGCGAAGAAAGTCGAACACAAAATTTTTGTATGGAAGCTTAGCTACGCCGAATTTTTTGTCATAAAGTGTTTTGTGAAGTATTAACTATCTAAGGAATTACTAAGAATTGCCATAATATTGTTTAAAACAATTTTTGCATTGCTGTGTTAAAGAAATCGCTAAAAATTTAAGTGTTGCATGTGTTCGAACGGCGATCCAATTTTTGCTAACTGAACACCAAGAAATAATTCTAGTTGGGAAAAAGAGGATATAAGAGGTTTAATGAAAACGTGATGCAGGCTTTTTGGTAACAATGGTGCGAAGGTTCGACGGGTTCTAAACACGGAAGATGAACGAACTCGCATAAACAGCGTGAAATCGCGTCGATTTTACGGACGACAGCGGATAATGGGTGGATTTAGACGCAGGCCAAATAATTCGACGGGAAGAAATTGTCCGCGGGCGGGCAAAGCAAGAGGCAGCCGCGTCGTTCGACGAATTAGCATGTAAATCCGCGGTATTAAGACGTCGCTGGTAGCGCGGGATGATGAAACGTTCCGTCCCGGCATTGTTAATCACGGAATTAGCATATGAAATCTGTATTATACACAGAGCCAGCCGAGTGGGATGCACAAGAGTTTACCCTCTGCGCGACGGTGCTGCCAGGGCTGGGCCCTTCCCATCCTGGGGCCCAAGGTCTCCTTAAAGCCTGTGTCGAAATCTTCATAATTTTCTGAATCGAGATACTACAAATTTTCCACTGTGAAAATTGACCGACGTCTTTATTCGTGTCTGGAAGGCAATGCAAATCATTAATTGCATTGAACGATGCAAAACATTCGACCGTTTTTAGACATTTTCGGTTCGGCAGCAGGAATGCGACGTATGGCCGGCACGTTAATATTCGACTGAGATTAATGAAGCGAAATTTTTGTTACAGGTGGTTCGTAAAGGAACAGGGGAACCAGGAATGCATCCACGTGGCTGTAGACCGGCGCAGATACGCTGTCACGAGTGCGCGGGGTGCGCGCAATAAATAAGTGGTATCTCTATCAGATCCCACGCAGACCCCTGTGGCTACCGGAGGCATTATAATACCCGTAAGCTGATTAGTCCCTCGAATTTGTCCACGTTCTTATAATTGGCTCAATGAGCAGCTTGTCCGATTAACGGTCCCCGTCGAGATTTCCTTCACGCGCTACCTAATTCGAAATTCCCGCCTTTTTCTTCGCACGCGAAGAATCGACTCCGCTCTCTTATCACCGAACTGTGAATTTACAATGAGCCCGAACATTGAGCAAATTTGACCTTTTAGGGACGGATTCTATCTTTACGGACTGACTTTGTTTGTTTTGGAAGATGAAACGGGGTGTTTTCTCAATTTATTATTTTGCACGGCATTGCCGATGAAGCATGATAATTATGCTCGCGTTTATAGTGCATGTTTATTCGGTAATTAAACGCGGATTTATCGATACGAGATGAGCCGTTTTATATTTCTCATTTCACGACGATTGAAATCATTTAATATGTTCATTTATTCAAATTACTGTTAGGATGAAAGCCATGAAAAAATATGAGGAATTTCTTTTTGAAATTTCTGTAAGGAAATTTCTGTAAGTTTCTCTTTCAAAATTTCGGTATACTATAAAATTATAAACGCAAATTACCATCGTAGAAGCTTTCATGCAACCATTTTTTAAAGAAGCAGAAATTTATTCCAGTTAGAAAGTAAATCTCAAGGTGCCAAAACACACTACAACACAAATTATATTTTTCTCAGGTCAACGTTATATCGATCGTCAAAAGAAGTGTAATGCCAGGTTGCTAGATAGGAATTAACCCTTTTTACTGTTAATTGGTGGTTCTCGAGATTGCCTCTTTCAAGACGCAGACAATATCAATCCAGAGACACCAGAATCGGTATTCTATTCGCTTGAGTTTGCTGGTGAACCGGCGTCCGTGTATTTATCATGGGGTGTTCGAAATTAAAACCGGCCGAAAATTAGTTTGGTGTGCGTGCCCCTTAAGCCCGTATTTATTCAGCGACCGGCTCTGGCGAGCCCCGGGAGGGAACAAAACGCGCAACAAATAGGAGTTAATCGGTTCGCTACATCGATACTAAACGCGCGGTTCATTGTGTGGAGGCAAACGCCTGCTCGATATAATTGGCCTCTAATTAGAGTCCGGCAAAAAGTAAACTCATCCCTCCGTCTTCGGCCCCTTCTCCTCCGCCTCTCGAAAAATCGTCTCCCCACTTCACCGCGGTGTAATTCTTTCCTTGTCCCCTTCTTTCGCCCACTTTCTCCACCGTGTTCCCTCCGTAGGAGCCTCCCGCGTGTCTCGGTCCCTTCTCCTCCCTTCGGTCCTACTCTCATACTCCCCGTCACCTTTGGTCGGTGATTCGCGTGTGCGCAATGGCGTAATCGACCGTTTCCCGAAACCAGCAAATGGGAGCCCGTGTAATTAGGCCGGCAAACAAAGAAGTAAAACGGTCTTTCACTGATCGCGTTTCGTTTTCATTTCGCGCTCGTCCTGCTCGTTTTTGCCCCGCTAAAAGGCCCGGCTGTTTTTGCCGGGTCCCTGGAAGGGGTCCGAAGATGGAGATTGTGTTTGGATTGGACAGTGGCGATGGCCACTTTTGGGCGCAGGCAATCATCCTTGGCAGTGTTGCGGTCTCGAATTGAATTATGCGGCTTAAAAGGCTGCTGCCTGTGAGTCGGTGTCGTCACAGAACACGGTTCTCCGGTCCAAATTATTTCTGAAATACTTCCTCGTCTACGCCAATGCTTGGCAATTGCACTGGCGTGCTTAACGGAAGCGTCTTGTCGACGGAAAATCCTTGATGTTCAAACCGTTGCAACTTCGCGAAGAAAAATCGTAGAACCATCAACCCTGGCTCATTTTCAAGCAGGAAACCTCAGCTTTTGCAGTCATGAGTTCGTTTTTTTAAGAAAAACTTCTTCGTCGAACTTCGTTCGTAGCGGCTGGAAAAGGGAAGACACCTTTTTTGACAATTTTAGAAATTCGAGGATTTAAAGGGCACAGAACTTTGATTTGACAGTGTTCTACGCCATTGTGGAAGAGTCGGTTTGCTTTAATTATATTTAAGCGACGTCGACCTTTAGCGTTTCACGGTGGCTGCTTTTACGCTGCTACATGGAAATTAATTTCCTTCAATTATTTCTAAAAGGCGTAGGACTTTCATATTACTTCGGACATGGTCCTACGCCGTTATAAAGAAATTACTTCGATTACAGTCATAATTTTGGAGAAACAAAGAACTCCAACACTGCTCTGGGCTTTATACCATGTAATTGCGTAGTTTGGCGTAATTATTTTGAAAGGGCATAGGACTTGAATGTTGCACGAGGGCTCGTTCTACGCCACTGCGCGTGTACCTGTCAACGCTCGCGCGGCGTTCAGCGTTCCGCTGGTCTAAGAGAGGACGACTCAACTAGCGACCCCGGATGGAGATTGATTTGCCTTTGTTGGCAATTAGCCCGCGTCCATTAGTCAGACCGGTGACTTTTCAATCGGGCCGGCCGAAACGAGGCGGATTGTAACGAGGCGCGCCAGGCAGCCGGCCAGCCTCGTCATCGACGGACAAATGGATTTCCTTCGCGGCCTCCTTAATCCCCTAAGTTGGCAGAGCCTCTTAAATAAATTCCAGCCGCCCCAACCCCCGGGGAAAATGATAATAAACCGGCGGAACGATTGATTTCCCTACTACACGGGCGTGACGAGCCTCGACGAACCGCTTAAAGAGTTGTATACACCTAAATGAGACACAGAATTAATTTTTCAGAAGCACCTCCGCGCCAGTGCGCTGCCCTAAGATCACTCTCGCGTCTGCGCTCTTTTAAACACGTTCTCATCATTTTTTTCTTTGGGGCTGGCAAAGACTCCCCAACTGAGTCAAGGTTCCCTAATTTTTCCCAAAGTTTTCTGCACGTTGCAGGTCACATTTAACGAAAATGGCCGCCATCACGTGAGTCAGTGTTTATGGTCAACAAAAATTTTTGTTTCCGTGCAGTAATTTATGCAAGAGCCATGCTTAATTTTATAGAAGAAGATATGTTGTTTCATTCACATTCGTCCACATTCTTTGTCAACCTCCTTGCTAGGTTACTGAACTACCCCTAAAGTTATTACAACACAACCGTAACAATGGTGTATTTTTTCCATAGAATATGCGTTTACGTGGAACGTAATTTTTCAACACTTGTGCGAGTGTTAATTATTCAATATCTTGAACTCAGATTCCACGAAACGTTTCGCCGCCTCGTTAAAAAACACCACCGAGGCCGAAGTCGTAACGAAACCCCGTAACGTGAGGGAACGATTAAATAATTAAAAGCGACTGAAATTTACCGAAATGCCCGGGCCCTCGACTTCCTAGCAAAATAAAACCAAAAAAAAAAGAAAATACCCGGAGAGCTAAGATCAAAATCTTAATATAGCCGCAAGTTCCAGACTCGTAAGAATCTTTCTAAGGTACTCGGATCAGACCATAAACGACTGAACCCCTCGCATATTCAGACTGGTTTCACGGTCGACGATTCCGTTTGACGAGCTGGTTCATCGTTAATTAATTAGCATATTGCGCGGCATCGGGCCTAATGAGTTTAATGCCCCGCTAATTATCAGTAGCGAGGGACTTTTACGGCCGTTAAATGCTCGTCTAAACGGTCGCTGTAAATCATAGTTTAATTGGCCGAGAAAAACAAAAAAGGGGTTGCCGATGCCGGGGCTGCAGAGAAAAAGAGGAGAGGAGAGATATTACGATGCGCGAACGTGTTACTGCTTGATCGCGAACACATTCCCAGCCCCATGGCCGTTTTTATCAAAGTTTTTCGAACATTTTTTGCAGAATTGAAACCCCAAACAATTTTCATCGCGATTTTAGTTCGTCCGAATCGATGGGTAAATTTTTTGGATGCACTGGTGTTCAGTAGTATTCGAATAAAATCAAGCACAAGAACTTAGTTATCATATTTCAAAGAACGACGAACAGTTCAGTCTGTTTTATGCAACAGTGATTATTAAACTGCAGATTTTATAGATTTATGACAAAAATTGGTCGAACGCAAAACAATGAAACCGTTTCAAGAATTTAGAAATTCATACTACATATTCTCAACTTACTAAAATTGGCAAAGGTGGGAACAAATTTCTACTTCAAACTAGTTTGTTGCAATTGAGGCAGAACAGTTTTATTTTGCATAGAGATAGAGACAGAATCATTTATATCGCAACTAGGAGAACAAGCGAGCAAAAGTGTCTATAATTTCTACCACAATGCAAAAACAACGAATCAGTAGTCAGACGAGCTAAATACTGTTTCTTTTTTTTTTTCAGTAATATTTTACGGATACTACTTTTTTCCTCTCGCAACCAGGTTGCGCTAAGCGCTCGGCAAGCGCGAGCACTGCGGGTCAGCGATTTCGATTCCATAAATTACAGGCCGATCTCGCGTGTCACGCACCTACGTACGCGCCACGAACAAAGATACACGTTCCCGCTCGCTATTTATGATAATCGATTCCGGGCCGACCAACATTCCCGGAGTTTCTACACGGCTTAAACACGGGATCATGGCGGATCGCCGCTCCGCGGCTGCCTGGAGGCTCCCAGTGACTTGGCGAACAATAATTTTGACGAGAAAAAGAGTTTATCTTCCCCCTGCGATTCACTTGCGCATCGACGATTAAGCGACTCGCGAAGATTCGTGAAATAGTCGGAACAAACGAACAGAAACACGATGATTTCCATTATGGCTCGGTAGAAAGTTTGTTTAAAAAAGAAAAATGATTATTTTTACAAGCAAATTTTGATCTTGCTTTAATCCGTTCACGATACAAACGGGTCCAGTTCACGTGCATTTTGGTTCAAGTAACGTATTTACAGGGGGATAATGTTCACGATAAAATTAACCATACCACAGTCCCGTGCGTGTCTTTTACTTACCCTGCTTGCCAAGTGTTAAAGGAAGACTCTATCGCGCCGGACACCCTTGCAATTTCCGTAAATGGATGCAAATTACCCGGACAGCGGTGGCCAGTGTTAAAAATGACCAGAAAGTGTTTACGCTCAGCGTGGCCGTTGCGTAGCGAGCTCCGATCTACATACCCCAAAGTGGCAGTAAAACCGTATCGATCCTGGATCTTCCCCGAGGCGGACCGGAGATCCCCGACACTTTACGGGGCCGTTCTAATCCGTAAGAAAAAGGCGCTTCGTCCCTCGGGGTCTTTTCGAAACGGCAAGAAAAACCGTGGCCGTTGCGCAAACAGACGAGATTACACGGGCAATAACAGCACGAGTCCCGCGGGTCCCACGGCGCCGAATTGTTGCAATTACGGGGCTCGTTATTAATTAAAATAATAAGGTGTTGCCGGGTCGCGACCCCGGGGCATCTTCTCCGGCGAACATACGAAGAAGATCAACAAGAAGACAAACGTCCGCGCAGACAGAAAGAGACGCCGTGGAGGGAAGAAGAAGACGAAGAAGAAGAGGAGGAGGAGGACGAACGGTCGAATATGAGAAAAAGAAGACGAGGAGGCTGTCGGGCAACGAAAGGGAGAATATCTCGTGGCGGGACGGGATGAAAATGAGCGAGAGAGAGAGAGAGAGAAAGAGAAGCGAAAGAGACCGAGAGTAAGAGTGATGTAAAGAAGGAGAGATACGCAGCAGAAGAGAGAAACAGAGAGAGAAGCATCATCAGGAGGCGTCTGGCTGGCGTTCGAAGGTGGCGGATGATAAGAGCGAGCAAGATGGCGTCCGCGCAGAGAGAGGAAGAGGAGGATAGGTTAACGAGGGTGTGATTCATGGGGCCTTGGCGGCGTGGTTCCCCCTCGCGGTCGAAAGGTGCTCATATGCCGAAATTATGTCCAATGTGCACCTGCTGCATCCACTGTTCCAGTTTCTTTCGCTCCTCACTGTCCACTCTAACGGTAGTCACCAACATCTCCGCTCTGGGGACTTAACACCTACATTATGGCCAACTTCTACCTCTCGCGTGGACCCTGGTAATTGCTGTTTATCCGATCCTCGCGCTTCCAAGCAAATATCAACGCTCAGCTGATCACTAGACCCTGGACGTCCGTATAGAAATGCGTTTAGACAGACTAGCTTACCATGATCATCACTTTTCGGTGTTTCTTGGACAGTGTGCTAGCTCCAACAGGAAAAATGGTATTGATTGGAAATTTTGGATCTTGTAGACGTTAATAGATCTCCTGCGAGTTGTAGATTAGACGAAATGACTTACAATAAACAACACTTTTTGACATTTCTTGGAGAATTGCGTAGCTTCCAAGGGAAAAATTTTGATAGTGCAAAGTGTGATGTACTGCAAGAACTGTGGAACGTTCTTCGAAGCAACTGCAAGAATCTGGGACCAACAGGAATGTTCTCCTTAGCTCCAGAATCCGGCAGCGTCGCAGAATGACAATATCCTTTACTTCTCTTGAGCACTTTATTGTTCCGCCATTTGTCTTGTATCTCCTGCATTTCTAGATGCCGCATCATAGAAAGTATTTTTCAAGCCTGAAATTTTAGTAATTCGATAAAGTCCTAATTCGTCAAGCTTCAAAGAATAAATTCTTCCTGGTCAACACACTCCTCCCAGCCAACAGGGAAACAGCTATGAATACATTCCCATGAAATTCTCAGAAAATCCGTACCCGAGTATTTCTGTGGTTCTTCTCAGTCGGAATACCGTGGATAAACAAAATTGTTCGCGGATCAGCACGAAAGCATGTCGAAAAGGCAATCAGCAGTCCGCATCAACGTCGATTTAAAAACAAAAGGAGTCCCCAGAAGTAAACTACCCCTCCCCCCCCAATTTCGATCGATCGCGAGTTCACGGAAGGTAGGTAGTGGATTCGTGTGGGCAATTTTCGCGATAAAGGCAACATTGTGGGGAACGAGCGGGCTTTATCGTGTCGGGATCGCTTATGAGAACCACTGGTCCGCCGCGTCCAGGTATTATTTAACTTGGTTAGGGAGCGATGGTGCGTGCGACTGATGGGTATGAGGTTGTAAAGGATCCCTTCGAGACATTAATATTACCAACGTAAGCACCGACTCGCTTGTAATCATGGTGCATCGTTGCACCGGAGCCTGGGTATACAGCCGTGGCGTTAGGGGCGCGTATGTGTATACAGATCCATGGGGCGCTCTCTCTCTCTCTCTCTCTCTCTCTCTCTCTCTCTCTCTCTACCTCTCTCTCTCTCTCTACCTCTCTCTGTATCCCTGTCTCCTTTTCTCTTCGTTTCCACGCGAAGAAACGCGCCACGGTGTATGGCCGATCAAAAGGATCGGGCATCGTTAACTGCGATATCCGAACTGTGCCTTAAACGACCGGTGTTTTCGCTTTAACGTCAGTTTATCCAATTTATTTCGAGGCAACGAGCCAGGGGGCCGAGGGGGTGATGTGGAAAAGTAAGACTCGTTCCGCGATTGTGTCCCTTTTTATCTTCACGATGACGTTTCTTCACTCCATTCCGCAAAATTGATGCTTTGACGCTCGATTTACGAGCTACAAGTCTCTCTCCCTCTCTCTCTCTCTTTTAGCGTGCGATACCGGAGAGTGATTATCAAGACTGTTGTGTTTGCGTTTTGTGAGCGACTAGCCGAACCTTTACACTCAGAGCTATTCAAAAACTACTACTCCGAGCTACTCGAAAAACAAACGTTTCTTCCGACTTAGAATCTTTTCATTCTACATGATTAAATGCTTAGTAATGTATTCACTACAAATAAATTTGCAAACGATATTTTGAATAATGATACAGCAATTTTGAGTGGGTATAATCTGGTAGAATACTTTTTCGGCAGGATTTAGTGCTTTTCCCAAATACGAGAAAAATTATTGGGCATTCTATTTAAAAAAAGGTTCAGGTGACCCTCGTATCTGGATAACCAAAAAAGAAAACAGATTACAGCCCTGCGTCCACCTGGAGACCGTGCAACATTTGAAGCATTTTTTAGTAACAAAATAAGAAACGATCGTGGAAGTATGTGGTAATCGGGGTGGCACAAGGCGTGACCGCTTCTTCATCATCGCCAAAAATGGTCCCGGTAAGCTGTCGGCAACGCGTCTCCAAAAAAAGCGATACGAGGCGGAAGCATAATCCATAATCGTAACGGGCGATGCGAGCAGAGGGGCCCGTTCGCGCACCATCCAAATCCGTCGTTAAACGCAGCTTATTTTCGCTATAAATATTATTTATCGTCCATCCGCCGGCGGGGTCAGAGCGTAGCGGCCCGGGATAACACGAGGGCAGCTATCGTTTCAGGGATGGGGCCCCCGATCCTGATCCGCGAATGCTCGCAGTAAAATTTGTCGCGCAAATCCGCCGGCCATAAATCGGCGACAACGCGCTGCAATATGCCGAACGGGGAACACAGAGCCGGCCAAAAATTGGGCCCGCTCGGTCTTTGCTATAAAGTTGCGTCGCTACTTGTAGTCTGGAAGCTGACTTGGGGAGTCCGTTTACGATCATTAACGATCAACCTACTCGGTGATAAAACTGATTGACGTATAGCGATTGGCATTGGTGGACTGGTCGCTTTTGCAGCCATTGCTGAGGAGAATTTTTAGAAATACTGAGAACATTTTCGTCAGGAAAGTATACAACGTGTCTGTGTCTCAAGTGTTGCGACAAATGAGTCTTATGTAATAATTTCCTGTTGTGGACATGATTAAATTGCTCGTTTAAAACGTGTTAGAAACCATTGCAATTTTTGTTAATACTAAAACGAAAGTCATACGGGGTGAAACTACAACAACTACTGCATACCCACGACAATTTCTGTAGGCCTGAATTCGAAGAACAGCAACAACCTTCGTTCTAACTGTGACACTATAATCATGTCCTTTGTTATACCTCTATCTCATTAATGATTTCGTGGACTTGTAGTAAACAGGATTAAAAGAATTCAGCAACCATAATAAAGATTAATACAGGCCTTATCTTGTTAACCAGGCAAGAAACCCATCTGAACAAAGACCAATCCTTAAATACTTGCCAGAAGGAATCCACTCCCAAAAATTTGAATGATTATGGAATGCAGGAAAATCTGGCTTCGCCTACAGTTACAGGATCAGGCCGGTCCCCGCCTCGCAATCTGCAGGATCTCCCTAACTCTGTTAGAACTAACCGAACAGAGGATAATCCAAGCAACCGTAAAAATGACCTGGTGCTGACTTCGTCGCCGGAAAACTGTCTACGGTATTGACGTCTCCGGATGTAGAAATAACCAGATAATCGGCCGACAGAGTTAAATGGATAATTTCAGGATTTGCCGGGAATGGCCTCGCTCAAGAACACGTTTACAAACTTGCGGATTTAGACGAACCGTCGTTCGCCACCCTTGGACAGTCTCCCTAATTCCTAGCCACCCTTCACGAACAAGTTTCCCCGTTTTAAACGGTCTTTGCGGTAAACGGCCATCAAGAGAAACGATTGTTGCGGTCACCTGCAGATTATCACTTGCCCGCCCACTTTTAAACCCCTTAACAGGACACTAACTGCAGGTACTTTTGACTGGCCAACTGCTTGTCTAGCCCCGGTGGGTTTAAGGGAGGAAGAAACGAAGGAAATCGACGGGCCTTGAACGACGCGTGACGGCGTCAGACTATTGATGAGAAAATTTCGAACCGGGAGACGCTTATTCAAAACGATGCTCCACCATTTGGAACACGTGTTGTTAAAGTAATTGCCGGAATACCTTGCCTCCTGATGTCTCATCGATTAACCTTGACCGGAATACTGAACAAGCCCTAGGTGCAGGGCGTTGTCCAATACTGACATACTGTCTCGAGACCAGTAAACGGGAAATTTGTTTATTCTTCCGTTGCTTCATAGGCTCCGATTTTACACCTTCATGGTACGTTTACTTACACTGCACAGTATCATAGTGGGGTTTTCCTAAAATTCCGTAAAAATTTGCAAAGATAACTATAAGTACGTAATCTAAGACTGACATTCCCAAATGTTCCACAGAACTCAAAGAATCTTCATATTTGAAGATGTAGAAATTACTGTACAAAAATTTTGTTCGGGTCATGGGAGACCCCAAGGTACCATTACAGTGTTTAAAATCAGGAAAGCGAGTATGAAATAAAAATCGTGTTTCGGAGTCTCAAAATTTTTCCAAAGCTCCAACGATTTTCCAATAGGTCCCAAAGCCTCCGGGCACATGATGCCAATGATTTAGACGGCCCTGAGTACCGGGGATATCCAATTCCGAGGGGAATCATCGACGGATATCGCGAATGGAGGCGTCGGGGCCTACGAAGGTGGTTCGTGGCTGTACGTACGTGTGTCTCGAGGTGATTTAAAACACAGAACGTGTACCACGCCCCATACCCTTCTTCTCGAGGGCCCCCAGGGCCGTGCAAAAAATGCGCAAGGGCCGGCAAGGCGGCTTTCAACGCGAAAAATCGTTTGCGTACCTATACGACGGAGGTTCGTTGGGAAGGGTGCGCGAAGGGAAGGATGAAACGAGGGGGCTGGGGAACGAAGGGAGAAAGAAGGGCCCTGGGTAAATGAAGACGCGAGAAGGTAATCCTAAAGGCGCCCTCCGCGAAAATAATTATCCGCTCTGGGCGCGGTGCTGTTTGTTAAAACGTCAGGAGGCTCGTGGGTGGAGCGTCGAGACGCCGCGCCGCCGCTGAGGGCCTCTCGGGGTTTCTCCACTGCCATCTTTGGTTTCTTTCGTTTCGTTTCGATCCTCTTCGACGAAGAATTATACAATTCGAGCCTTGGTCTTCTCTTATTTTCTTATAGTCTTTCGATTTTTCTCCAGGGCACACTGGACAATTTCTCGGACTTTCAACCCTTTGAAATATTTATTGCCTCCATTCAGTCTCCTTTCAATTTTTCGGGGAAGTTTATGGACGCAATTCTTTCGTAATCTTCTAACCCTTCGCAATGTTTGTTGCCTCCGTTTATTATCCCTTGCAGATTTATTTTAAAATTTATTTTTATATATTTTATAATTTCTTAGAAGAGGAAAATTTAAATTTCATCGTATGCCTATGCATTCTCCAATATTCGCATACATTCTGTTCGAACTCTTGACCGCGAGTCCGACTCGATGTGTGATAGTGCAAGTTAAGTGTCACAGTTCAGGTAGACCTTTGCGAAGGTATAGTGTATGCACATCATGTACATCGCTCTTTATAATCATGTTGTCGATTCGAAGCGTTGTGCAATAGAGAAGAGATACAGCTGTTACGCCGACATATACTTCAAAGTTAGCACAGTAGTCAGTCATTCCCTAGGTTCCCTCGAAGAGTCCACCGCAAAACGACGTTGAACCTAATTGATATCTAGTCGGGACACTCGAGGGCAACCGGTTACGGCTGAAGTTAATCAACATATAACTCAGATGCGATCGGAACACGCGATACAAGGCTGAACCAGATCTCGTTGGGCGTTTAGAAGCAAGGGTGCACTTGACAACGATTGGCGAACGATTGAAACCTAACCGCAAATTTTCATAATATCGTTTTCCCTAGGCAAAAGGTACACGCGAACGAGAACAACTCAACAACTGAAATTATTCAGGAATCGTAGCGATCGCCGGCAACAGAACTAATTAATAACCATATTTATTTAAAACCACTTAGCAAGGTAAATGACAATTTAAAAATCGTTCTACCGGACGAGCGAGAGTAACAGCCCGGTGCACTTTAGCGCAATTTGTTGGCCACGTTGTCAACGATTAATCAACCCCGATGATCGATCTGGCTTGCTCGTTCGGGGATCGATCGATCCAGGTATCTCACGATCGACGAAAACGGTAATCGCCCCAATTACACAGGAGCAGGTGTCCCCCATCGAAATTGAATTCCTCGACGCTCGGACTTCGATCTCAGAAAATCGACGATCCACCGAGTTTCCAGGATGAAGTCATTTCGATCGCCCATCAGCCACCCTCCCTCTCCCCCCGGTCCGTAATCCCGGTAATAATCGGTCCGCGTGATTGCATTCCCGTAGATCGAACGCGTTTCAGAAAAATCTCGAGCCCAGAAATATCCAGAGAACCAACCATGTTTGATCTAGCGTTGCCGAGAACTTTTAGATCTAGATACGGCACCGTGGACCATTCGGTTGGATCAATACACGAACAAAGTGCGCCGCGGCCATGATGGAAACATAAAAGGAGCCGGTTCGCACGGTTCCGCGCCGCATTATCAATTTCCTTAATGAGCCCCGTGGTGCACCGCTCGTTACGATTACGACGATCGCTCTTAATTATGCAACCACTAATCGATATTCCGTGAATCGACCCGATTCCGAGAACCGATTCGTCGTACGAGGGGTGGAAACGCGAGCTGGAACGATTCGCAATTTGATTTTTTAACAGTTTCGAGTTTTTCTTGGCTTTTTCTCGGTGTTTCCACGCCCGTTCCTACCTCCGTGATTATCTGTTATTAATATTAGCAATTAACCACCCTGCCGTGTTCGGTTAATGGTTATATCAACCGCTTCCGGGGAACTGGAGCGGAAAAGGCAATTTCAGGAAAAGAGGTCTGGAAAATGTGTTTGTGAGATTGGGTTATTAAACACTGCTAGGTAGATGTTTCTTATGGGGTCTTATTGACCCAAACAGGATATTAACTGTCGTAATGTAAATTTAATTATAAGGAATTCGTTGCAAGAATTATTACTGAACACTGAGATATTAATTCCATGTATAGAATAAGAAATTTTGGTACCTCGTTGCTGTGTTTTGTAAGATGTATTTGTTCTTGAATATTTTATAATATTTCGCAACTGTAATTAGGAATTCTGAGGGCGATTTTTCAATTCTTTCTAGGCTGCACAAGAAATGAAGTGACTACTACCATGGCAAACTTCGTCTCCTGAATTTCTATTGAATTTATGGAACTTCCGAAGATAATATTCGGCAGGCACAGTGTTAAACGAAGGAACGGCTAGTAGAAAAATGACAAAAATTTCCGAATGGTGTACCGATGGTCGCAGCATTACCTCCTGGTAACTGGTTTCGAGTCGAGTAGAGGCACTGAGGTGTGCAGGGGAGGAAACGGAGGACGAGGGGTGGAGCGAGAAAGAGAGGGGCACGGGGGAGGAGGGCAGAAAACCAATATGAAATTACCCTCGCGCGAGCGAGCGCCAAATTGCAGGTAATAAAGAGGGCCGATAAACAAATGAAGCAACGAGAGGCGCGAGGCGCGGCTTCTCTCTCCCCGGTGTGCCGGAGAGGACGATGAGAGACAGAGAGCGAGAGGAAGAGGAAGAGACGGAATAGAAGAAAGAGAAAAGAAAGGCGGCAGAAGAAGGGAAAAAGGAGCAGGGAGGAAGCCTGGGGAGCTCATCTGCGCCGCAAAACAAATACT
The DNA here is from genome assembly GCA_028454255.1 of Halictus ligatus. Taxonomy (NCBI): domain Eukaryota; kingdom Metazoa; phylum Arthropoda; class Insecta; order Hymenoptera; family Halictidae; genus Halictus; species Halictus ligatus. The sequence continues at coordinate 11,555,960 of CM052143.1, forward strand.
CCACCGGCGAACCAGCGAACAGGCCGAAGGGCGGAGAATGAAAAAGAACCGGACGCCACGGCCAGAGAGAACGCTTTCTTCGGCCGCCATTTTTCTCGATCCGCGGCCTTCCTCTTCGTCTCCTTCCGTCTTTTTATTCTACCGAGATTCGCGGCTTTCTCTTGACATCCTCCCTTTGGACAACGGAGACTCTCTCTGGGGAATCGGGAACCTTCCGATACGCGGGAAATTTGAATTTAACCCGAGGTTCGGCAGATTGAAGAATGATATCGACCCTGCTCCTTTCAGATACTTTCCTCGATCCGTTCATATTTTCATCTCTTCACTTATTTCGTCACCGTCACGATTTATATGTTAGAAGACTATGAAAATTGTGTACACTCGCTTCTCTTTCTTTTATATTTTATAGAAACTGGTGTGTAATTTGTTTTTGCTTTTTTAGCAAGGATTCACAAGTTAACCCTTACGTCAATATCCAGATATTTGAATAATTTTCAGTCTTTCTTTAAAACTTTTTGCATGTTTTTATTATCAATAAATCATATATCAATATGATATATGACGATTATGAATTAATTTACAATTGCGGTTTATAAATATTCAGTGAAATTTGCGGAATCTGTTGACTACCATTTCGTCTAACTTCGTGGAAAAATTGAAGCATTCGCATAAGGGTTGATAGTGTAGAAAAGATTCTCTGAGAGTGGGTAATTTGAACTTTGGCAATTAAAATATGAAGAATTTCAATGACTTTGTAAAAATTACTTGAGTTAGGTTGATTAATACTAAACTGTGATTATATTAAGAATATTGGAAAGTTGGAGAACCAGTAGTGTTCTCAGTCCACGAAAAAGGTATCAAAAACCGTGGAAGTTGGAGAACAGTTCCACAGAAAATCTTCCACGTAGAAACTCGTGTAAACTTTGTTTGTGCGAAATTCCCTGAAATGCACTGCGAACAAATACAAACGTAAATGAAACGAATAAATGCTTGTGGATATGCTAGACAATTTCGACTCAATCGCCAAGTAATTACGTTTGGAAAGACCCTGTGGCTGGAGCTCTTTAGAATTCTGAAACGTTCCGAAGTAACTTGTAATTCCATAAAGCGCTTTTGATTTCACGCGATGTCTTCGTCAAGAAATGCTGACGTGTTCGCCGCAACGATCACGTGTGAGGTAGTCCCCGACATATGTTCCATGAAACGATAGGCTGCCGCACAAACAAAAGTAGCGACGTCCGGCTGACATGCGGAAACTTCATATTACTGTCAATCATAAAGAACATATTATAATATAACATTATAGATAATATCAACCCCCGTACGCTTCTCCGGTATAGCTGCGCAAAAGGGTCCACCGGCAAGATTTCGTTCATTTTTATTTTACACTTTAATTTAACGCGATTTATTCGTAATTTGACAGTTTGAATAAATATATCAAATTTACAGCAATCCGAAAGAAATTAAACATTTCACTGTGCTGCACAAAAGTGTTGGAATGATGCATACAATTCGTATAGTATAGCATAAATAAAAAGTATGAGCATAAATAAAATTATATTAAAAATGATAATTAAACTGCTGGTACTTTATGCGAAGTGAAAATTGTCTGCGTTTGTTGTAGGAAACTGGGGCCACTTAGGGATCTTCTCTTAATGATTCGAGTGGGTCTAGTCTGTAATAAAATCATCGAAAGCGTCCATTACATAACGAAAAAATTGACAAAAGTGTTGGAATGATGCATACAATTCGTACAGTATGAATATCCATAGTTGTGAAGAAAGTTGGACTAACAATAAGATATGCACAATGTTTTATATATTTTACTCGCATTATATCTTAAAAAGTATGAGCATAAATAAAATTATATTAAAAATGACAATTAAACTGCTGGTGCTTTATGCGAAGTGAAAATTGTCTGCGTTTGTTGTAGGTAACTGGAGCCACTTAGGGATCTTCCCTTAATGATTCGAGTGGGTCTAGTCTGTAATAAAATCATCGAAAGCGTCCATTACATAACGAAAAAATAGACGCAAGGATTTGAATGGACCTAGTGTGTCATGAAATCGTGAAAAGCGTCCGCTGCATGACAAAAAATGTGTGAACAGTAGAGCTGGCTCTTCCTCGCGGTAAAGCGTGCAGTTATCGAGATCGTTTCGCTCGTGGAGTGTTAAATCCGGCGAGAGGGCATTAGAATCGCGGGTAGGAGGAAGCTGATAGGTGGAGAGCGTAATTCCCTAATTAATTAACCGTTAGAGTCGCGACGGGCCGGCACGCGATCCTCGAGGACGGCGTCCTGCCGGGGCCAGTTGGTCAGCAGCGGCGTTGGAGGCTCGTCGGGCCCTCGGGCCCGCGATGTCGATCCAAGATGGCCGCCTGTACGGCCCTCCTGGCCTACCAACTCCTCTGGTGGGGGTAATGACGCTCATCACCCGACAGTGTTTTGCTATACCAACATCGGGACCAGATCGCCCGGTCGAGTAGGAACGAAAGAGAAACGAACAGAAAGAGAAAGAGAGGGAGAGGGAGAGAGAGAGAGAGAGATCTGATCTCATCTACGATAGGGAGACCCGATGTCCTCCCACCTCCTCACGGTCCCAAGAACCTTCCACCACCCAAAGATTCCACCTCCTTCGCCTTCTCCTTCTACCTATGCTCGTACTCCTCCTCCTTCGTTATTGTCTCTTCCTTCTATGAACTTTTTTCTTTTTCGTCTCCTCCTCTTCTACTTCTTCTTCTTCTTCTTCTTCAGCGTCCTCATCGGAATTCTCCGTTGTACCTCCTCTCCGCAGAATCTTCAATGATTTCCGTTAAATATCTTCAGCCTCTTAATTTTTAGCTGCACTCTTTATTCGTATTCTGTGACCACGGTGGTCCTCTTCTCGGCTCCATTAATTTTCTTCTTCGGTAATTGCGGATAAGATACACTCTTCTTTCTACGTGTTCGGAATTCTTTTCACTCTTCATCTTTTCCCTCACAATTTTGACTGGCTTCTTTATTTTTATCTTGCCGTTTCGTGTTTGGCGATCCTTGGCTTTTTTAATTCTCTTTACCGGTAATCGCAGGTAAAAAGATACTTACTTTTCCATCCCTTCGGTTTGCCAGGATAAGGGTTTCCTCGTGTCCTCTTTGCGAGTCCTAATGTGTCACTTGTTCTCACGCCTTCGTGAACCAATGTTCGCATGATGAGAGAAATGAAATCTGCTTTCTTCGTCTAACCCTACGACCTTTTATACGGTAAAAGCGTAACTCCTCAGGAACCAATTTCCAGAGGCTGGCACCAAAAGAATAATTTCGTGCAAGCTTTCTTCGGTTTCCTCCCTGCATATCCAACTCATATTTCATCTCGCCAATATCCTGTTTCTTCCTTATCACATCTTTCGCCAACATCGTGTCCTCTCTTCATCGTCCTCGCCGCGGTACCGTCCGCTGCTGTACGATGTTCATTAAACAAAAGTATATTTCTTCTGCCGCTGTCGGATTATATTTTTCACAAGTCGGACAACCGAAAAGAAAAAAAATCGTTCTCCAGCTTTCTTCAATTAACCGAGCCTTGAGGTCTCCGTCACGCCACTTTCCACCGTACTTCATGCCGCGAAGGTCTTCATCCAGCCCCAATTATCTCGCGATGATGCCCTTTCCACGGTTGTATTTCTTCTTCTTGCGCGCAGCTCAGCGCAACGCAACGAGGCCCAAACAAATTTATTTTTTAATCTCGTCCCAGCTGGTGGGGAGGCTATTTAAAAAAGCCCGGGCCTGTCTTAAACGGTCCCCTCATTAACTCCGTTCGAGCCTCGATAAATCATATCGAAGTAACGCGTGCAATCCGCTCGTGCTCGCGAGCGCGCGCGCATGGGAGAGAGAGAGAGAGAGAGAGAGAGAGAGAGAGAGAGAGAGAGAGAGAGAGAGAAGAGCCGAGCTCTCGCGCTGCAACGGAGAATTAAGAATTCACGCGTGAAATATGCCCGGCCGTTTAAGCCACCTCCACATGGAGTCTCCATTAGTCCCTCATGATCGATCTTCCACGTCTCGATTCTGTCTCCGGCGGAGAGCTTATTATCGACGATCGTCGTGAACCATTCGCGGCAAAGAAAAAAAAATCCCTGATCCATCGCAATGCAACGAGGGGTTCCCGGTGTCTGGGAACCTTTTTTGCGAACGGCCTGGCGTGAGAACCAAACGCGGAGACAACTTTATTTAATGCATTATGTTAAGTACGATTTTTTGTCGCGACGCGAAAACAAAGGCGTGAAACCAGCAATCAAAGATGCAACAGCACGTTATTCGAAGGTTTATCGGGCAGAACATTTGATTCGAGAGAAAGAAATTTGACACAGAAATTTGATGGTCATCTTTTTTATTATCACTGAAATTGCTCGCGCGCGCGCGATAACTTTTTCAAAGAATATCTCGTGCACACGGCCTAGAACGATTAGACAATATATGAACCAATACAATACAATTGTAAAAATACGAAACATAAAACTACTGAAAATCCTAGAGGAAACTATATCAGGATCCTTCAGGGTAACATCGGGACTCTATGAATTTCCTCTTACATTTTGGGAAGAACACAATCACATGCATCACTCTTGTATAACATTATTGTACAAGTTAGATCTAAGTACTGTGAAGGAGTACTAAATAAATACAGTCTACTTATATAATTTCTACAGTCATTGCAGGAAAATAAAAAGTAACATGAAAGTACGTAAAAATAAAAATTCAGGCAAGATATTCGAAACAATTCAGCGAGATTGGAGCCTACTTACCAGTTATACTTCATCGCGTCTCTAGTTGTCAGTGTACTGTCGAGATCGTAGGCGTGAGGGGGTAGAAGAGTGGATTGGAATGAAGCCGAAGGTGGTAAGGTAGCCGAACGAGTCATTAACCAGACGTAGCTCTAATGAATTCCGTCTCACTGTAGTGAATCCCTCCCGTGTAAGAAGTGTTGGCCTTCCTCGGGCTAAGGGACCGGCTAAGGGACTCCTTCCTCGTTAATAAAAGCCAAGATGGCGGCCAGCGGGGGGTCGGTGAGGCAGCGTGGCCCCCCTGCGGCTTTGACGGCTCTATCCCGGTCTTGTTAGGAGGCAACGAAGATACTTGAATTCCAGCCGGTTCAGGTGGAACAGAGACGCCGTGTGCTACGAACGGCTCCCGTGGCGATGTACCGAGGTGCAGCACGTCACTATCGCGCGCCTAAACACACCTCGTGCATCATTCCGCCGATGCTCCTTTGTTTTCTTCACCGGCCTCCATTCTACGGTGCTCCGGAGGAGATCGTGTTCCTCCAGATCCCCCCTCCCCCCGTACCCCACTTACTACCCGACGATTTTTCGGATCATTTCTTCTCTGTTTCCACGCGACTCGAATCCTTCGGCATAGCACACAACCTGATGAGTTTCGGTAGATCTCCTCGGGACTTTATGCAGTTTCAGCGTTCTAAATTCTGTTGATTCGAGAGGGGTTAGACTCGGTTAACTATCTTTATACATTTATCTAGAGGAGATGGTAACATTCAATTTAATTTTGAGGAAGACTACGGCTATTTCTCTTCTTCCCAGATCTCTTCTTATGCTTCTAAATGACATAAATGAAGACTAAAATACAGCTGTTTTTAAATTAAAATTTTCGTAAGTTTAAATACGGTGAAAAAATTGTTAAAATCCATTATCTAGTTCTTCCAGGAAAATCTCTCTCTCTCTCTCTCTCTCTCTCTCTCTCAGTGTCTGGTATTCTCTTTTCAGAATTGAGGGAAAGGATCGCCAGGCAAGTAAATGGTAAAAATCAAAACGAAAAATAAAATTCCGTAAAAATCAATAAACGGCGCCCGAAGATTAAAAGGCCTGTACCCTTGAAAAGCAATGGAATAAACAGAGCAATTGTACGAACATGTCCATCGATTCCTCGGCTCTTTGTGGAGCTTCCTTCGCCGAAAGAGCGGAAAAGGAGGTAAGCAGTTCGCGAAATTGCAGGCCGCGAGCGATCGCCTAAAATGTATTCAATCCTTTCCGAGGGAAAGGAGATCGCAACAATGTAGCTTTCTCTCGTGAAAGGAGCGGATAATTCGCGGGCTCGATCATCTGGTTCGTACGAGTGGAACATACGTGTATAAGCAGGACGGACACGCGTCCGTCCGGCATAGAGTGCCATTCTTCGTCCGTTAGGCGAGAGCGACGGTCGTTGCGAGCCGCGTTTCCGGATTGGAGTGGGAATTGCGTAATGTTCTTATAAGTCGGTCGTCACGCAACTGTTCGGGGAAACATTGTTTACCGTTCGTTTGCGATTTCTGGCGCATTATTATAATGTTCTTGGGACAGTTGGCGGTGGCGTGTCCCGCGGAAACGCTGCGAGCTATGCCTATATTCGTATCGGTGGTTGAATGCCGTGGTACGCCTAATTTCTTTTTGCTCGACCGGCTCTCCTTGACTGGGGTAATAACGCCTCGGCCAGGGAGAACGAAAGAAGAAAAAAGAAAACGAAAAAACGAAAAAAGAACAGGAGGATCGCAGAACGAAATTCGTAATTGTTAATAAATAGTCGTAACGCGGCCGGCGGCTCGCGGCTCCCCCGGAGCAATTTATCTTCCATTTTGGAGGCCCCCGGTCGAAAATGATGAATAATCGCGGCGATTACTTGTAATTACTCCGAGGCGGCACCGGCATCGGCACCGGGATGCTCACCGGAAGATAAAATAAAATTAAACGCCGAGAAACCGAAGAATCGACGGCCAATTTCGCATGCAATTCGGACGAACGACGGGGACGACGAGTAATTGAAAAGCGCCGGAGGTTGGGGGAGGGGGGAGCACACACAGGTGCCTAAATAAATGGGGGAATTATAGGATGCTGCATAATAATGAGGGGATAAGTTCGGCCGAGGTGGGAAATGATCATTCCGGGAGCGGATGAATGTAAGAAACAGAAAACTTTGTAGTCTTCCAGCGAGAAAGAAGCGGAGTCGATCGCAAATTTTGGATACCGAAGGCGGAACGGTAATGAAAGGGCGAAGGACACGAAATTGCCGCGAAAAGAGGAATTTAATGAATAGTATGCACGGCACTGGGGACCTCAAAGAGGGAACACGTATGATTGTAGAATTACAGTGAAATTAGTCGTTTGTTCGCTGTGTATACGGGACGAATTCAAGACCGCGAAACGAGAATTCTTAAGTGGTTAAAATTGGAGGGGAATACGTGAAGAATGTACATAATGCATTAAGACTAAGTACATATCGAAGAAAGAAGAAGGACAGAGTGCACGTACAATTATTGAGCAACGAAAAAGGGTACAGTAGTCGTCTGCGGAAGTATTGTTGCCGGAGGGGAAAGGAGAAGAATCAGTCGGGTGTATGCAAAGTCGTAACTTACTATAACTTCGTGGGTGATGGAAGGCAAAGCAGTTTCATTCCCAATTAACTTGGCCGGTTCTTGTCTTCTCGCCGGGCGAATTTGTTTATCGTTGGACGAGAAATGAAGGTTTATCCTTCAGGAGGAGAGAGACGGGAACAATCCTCGAGCGGAGGGTCCGAGGAGTAGTTGTGTGTGTGCGTTGTTGGCGTTAAAGCGACGCCTCGCTTCGACGCCCACGTCGCATCGTCGTCCTGTAACGACCGCGACGCCTTGCTCGAGGAAGAACGGCAATAACAACGGCAGGAATAAACTCGCAGCGACAGCCGCTCGTCAGAATGCTTCCACGTAAGTGACCACTTACAAGCACCACGCTCCATCGACGACTCTAACAGCCCCGCGACGTGTCCTGAAAGGACCGTCCTATGCGTGACTTCTATCGGGACTTCGCGATACCTGATCATCTTTCAACGACTTTTTGCATAGAAAACGGCCGGGACACGCTTGCTCCGATGCTCTCTGGATCACGCACTATCCTCGCGTTTGCTTCTCCCTTTTTCACGGGAAAATTCTAACATTTCAGGAGATGATGATTGCTGGTAAATAAAGAAGGACAGGCTAGAGGATATCGCCGAGGAGGATGCCGGGCTGGTGCGCAAGATCTCGCAAAAAGCGGAGGAAAGGATGAGATACATTATACATCGAGGAAGAAGTAATAAGGGTCAAACTGGAGACTGATGGCGTGCAAAATGTACCCGGTTGCATGGCGATTCTTTTTCGCTTACCTGGCGCGTTTTTAACGGGAAATGCAGAGTACACCGTGAACGAGTAAGTCGCGATATTTTTTCGGGCCATTATGGTAAAAAGTTTCTGCTACGGAGAGTCGAAAACTCCCGTGTCTTGAAAGTTATGATAATTTTATTTTGTCTCCTCCCGATTTCTTAAGATCTTGTTCCAGTTCAATATTCGGCCAATAGAGGTAAATATTTAACTGTGGGTAAATACCGAGTGTGACTGGGGATTTTATGCATTTATGACAAAAATTAGTGAACGATGCACAAAACAGTGAACACATTAGAAATTAACGCAGATAATTTTTGTTTTGCATAAAGATACGGAGCCTAATGATGACAGTATCAATAGGGTGAAATGAGATAGAAATTGTGACGAACAAAGTAAATAAATAGAAAAATTCTGAGGTAATATCAGATAAATTCGGTTAAGTATTTGAAGGAATAAATAGAAGAAGGAGAAAAAGAAATAGAAATAAAGGGAATAAAGAAATGGCCAAACTCTGAGATATAATTCAGAGGATCCTCATCCGTATTAAGGCGGTTTCGACGATTCCGCAGGTTGAAAGCGCGCATTCTACACCAGGTAAGTCAGCAGTTTTATCGGCGTCGTTTAATCGGCGGCGTTTAAGCGCGCGACGCCACGGAACCAGGCCGTAATCCTGATCGCGGCTTTCGAGCCTCGGAAACACAATCCTGCTCGCGGACGCGTTGCGTTTATTAAAAATAATGACTGGTACACGGGGACTCCGTTATCGAGGCTGGCCGCAATTAGAGACACTTTCCACGACCGACGTGCAACGATCCTTTTCATTTACAAGGATGATAACCTCTCGAGATCTTTTCTCCGCGAGGTCCTTCCGATCCTGGGCGAATCGAACCACACCGGAGTAATCCGCGTGGTGGTGTCGATCGACGAGGAAACGAAGGACGATCGCAAACCGATCGTTACACGATCCTCTGGACACGCAAATCGTCCCGCGATTAGCAGGTCTGACCTTTTCGCTGGTTGCGCGATTCGCGCGCGGGAAAGTTCCACCGAAACGATTTTTATTGCCTCTTAATTTCACCGAGGATTGTTACTCAAGTTGCCAGACCTTTCGGAGATCGCCGGCTCTCGTACGATGAAGTATATACATTGTACTTCGCAATCCCGAAGGAACCGAGGCTGCTCTCGCATGCCTCGACATGAATTAGCTGCATCTTAATCTCTCACGCGCGTCGAAGATTTTCTCTTCCTGCAATGAACTGCCGATTGGTATCTCGAAATCGGCGATAATGTGTAACGTGCGATGCGAAGGTCCAAGCTTTCTGTTTATCTTTTTCAAAAATAGTTTCAATCACATATCTATCGATTTATCCATATTTCTCAGCCGCACAGGTCTCGTTAAATTGTACAGCACCTCGGCCAATAAAAATTCGACGATGTAACTGTTATATCTATTTATCATCGAGTCTGATTTTTCCGGAGGACCAAAATGGACGCAGGACTCGTTCGATACGAGTCGCAAGGTCCATCGTCGAGACGGGGGTCAGTTGATTCTTAACAGGCACGACGTCCCCCTGGATTTAGATGTCTTCGCCGAGATACGTTTCCACGAAGCAGTTTCGGATGGTCCAGAACCCAGAGACCCACTGTGACGGGCCCGCGGTTATGCGATCCTATCCCAGGGGAGATCTCGCTGGTACCGTTGCGGCTATAGTCTCTTTAGGGACGTGTTCGGCGAACAAATTACCTTTTGTTTTGGAAACTTAACGGTCCCGGTTCTGGCTAGTCCCCCGCTTCTATTCGACAATGTTCGTCCTGTTTCTCGAATAGACGACGCGCGGCCAAAACGTGTCTAATACGCACGAAAAAGGTATAAATAACGAACGGGACAAATCTCTCTCTCAGCTCTGTCTTTTTTCGAACGAATTGTCTGATGGGTTTCGGCCGAGCATATTTCTTCGAACGGGTGCCCGGAGATAGTCCTGATCTTCGGGATGATTCCACGGTCTCAGATAATCTTTTGAAATATAGACGTTTTCGACCACGATTGAGCTTTTTTCGAGCTCGCGTCCAGATCAGGCGGCTTGATAAATGTAGGACTGTGTATTCTTCACTCGAAATGTGGTCTTGTGGAGAAGATTTTTAGTTAGGTGTCCTACAGATCCAGTGAGTTCAAACCGAACACCAAAAAAGGGTAAAAATTTCGTATTGACATTTGTAAGGAGACTCGGAGGCTCGACACGACAAGTCGTAATTTGTTGCTTGCTCGCAGGGAACTGTTTATTTAACAAAATCTAAACGCAACATACATTTGTTAACGCAACGCATAAATCAATAAAATTATATATAACAGACAAACATATGAAACACTCAGTCATCTAAACGATGGTATATACATTCTTACACACGCTCGTTACCGCTGTCACACATACGTGACGTTCGCAATCTCCAAAACTACTAAAAAACAGTACTATTTACAGTCATAAGACTCCGGGACATCATGACTTCCTTGTACAAAATTGTTTTGATATTTCGTAAAGGTGAATTTCATAAAACACTCCAGCGGTGGTAAGGTAAGCACCGAAAAAATGATGGTGGCGAGCGTGTTAATTCCTCTTGGAACCGTCAAGTACACGATCCCAAACCCGCACCGAGCTCCATAAAATCGAACCCCGTCCACTCAGCCGCCCGTTCTACCTCGAGTAGCAATCTAGGAGACCTCGGTCTCGCAATCAAACATTCGAACGTTAAAAGCAGTGTCCACATTATAAAAATCCCGCAGCCATCGACTCGCAGACTCGGTAATAATTCCGGTGAGAACGATCCTCGATTTTCCTCGTGCCAACAGGAATCGTTTCCCTTTTCCCGTGGCTATCTGTACGCTGTGTCAGTCGTCCTGCGGATGATCCGGTTCGGAGGATCCAGGATTTAATTTGCCGGGGTTATCGGAGGCGCAATTACCATCCCCTCGGGGACGCATTCACAAATTAGACGTCTCTATCCAGCCGGACCGGAGATCCGAGGCTAGGGTAACCCGATCCATGGTGGCGGGATCGGAATCGAGAGTAATCAGACGGGACACCGTGTGTCCTTAAACCGTGGGGTTGAGAGGGGGCCCGGGGAGGGCCGAGGGGGTTCGACGAGCACTTCTTCGGGTACATTACCAACTGGAGTTCTTCGTATAAATATATCCACGAGAGCCTGGGGACGATAGGAATCTGCAGGCCGGGGCCATTTGTTGGCGGGATTCGTTCGTCCCGGCCTGCCAACCGGACCAACCGTTCGATCGTCCTCCGGAACGATGGAAAGGATCACCTGCGCCGATCATCCTGCGTCGACAGTCTCGTTTCGCTTCGTTCCGTTTCGTTTCGTTCTCTCGCGGCTCGGACGCGCGCGGAAAAATCGTGGAAATAAATGGTATCTGATAACAAGCACGTCCAGCCGCCAGGGGGCTGTTAAGGGGAAGGAGACGGAACGTATGGGACGGGACACGGGGATGGACGCCTCTGTACAGCCTGTTTCGATGATTTGATCCCGCGTCGTTCTACGGCTCTGTATTTGCAACCCATTCCGAGCGAACACGCGCTGGAAGTATTGTATTAGGTGGATGACAACACGTTGGAACGGTTTCATGCTTTAACCGTTTCGGATTGGCATGCCGGCGATATTGGACTTGGGTAACGAATTCCTGAAGTCGCAAACAATTTGATCGTTTAGCATCTGCACCACCACCGATATCACATACGCGGTTTCTTCGTGTCAAATTCATATTATTTCAAATTATTTATATCAAATTCATTTAATTCTTCAGATTAATTCTTCTAGACATTTCTGCTAGGCTTCTCAGCAAAATTATTGCAACAAGCGGTACAATATTTTAAATAAGTTACCCGTTTGGTAAAACAGTTCGTTAATTGTTCGACTAAAGAACATTCCTAAAATTGATCATGGTCTTCACAGTAACGAAGAAACGCTTCATGCTCAAGAAACCTTGATAATTTCAGTAACATTCCCCGTCGCTTCCAGCCTAGTCAATCAATCCCCGTGTTTCCGCGTCTCGTTTCCGAACGGAGTACCACACGGCGCAAGAATCCGAATTTTTCGGAATAATCGCAATCAATTCGAACCGCTCGAACAAAGGTACGCGAGAAAGAGGACGGGAGGATCGTCTGGCAGCTGAGACCGGTCTCTCTCGCGCAGTCTTCTCGAAACCGTCGAACGATTCTCGATCGCGATCACGCGATATACCACCGGGACTCGCTCTTACAAATCGGCGCGGAGCGTTGTTGCCCGCTCGCATAGCACACACGATATTCCCCTGAATACCGATAAAATATGCCAGCCGGGATATCTCGGTGGCCCGGTCGCCGCTGACCTCCGCCGGATCCGCTAATTATTTATCCGCGTTCCCGGCGCGGTCGGCCGGGGGTCATTGGAAGGGCTCGAAATTGAGCAAAAAGGGTTCTCTCCAACTGGAAACGTCTCACTCCTGAGGCTCCGGCGAGGAGCGAACTCTGCTGAAGATTGTGGAACGCTCTCGGCCGAGGATGAACAGAACGGAGAGAGAACAAGAGGGAGAGAAAGAGAGAGGGAAAGAAGAACACGGCAACAACGGACGAAGAAGAAGAAGAAAAGGATGGAAGGCGAAGTATAGAGGAGAGGGTAAGCGGAGGCTGGAAGAAGGGAAAGGCACAAGTGGTATAATCGTGATAAGCAGGTGATAGATGCTCCTCAGGCTCTGCACTGCCGTGGCTCCGCACAGACAATGGCTATTTGTTTCTGCCTCGACGAAGAAACACGTTCTTCTCTTTCTCTCTTCCTCGCTCGAGCCCGCTTCTTCTTCGGCCTCCTCTTCTTCTTCTTCTTCTTCGGCCTCCTCTTCTTCTCCTTCTTCGTGTTCTCCTGTCTCGCTTCTCTTCCTCTTCTCCTTCGGATTCGTAAGGTTTGATCTCTTTCTCCACGGGTCTCTCGCGAGAGGAGCCTAGGGGAAGCTCCGTGGGCCGTGGAACGATCTTTGGGACACCACCGTCGGCTAAATCGCATCGACAGATAATCACAACTTAATTTGCCCCCCGTAGGGAGGGGCCTGGTAACCTCGGCCACGAATCCGGCCGAGTCACTGGGCCACGAGTTCCGCCAGATTCGAACGCGATTGCGTTCGTAGAACCGCAAGCGCCCCCTGCATTGTATGCAGATGCGCGCATTAAGGGTGGAAATTGTGATAAGCAAGGCCGCGGGGGTTGATTGTCGCTCGATGCACCTCGATCCGGCCGGTCGATCGAAGGAACCTATCGGCGACCGGAAGTTGCGGCGGAGGACGGCCTCCGGTCTTGGTATTTCAAATGTTACCTTTGCGAAATATAAGAATTTGGTTACTACATGTTGAAATGTTAAAGAAATAACAAGGCAGAACTTATAGGCGATTTTTATTATAATACTCGAATAAAGAAATCTATTGAATCAATTCAAGACATTTCTACAATTTCAGTAATTGCAAACATCTAAAACCGGTCATTCGATCACGGTAGGTTTACCGTTAAAAATAATGCCTTTCCTCCGTGCTCCTTTGGAATTGCAGGACAATTGCACGAATCGATACGAATCAATTTTCCACATTCCGAAACGATTTGAGTCGATTCAGAGTAATAGTAATTCCAAGACTGTATACAAGCCTCTAGGCGGCTCACACAGCGGTTAGATCAGTGTCCACGGAATTGTAAGTTGCGAGGGTGGAATTGGCGTGTACGGGAGCAAACGGGGCCGCGATCAATGCGAATTTCTCGGCTCGGAAAGAACGCGCGGCGCACGGTTCCCGTGCCACTCATACTTAATATATCAATCATCGCGGTGGACTCGAATAGGCCGATCGGGGCCAGTCGTCATTAAAATTCATTTGCCGTCGATTCACGGCCGGTTCCTTCTCTCTCTTTCTCTCTCTGTCTGTCTCTCTCTCTCTCTCTCTCTCTCTCTCTCTCTCTCTCTCTCTCTCTCTCGGTCGTGATTTTTTCCGGAGCCGCTAATCGCTCAGACCGAGAGGAGACTCTGATCTAAAGTGGCGAGGCCTCGCGCCTCTCCTGGATGTACAATGGGAACTATACATGATTAATGACGATCCGGCAGCGTTAATGAAGCGATGACTCGACCGACTTCGGTGGAGCCCCTCGGAGAAGCCGGGATTTTCGTGGTCGCGAGGCCAGAAGCGTCTATGTCTCTTGAATTCCCTAATTGTTATCACTGAACCGCGAATTTTACGCATTCATTACAAAAATGAGTATTGGTGAAGGGTTAGAAGAATTTAAGAACGTCGATATATTTTTATCGATTTATTCAAATTAGGTGTAATAGAAATAATTCTTATCATTCATCTATCAAATGAAATCACATATGAAAAGTATCATGAAGAATCACAGGCATTTTGTGAAATTTTTTAGTAAAAGAAATTGTAACAAGTAGTAGAATGTATGTAGTTTTAAATAAGATACCCGTTTAGTAAAACAGCCGATTAATTCTTTCAGCAAAAAATTCGTAAAAGTCACGTTCTCTCAGATTGTTAACCACGGTCTCCTTAATAATGAAGAAACGTTCCGTGTAGAAGGGCGAAGCAGCGTGTTCATTTCGGGAACCCAAATTACACAGGTTCGAGCATTTAAATTACAAAATGCTGAATAAATTATAGGAGGCCAGGCATTCCTCTGTTCCTTTAGGCCCCTTCTTGCCAGGACTTTTGAACAGGTACCATGTGATTTTCTCGAATAGACGACGACGACGACGACGACGCGACCGCGGTCCTCGGGATCGAGATCGATGGACGTGACCGGCTAAAGTCGAGCAAGGATATATCCACGGGTGTCCTGTATGAATAATTAAAATGCATCCCCGAGTAGGCTATCTTTTATACTTATCTCTAGATACACCGGTAAAGACGTTCCGTTTACAAGATAAATCGCGGATAAAGGCACTCGTGGCTCGGAGGGGAAATCGATCTACTGGGTGATCGAGAAATCGACTTCAGCCTGTCCCCTGAAATGGCACCAGTAAATCTGCAACATGCACTCTTCAAATACAATTTGTTGTATTTCCTATATCTTCTATGTCTACGAAATGGTCCAAATTGTTCTAAAATTTTATTAATGTTATTCGTCATTTTAGGTATCATTACATTTACTTACAAGTTTCTTCGAGTTCTTAAAATATGTCCACAATAAAGCAGCAACAATGAGGAATTTTGCATCGTCTCTTCTGGCTGGACGTTCCTAAACGCATCCAAAGAATACCAACTTGACTATTGTACCGATAAGTTGTTGTTTTAATATGGCCGTAGCATTAAATCATTCTGCCTCAGTGTAAACAAAATGTTTCCTTGGAAACGTTCAGCAATTGAATGCAAAACAGTAAGAGGGAGTAAAAAATTCCTCATTATTGCTTCGATATGAATAATGCTTAACATTGCAACCAACAATTATTAGATCGCAGATATATCGATTTGTACGAGAAGCAATCAAGGATAATTGGTAATAATAGACAAGCAGTAACAGCGACGCGTATTAAATTCTACCAAACTATGTATCAGATTTATCGTGTTTCAAAAATGTTTGATAGATGAAACAGCATAAAGACTTGCAATTTATTTGCAGAATATTCTTTACAGGCTCGAATCAGTGTCATAGTTTTCGAACGTTCAAAGAACAAACGACTTTGAACGGATTCATTTTGACGAAAGACAATCGTCGAGACGGTGAACATTTTCGTTTTTTCGCGAGCCGATCGACAATTACGTTGAAATCATTAATCATCGCGAGGACAAGCCCACGGTAGTATTGAATTATGACAACCCGTCCGCGGCTACGTTTCTCGTTTCTTGTTTCTCTCGTCTCTGTTCGCATAGGGTCACGTTCTACGGACGAAATTCCGAGATCCTCTCGCGGAGAACTTTATTAAGGCTCGATCGGGCCCCGAGATATCGGATTCCGTGAAGCGGCCATTCGGCCGGCTAATACCGCGGAGATGTAACGCGGATAACCCCGCTTTATTAATTAGCTGCTCTAATCTTCCTGGAACCCGTGTCGTGATAGCAACGCGACGATGCATCACCCGCCGCGAGCGTATCGCCGACGATTATCACTCGGCGAGCGATTATTCCGCTCGCGTTTCGTTCCCTGGAACCGGGGGATTCACCCACAAATTAATTTTCAATTTTTTCTCGACGCGGAAATTCGAGAATATCTTCAAACTAAACTATTAACTTTTTTAACTCAACTATCGTGGATTCAAAACGTGTTTGGGCAACTAAATTTTCTATCCTTGAAAAATTGTCGACATTTAAACTCTGATAACTTCGTTAAAAAAAAATAACACAATAATAAATTTGGACTCATCTTAAAGCTTGATGCTTTTATTTTCGTCACCCATCGTTCATTTTGATCGAAAAAATTTTTACACGATACAGCGACTGGAAAACTCAAGACACTCTTTTGGCAGGAAATGTTACTAATCGAATCGTCTGTGAAAACATTGAAAAATTTTTCTCGTGACTGAAACCACAGTAAACTTAAAGATCGAAGCTTTTCCTTTACGACGAATGCTTAAAACTTGATCTACGATTTTTTCTAGCCGATTTATTGATCTTTGAATAAAAGATGTACTTCTTAAATGATGAAGGCCTCACACGGCCAAACTTGCTCGTCCTTTTTGATGTATAAAACAGCAAAAAAAATCATAGATCAAGTTTTAAGCAGACATTGTAAATGGGAACTTTCAATGCTTAAATCTGTAATAGATTCATACAAACGAATCATTTTTTTTTGCTTTTACAGACTATACAATTTGCAGCATTTTCGATGAAAAACGTGTCGTCAGATTTTCACCTACTACATCATGCACAAATATGCTAGAAAAAAATTAAGCGAAAGTGGAGACTTCAAGCTTTGAAATGAGTCGAAATTTATTGTGGTACTATTGCTTTTTACGAAATGATCACAGTTGAAACATAGATCATTTCTTGAATATCGTTCATACACTTTTCGGATCCACAAATGTGGTTATCAGTCCGTACACACACACACACATTTTGGACTTGACTGTGCAACACTATCATTCAAATACACAAAGAGCATCCTATTTACCAAACAAATTAGGCGGTAAGCTTAGGATAATCGGCGTCAGCGTCCAAGAAGCTCGAACCGCTCGGTACGCGTCGTCGGCCGCGGCGTTTTTCTCGCAACAATGTTACCCGATCCTGTCATTAATTTAATAATGATAATGACAGTGTAACTCGAGAGAAAGGGAAAGAGGAAAGACACGAGAGGATCCGAGACACGGGGCGTCCAAGATGGAGGAAAGAAACCGGGACAAGCAACCACGTAGGGCCGCGCGGCTGTTAAACACACATTTTAGGTGGCCCAGGCCGCGGTGCTCGTTTCACCGTGCTTTAGTGGAAGTTAAACCGATGATTATGTTGTCAGGGCCGGCGGGTGGAGAGAGAGAGAGAGAGAGAGAGAGAGAGAGAGAGAGAGAGAGGGAGAGAGACAAAGAGAGAGAATAGTGATCGCTCACCGGTCGTTCACGCACACTATACGCGCTCGGAAACACGCGCGCGGATCCGCTCTCCGGAGAAGATAACGCGCGTTTCTGCGTGAAGCCTACGCTCTCGAGGCAAATTGCGAAACGCCTCGGCGTCTACGTGCTCGTAATCGATTCCCCGATCGATGGATCGAGCTTTCTTCCGATGCCTCTCGCCCTTTCTTTTTTATTTTTCTCGATGAAACTGCGGAAGATCTTGCCGACGACGCGAAAATTGACGAATAATCGACGCGAATTGATGCCTCGCGCTGGACTCGGTTTCGCGAGAACGGTGCACACTGTGGGTTTTCTGCGATCATGAGATTAACTTCGGCTGGCATCGTCTGCTCGATGCACCCTGCCCTTTGCACGCCACTTTTTCCCTCTCTTCTTCTCGGTTACAATTTTTTCATTTTTATGCGACTCCGCTCCGTATAGATCTTTTCAGAACCTGGTAGCGCAGCAAAGCGTCGCCCTCTTTCTTCGTTCTCCTGGACTGTGTAAGCAAATTGATCGCACCCTGTCTACGAGAGAATTGCGAGTGGCTTTAGGTAAGAAACAGTAGACGAACGAAGGTATCGAATCGTTAACGGGACGAGAGTTCAAAGACACCGGACCAAGATCGAAGCGTCCGCGCACGCAGCTACCGAGAAACGAGAAAAACGCGGCTGGTTGCGTGTCTCGTTGGAAACGGTACCGTCTGCTGGACGCGCCATCAAGATTAAGTGGCGCCGAAACGACGTCGCCGCGGACCCAATATTAATATCGATAATGGTATCATTTACTCGGCCCGATGCGGGATCATTTAACCCCAGTGGGCCGGCTCTAGCCAACGGGCAAACGGGACGACGGAGGACGACGGCAACGGCGAATCTATGAAGCGAGAGAGAGCCTACAATGATCTACGGAGCGTAATGGCTCGCCGATAACGGCGCCCCTCTTATTCGACCGTTTCTTCGTCGCGCGATCCTCTTCGAACCGCTGATCGGGAACAGAAAGAGTCAAGCCAAAGGGGTGGGGGGAAAAAAGAGGAGAAGATGAACGTCAGGGAGCAGAGTCAATTACCAGGGACAATTTGCGTCCCGATAAGTGCGCCAGCTTTATCCCCGTTTCTCCGACTCGTCGCGCAGGGTACTGGTAATGAAATAACCGTTCAACGCCAATTATCCCGTCGTAGATAACGAGCGAACGACAGTCCGACGACTCGGAACGATCGCACAGGAGGGTTAAATAATGATAAGGTGAACGGCGATCGGACGGCAGACCCCGATCGTGATCGAGAATCTTTTCAGCTCTTTAGAGGACGCTTGTCAAGCGGATCCCTTCACGGTGACGAGCTTTTCCGTTGCAGTTTTCGTTTCCCGATGCATCGACTATCTATCAGCTTACCTCATGTAGCGTTTCCTCTCAAAAATATCTCTTTGGTAAGCACGTGAAGCCAGCCGTCCCAGATTTACACATCGGGACCTTTTCTCTTCTTCTGTTATCTTCTTGCACTGGTCTCGAGCGTGGTACTGTTTTCGAGAGAATGAGGAAGTAATATGTAATTACAGAATCGTCATGGTATTAAAGTAGCGAAGACGTGAGTAGGTCAATGAAAAGGTAAATTGTTACGTTTACCGGGAAAATACATTTCTATTTCATTTCTGTTGCTTGCAACTGGCTCGGACCGATTTTACTTTGTATAGAAATCCACAGTCTATACTTTAACAGAAAATGCACAGAGTACGGTGTAGAGTAGACGAAGATTTAAAAAAGAATTTTTTTTCTTTTCATTTAATTTCATTTATTTGTCATTAGCAACACGGTACATTTTCTTACAATATATTATATATATTTGTATCCTTGATATACTTAGCAAGAACGGAGATATACTCCTTAGAACTTAACAGAATAGGTAAGGATCTAGGCAACTTAGCATTTTTCCTTTCATTCTCATATTTTTTGCATTGTATTATTAGATGATTTATGCTAACTGGTACTTTACATATATCGCAGATCGTGTTTTCCTTCTTATTTAACAAAAATGAATGTGTTATTTCTGAGTGCCCAATTCTGATTCTAGAAATTGAAGTTTGTGTTGGACGATCTACT
Source organism: Halictus ligatus (assembly GCA_028454255.1). Lineage (NCBI taxonomy): Eukaryota > Metazoa > Arthropoda > Insecta > Hymenoptera > Halictidae > Halictus > Halictus ligatus. The sequence goes on from CM052143.1 coordinate 11,575,741, forward strand.
GGACTTAGAAATTTATGCCATTCAAAATCCACTCCTCCATTATGATATTTTTGTACATAGTTCCTCTTAATTTTGTCAAATACCTGTTTCCTAAAAATTTTATTTAGGTGGTTCTTGAGATCTTTTAGTCTGGTATAATGGGTGATTTGTTTCATTTTTGTGTTGCATGCTGCTAATTTGACTGCTCTATCAGCGTTCTCATTACCTTGTGATGGAATCCAGCAAAGAGTAATAGATTTGCCGGTTTCAACCGCCGAGTTATAACTTTCTTGTATTTCCTGTATACATTCATCAGCTGTATCCAAATCTTCAATGGCCATAGTAGCACTCTTTGAGTCTGTAAAAATTGTGAATCTATTCCCAGTGGACTTTTTTATTACTTCTAGTGCTTTAGATAGAGCTAGGATCTCGCTACCGAAAACTGTAAAAAAAAAGATTTAAAGAAGCAATGGAGGACGATTTGAAGGTCGGCACAACTCTGCGTGAAAATCAATTCCAGTGGATGGAGAGGGTAACGACGCGACGTTGTCAAATTACACGACGTTACGAGGAAATTGATAGTCTAATTATGGCCAGTAGGCCGGTAGCTAAACAACCAATTTGCCGGCGCGGATCGATCGACCAAGGATCCTTTCGATTAGGATTCAGGCTGCGCCGTTCGCAGCGTTAATTTCGCCGGGGTCCGTCGATCGGCAGACGTGCTCTTTACACGGCCGATAATGACAACCGGTGCCAAAAATCAACTGTTTAATATTAATGGGCCGATTAGATTAATCAAACAGCGGCCAAACAGATAGCCCAACGTCCACGCGCAAGCACCGCCGCGCCGCTCCGCAGCTCATAAATAATACATCTCGAGGTGGTCCAGGGTTGCATTCGAGCTGCTCACTGTACGCAGTTTGCATTCGATTGACTCCCGAGATGCTGAAGAATGTCTCTGCTGTGTGAACAAGAAAATTGCAGAGCGTGAAACAAATGTTGCAAATTTTTCACTGGATTGATCAAAGTGTATTTTGATTTTACTGTTCATAATACCATCGTCACAGATATGTGAGGTCCACAAGCTCGCGGTTCACTTAAAGATAATCGAATTAAGTTTATACACTTTGTTGTGTAAGCTACATAGCACACGGCATTATATTCTAATATTTTAATATAATATATAATACTATGATATTTCTTCTGCTAAATTATTTCAATATTTCATAAGGGTGGCGTGTTGCATTTAACTCAATACCAAGCTAAAAACTTGAACTAAATCATAAGCTCTGGATCTGGATGATATTTAGGACATGTCCGAGGCTGGATTCGACTCAAGATAGGGTTCCATCTAGATTATGCCAGAAATAAACGTACATTTTGCGTAGACTTCACTTACACGTCAGTTTGAATCATATCTAACTTGCATTTAGTTCATCTAGATTTCATCAGTGTTTAAACATTGGTCATGCTACATGCTACACGTAGATTGCTGGTCAAGATGTGGATCAGGCTTAGGTTTGGTACAACTATTCTGTCCTACATCAATGCCACACCAGGTAGCTGCCCACTCTGCTTCAACAGCTTCAGTTCTAATCCTGTAGCAATCGAATCAAGCATGTGCAACTATCTTGATCGTCGAAGTGTTTTCATAATGTCGGACTCCAACCTGATTTAACGTTTTGCAGCGAAATCTGCAAATACGCATGTGCTCTGACACTTATGCATGAAAAGTAAGTTGCACGAAGTTGAGGGAAGTTTGAATAAATAATTACTCCAGAATTATAGAACAACATGATGTATGTTTGAAAGGACCCGTGCCCAAAAGATATTTATGGAAAATCCACAAATAAGCAAGTACCCTACAACTCATAGACGAGGGTATAGGTTGCGCGAGGTTGGAGGAAGAGTGATGATCCTCCAAGACAGAAATGAATAACTTCAAGATTATAAGCCAGCATAATGTCCTATTACGAACATCCAATTATATAAATAATGTCCTATTGCATAAATCCACGAATGAAACTAAATCCGAAAGACGTTCGTATGAGGGGTGTCGGTTGCACGAGGTTGTAAGGAAGTTTGATGCTGCCTCATAAGGAAAAAGCATGTCGTCAAGATTATAGTACATCCTGAAGCACTCACAAGAGAACATAAATCCGAAAGCAATTTACAAAAAATCTGGAATCAAGCTAGCGTCCGGATGCTCGTGTAGGTTGCACGAGGTTGGAGCAAGTTTGATGGCGTTCCGCGTGGAAAAAGTATGTCAGCAAGATTATAGGACATGCTAAAAAAGAAACCTAAATTAAGAAGATATTAATGAAAAATCCGCAACTAAGCAAGTGTCTGAAATCGTGAGGGTTGAAGGTTGCACGAGGTTTGAGGAAGGTTGACGGTTCTCCGCAAGGTGAAGAACCAAGTATAGCGAACGAAGCTCGCAGCTGAGAGCCCCTGATTGCACGGAGGGCACATGACGACTCTATCAAGCCTCCGGCATCGTATGGAATACCCGTAGTGCTCGCACACATCCGCGCGCGAGCCCGCTCGGGCCCGTGCACCAGTGTCTCGGATGTTGTACGCGCGTACCGGCGTGTACCCGGCTGAAAAATATACGAGGAGATACGCGGATGGTGTTCCCTGCCACCTTACAGAATCACTCTCTCCCCGGCAGACAGCATTAGAAGCGAGAACCCGTTTATAAACAATGCGAGAGGGTGATCGCGCGTTCCTCGCGCCGCTGAAACGAGACCCCGGCTGATTTTATCGCAACCCGATGCTCCCGCAGAGTTGCCCATTCGTCGATAAATGATTTTCTGCCCTCGTCGGGGATTTCGTTGCCTCCGCCAAACAGCTTTCGATGATTCTATTCGAATCCGACGCACGAAATCGATGGAGAACGCAATATTAATTTAGACGAAACGCTGATTTCACATGACCGATGCTTTACTTTTCTTGTTGGATTTAGGTGAGAATAGCGTAACTTGAAAATATTTTTTCCGGACTCGAAGTACGATTTATAAACAGTTAACAGTGTTCACGACACTGCTAGTATTTTTCTTTCTCAAAATGGACGGCGGTTGAATCAAAACGCTGGTTTAAACTAAGCTATTCACCCCTAACATAAATAGCTAATAATTTAAACTGGCTACTAAAAAATTGCAAGATGAGAAATCGACTGAGAATCTTTCTGAAGCAGCTGGTAATTTTTTCAAGCATAATTAAGAAGGCATTTTTCTTAAAAGGACATGACCACCCCTAGATTTCGAAATCTCAATTCTCCTATTCGTCTGCCTGCTTCGTTAATAAATATTCATTGTGTACAATACATTGTTGCAGTAATTGCAAGATGAGAAATTAGTCGAGACTCTATTCTGATAAGCAGTTAATTTGTTTAAAGCCTAATTAAGAAGGTATTTCTCTTAAAATAATGAAATAGTCACCCCTCGGTTTCGAAATCTCAATTCTCCTGTTCGTCAGCGTTAATAAATATTCATTGCGTACAATACATTGTTGCAGTAATTGCAAGATGAGGAATCGGCCCAAGACCTGTTCGGGACAAGTCAGAACAGAAAAAGAATACCACCCCTTGGCGTCTTCCGCCCGGAATCAGCGTTCCCTCCGACAATTAAATCCTCGGCGGAACTTATCGCGGTTTAATCAGTTTTCTCTCCCGTCGACACAGTGCAAAGGCGATAAGTCATCGAGAGGAAAAGGATACGCGGTGAGGGGCGGGGGGAGGGGTGAAGGGTGGATGGGCGATAAATCGTCGGCCGGATAATAAAACAACCGGGCGATTTTGCATAAAATTCAGCCCCGGTTTTCGGGAAGGAAGCGAGGCCGAGCGGCGCGTAACGAGATGCGGCCAATTATCGTACCGATAGATCGGTACACCGGGGAGACAATTATTTATAACAGCTTGTCTTACACGCGTCCGGCGAGATAACGACGGGACCCGCGGTAATTGTCCTTTGTCTAATTACCGTCCGATCGGCCTGTTGACTAATTGTTTCATCGGACGAGAATAATGGGCCGACGACACGCGCGGACGTTCCGAAGACGATTGTCCCTCGGGCGCATCTTCTTTGGCCGTGATGCACCTTCGATCATTATACCACAATTTTCTATGCAATTATGGAGCACGTGCCTCTGTGAAAATAGTACGTGGGTGATCATGCAAATGCACGTTTTTGTTGAATTATTTAAATGGTCCTAAAACGCTGTTTTCTTCATTGCTGTGCTACAAGTATGAAAGATCAAATAAAATGTGATTTAATTGTGTGGTTAGTACAATTTAGAAGATTTGTGTACTACATTACAACTCTACAAAATGAGATAATGTAGTGAAAGTACAATAAGATACCCGAGTAAAATACCCATGCACAATAAACAAAATACAATTACATTTCTCACGAAAATATGGGGCAATAAGCCTTCGCGATTTTCAGTTCTCTGATTGGTGCCTGAATTCCCTAAAAATGTAAAAGAGCAATATCGTTTAGCAATATCTCCCAGTAAAGATTAATTACATACAATCAGTTTGTTCAACAGCCGAGAGAAAAGTAAGATTCGGAATGGGTCGGGACACGCGATCAGGAATTAAAGAAACCAATTAAGATCTTTGTGTGCTTGTGCGCGTTTGATCTGTTGCGAATCGATGAATTAAGAGACGCCGAAACAAAATCGACAGATTTTCGACGGATCGATAATTGATGCATTAATAACGCCCGGGGCACGGCCGAGTCATTATTAATGGTAATTAGGCCGATATAGGAATTGATTGCAGCGGCGCGACGCGTTGCGCAGCTGGACGCAGCTAAATAATACATCGCGAGCTCGTGGCCAATGACGCGTGACAAACCCTCATTACAATGTAACGGTTGTGGCCGATCACCGTGCAAACGGTGCCCTGCATTCGCCTCGTTGCACTTTATCTCCCACACGCGCGCACAATTTTCTTCCGCCGCTAGATGTAAGCCGATTTCGCTCGGATTTTCTTCAAATGCAAACGCACACCGGCGCAAACACGAGATTCGAAAAAACTGGGAAAAAATCGTGATTTTTAGTTCTCGATTGATCCCTTGTTGCAATTCTGTTGGGACTCTGTAATAATCGTAAACGTCCGCGTATCGTATCATTAGATTGCAAATGCTCATACAAATGTGCTTGGTTGTGGAAAATTTCAAGAGAGCAAGGCTAAATGCATTCTATTTACTCTAATAATAGCCTCAACAGGTGAATAATAGGATAAAGTGTATTAGCTCTGAATTGAATTATAGTAAACTTTGCGTTTTAGCGTCTGTCTTTAAATTTTCATGTATGTAGAAACAAGGGTTAAACATTTTCAGAAGGCCCTTGCAGATGGAGTAGAAAATAATGAACAAATATGGAATGATATATTAGGTATGGACTGGTGCCATTTTTAAAGATCATACAAATGAATGTTTGGCTGATTATTTAACACGACTGACAACAAAATAATGTAATTATTTTTTTTTACGGCCCCACTTGTGCCATTTCATTGTAATTTCGATATTGAAAATGATCCATATGTTAGAACTACAAAACTGCTCTTACGAAGTTTTACTTCTTAACATTAATCTCGTAAGGCTTTCAAAAAACAAAATGGCACTCTATACTTAACTAGCTCCCTACACAACTAACTTCAATTACGCCATGCAAAAGTTTACCGTTGTCCCAAAAAGTTAAAATCAAAAATCTATCGTTGGCCGCGACTCCCTCCCAAAGAAATAGAAAATACTGCATATTCATGGTCGCGACGGCTATAATCTCACCCCATCGCGCGAAATCACGTAAACAACGAAACCGTTCGCTAGCATCGAGCATCCACAACCCCGTCGAATAAATTTCGAAAACTGACAGGCGACGAGCCCGAATAAAAAAAAAGAAAAAAAAACGAAATGGAAGAAACTGATAGACGAGCGATATTTTTCCCACGAGTGGATAAAAACGACACATATTTGCGAAAGATTTATACGATCGGGTTTTATCCGATTTTTTCTCTGTTGTACACGGCGTTACCCCTTCGCCACCCTACGTGCTCCTATGGTGTCCAGCACGGACGTGTCAATCGCCGGGGAACGCGGTCCACGATTGGATAACCACTCGGTGGCATCTGTGTATCGTGCTTCGATTATTGGTTCACCACGGGGTTGGTGGGCGAGGTATTTCCCCTAGCCGGCGCGGCGCGGATCGGCTCCGCTTCACTCCGCTCCGCGTTGCCTCTTCTTCTCCGGGCTGCTCGGAGGCTGCACAGGACCAAAACGAGCTCCCAATTAACCAACAATCCGAAACAATTTGGTCCGGCAGATCGTATCTGCGCTTTCAGCGGACCGGACGGCTGCGACCGAGACCCTTAAGCTGCGTTCACACGACGCGCCACCGGCGAAATTAGCTTGATACCTGGACAAAACTATTTTTATCGAAATCGGCTAATTGTTTGGATCGATCGGTGATAACTGGAAAGCGGATATGAATTTCCAACAAACCTGTGTGAAATTATTTTCCTTCTTCAATTTTCAAGAGTTTACAAAATTCTAGAGACGTTTTAACTCGTACCGGGTATTCTCGTCAAAAATTGTGTCGAATACGAGACAATTTGTTGATTTAAATTGTGAAAGATATATATATATATATATAATTCTATTTCATTAATTGTGAAATAGAAAACCGGTCATTTTGAATTCGCTGTATTTATTTTACTAAATGGAACACAATTCTCGAACATCAGCCACGATACGGTAATTTATTGAAAATATTCTTGAAATAATCTCTAATAATATATATATATATATATATAAACGGATGAATTATGTTAGGATATTCCATGAAACCACTTACGCGGAGCCTATGAAGTTAAATGAATATAAAACTACAATTATATAAATTATTATGTACACACCTATCTTTAATATGATTAATGTGCATGTTTGTACTTATAGTTATAACCCAGATAATATTTACAGGGTGTCATAATTCATTCGGTGAAAAGTACGAAACCGGTACCCGGCGATGAAAACACGAATTTTTCTCGTACGTGACCATGATCGATTTCGTTCTTGCTGTAGAATTAGCGAGCGCAATATCGTCAATCTTCCGCGTAACAAGGACGAACGAGGAAGAGATTCCAGTGGGTGGAGGCGCCCACTTACTTCTGTGCAGTTCGACTAGACGCCGATAGCCCGACGGCGTTCTCTATGCACGCTTATTACCCTAATGTCAGTACTTAACACACTGTTACACGCGCAGAATCGACGCTTATATCAACGACCGACCTCCCTTGCGACGGCCATCGCTAAATTCGTGAACCTGCTTGACCTGACTGGTAGAAAAACCAAAAGAAAAAAAAAGAAAAATTGTACCGTCACATTCACAGAAGCCTAATGATTTGGGCACAAAGGTTGAAAATTGATGAATGATCAGTTTGGAAGCAGCCCAGCTAAAAGCAGCGTTAAAAAGTGGGAGCACTGATTCGTATTGGCTAAAGTGTTAACAAAGGCCGAGAATAGGACCGTGGCGAGCAACCATGACACTATATCATGAGTTGATGTCAGAGGGGGGGAACGATGCCCCCGCGGACGTTCCCCTTGAGCAATCCGCATCGTTTAAGGATCCGGTGCAACATCCTCGATTCGAGTTCCACGGAACGATCTCGTCCCTCCGCTCGAAAGAACAGGAATTATCATAACAGTCGCTGCCAGTTCCGAATGCGAAGAGGTAACGAGAGGGTGGGGGAGCCTACAAGAGAGATAAAGCCACGAACGAAGGTAACGAGAGAGAGAGGGGGGGGGGACACTTTCGCTTTAGGCACCCGGTATATAGATCGTTGGTACGCGATGATGCCCCAATGGCGTGGCGTTCTCGGCAGATAATTATCACTAACCATCAGCTATTTGCGAGGAATGGCTGATAATTGCTACGTTGTTCGGCCTCTACCGACCGATAACCCGCCTAGGACTCCTTTTAGACGAGCTCTCGGCTCCTCTCTCGCAGTCATTGCAACCTCTCCTCTGCCCCCCTCTTCACAGTTCCTCCCCCTACCCTCCTCCTCCTCCTCCTCCTCGTCTTCTGCCCCTCGAAACCCCCACCGTTTTCTTCTTTTTACGATCGACTCCTCAGTCCCTTTTCCATCGCGTCCGTCTTCTTCTTCTTCTGCGCCTCTTCTTGTTACAGGGAAAATTCTACCTTGTTGTTTTAACTCTCGACACTTTTTTACCGACGGGCTTATTACGTGCCGAACATTTATTTGTCTCAATTGGGAAGCACAACTCGATACGACCGCTATTAACGCTGCACGACGATTTACTGGAACTTTGTTGGGCTGCTTTAAAGGCTACCATCTTACTTGTCAATTTTCATTTTTATTTTACGATCGTGTAATTCGTGTAACAAAAGAATCAAGTGAATTTTATGACCAATGCTGTTTCAAGTCGTAGCTGGAACGAGGATGTATATGTTTATTTACATTGTCGTACGTGAACGAATTTCTTTTCTTGTATCAATCGTTTTTATTGGCCAGATATGCATTGTGCGAGTGCTCTTTTGTTCACATTTTTTATAAGGTAAAAGGTTTAAAAGGCAATAAATATATTAATGAATGCAGTGCATTTATCATACAATTCTCGGTTGCAATTTTAGAAATATTTACTAAAGACAATTTTTACGCTACACGTAGAACTATGTTTCACTTTCAAAACGGTACAGAAAAGCATATACATACTATTAAAAATTCTTTGTGCAATAAATTTAATAGACGTGAATAAAATAACGTACCTATTTTCTGACTTATTCTTCACTATTTTTCTGAAACGTAAAAATTGCGTTATAACGCATTACACAAGATGCATTCCCATGATGTCATTTAACAATTATTAAAGTATTATACAATCCAGGTTAAATTTAAATGAACAAATTTTGTAATGAATTTTTGAAATCCACTTCTACAACAGCAGCATGTAAGACTTCAATAATATAAATTCACAAAAAAAAAATTGATAAATATTAACGCAGCTTTTCGAGCACGAATATGTCAATGATCCATTTCTCCTTAAATGTTCTTTTTAAATGTAACAGATAACGATGCGAGCACTCGTAACAAATTGCACGCAGTCGATGACTGAAAAAACGGTTTTCGGATTCTATAGCACCCCTCGACTCCGCGAACATTGAACACCCTATAGCCGAGAGACACGCAAACGTTAACGCGCGTGTACTCGCGAGCCACTGGTTGGATAACTCTCTTATTGCCCTGTAAATCGTAATGTTACACCAGCAATTTAATAAGCCGGCCGCGTTCACTTATCCCCACTGACGAGCGTTGGCTCACATAATAATGTTAATGGTAGCGAGTATATCTTCTAGGACAGCTTGGGGAAGCCGGGCGGAGCTGAGAGTATGTGCGTGATACGCGTCTCTGTGTATGTGTTTCGCGAATGTATATGGGTGTTTCTCTGTGTATCCGAGTCGCATGTTTCGCGATACACCCACACAGGACTACGACTGTTGCGAACTTTCCAACGAAATGGCTATCGGAGAAATTTCGTGGCGATTCAATTGGCAGCTCGCGATTTCCGAGACCATTTTTTAGTCCCGAGTTGAACTGGACCCGTTCGCTCCTTGTTTCTTGTTGATTGTTCCTTCCTGATGTTTTATTTTTAATTTTAATTATTAGCTTGGACAGAGGATTTGTTCATGAAGAAATATTAATCTTTTTGGAGCGTTTCTCAATTTTATATTATTATTCAAACAGAACCGATTTTTCATTTAAACATGTACGAAAGTACTTGTTGAACTCTCACACCACCTAATTTTACTCAAGTCTTCCGATGATTGTCAAAACAGGTACACAAAAATAATTTTCCCACATGTATACCCTCTGAAGAATTCAATAAAGATTTTATAAAATGAAATTTACAAAAATAATGTTCTCACGTGTACAGCATCTAAAACATTCTGCAAAAATTCACAAAAATACATTGAGGACCCTGCTTGAAGGGTATTAAATTAAATTATCCAAACACAGTTGAAGAAGTATACCATAATCACGGCTTATTGTGGACAAAGTAATGAAAATCGGTCCAGAGAAAATCTTCGAATGCGACGTTGCACTTCCTAAAATAATCCGATCGCTCGATCGATCTGCGGATCGAGAATAATCGCTGATAAATGTTTCCCCGATGTCACGATGTTGTCGTACCGATTATAACGCATCCGATCGAGATGTATGGACACGGGAGGAGCATTCCTGATAAAACACGATCGGATCCATGCGTATGCACGGTCACGTAACCGCTTCGAATACTTCCACGTGTTCATTATCGATCGATCGGACGCGCGTGTAGTTTAGTATCCGGCCAGAAGTCAACTCTCGGAGTCCTCCGATCCTATTCCGCGATCGATCTTCCCCGTAGATCGTCGATCCCGATAACGTTTTAATAACATTCTCCTTTTGTCTGCCGGTCGAGAATTAAATACGCTTCATTGTGACCGACGTCTCGAAACCGCCGCCGAGTAATAGAGATATTAAAGCGGATCGTAGCAACCTTAGATAAATAGATCGCGCGTATAAATCCTTCGGGGATCGTGTAATAATAACCGGCGAAACACCATACCAGACAAATCATTCTTTCCGCTTATCTAATGGGATCGATATTACACAAAACACGCTGCCTTTTAATTCGTCTTTTTCGAAATCGGTGAGTATGAACATTGGGAAATGTAGTTTAACGTACAGGCTGACTCATACGTGTGGTTACATAGTGGAATCTGGAATTTATTTTGACACGAGCTGTTTTCTTAATTATAGTGCAATACTTTGTTGCAAGTATGATGGAATATCAAGATTTTGTTAGAATGGAAGAAGCCCTATCTATTTTGGCTTAATTTGTCAAATTACGTTAAATTTGTTAAATCAGTTTCGAGTTGAAACTGATAGAATAGTGTTTCTAAATTTTCTAAATGTCTTTACTGTTCTGCACTCGATCTGCTTGTCCTTGTCATGAATGCATAAAATCCACAATCTACTAACGCTAACTTAATTCAGAATGACGAGAGAATACAACAGGAATAAATATTGATTTTAATATCCACACTGTGTAAAAATCTCGGGAAGTAGGCTTATGCAATTAAATTCAGAGGAACCCGACTGTGTCTCCTTTTCGGTATGCTCATCTTTCTCATAGTTTATTAATAATAATTTTTGTTACCCTTTCGAGGATGCTCTTTCCTCCACGTATTTTGATCAGCAACGAGCACACAGCCACGATAACTACGAGAAATTTATTTGTTGTAAATTTCTTATTGGATCGTAATCACGGGACATTTGAGAGTACCGCGTTCAAGTTTAGAGGCCTATTAGTATTTTTCCCGTCGAATGTGATCGGCAAAGGCTTCCGGGAAATTGGAAGCGAGTTGCTCAGGAAGAAGCAGCTCCGTCCGAGCGGAGAAGATTTTTCGAAGCATTAAAACGGGCTAAAGTATGCGGGGAACTGGAATCAGTTCGAACGGAATCCGGAGAAGTTTACCGTCGGAATGTTGAAATCGATGATCGCTTTGCTGCCTGGTAGATGCTTATCGACCATTTCTAATACGTACCTTGTACAAGGAGGATTTCATTTATCTTACTTCGAACACGTAAAAATCCACGGTGCTGTCCTTTACGTTACCCTTTCCCGTGTACGTTCTAATAAACGACGCTGGAACTTACAAACATCCACTTCTCGGAAACTGCTCAGTGGTCCTCGAGCTTACACAATTTTTCCCCGATAGAAAATAAAATTCGTAGAAACGCGACTACAATCCTGAATCAATGTTTCCTTCCTGCGATCGAAGATCTCGCCGCAAAAAACTGGAAAGACCATTTTTTAGTGGAATTACGCCTTTACATGTTTTTATAGAGCGCCGATCGCGCGGCGCAGGAAGACCAACCTGGTTTTTGCACCACATGAACTCGAAATTAAAAAAGTATTTGAACGCTACGTTTCTCGAAAAATTGTCGATATTTAAATTGTGATAGTTTCGTAAAAACAAATAGTGCGACAATAAGTTGGGACTCATTTTAAGTTGGTTAAGTTGGTTGCTTGTTTAAAAGGGTGTTTGTGCACTATGTGGGAGGTGAAAAACTGAGGACACGTTTTTTCTAAAGAAAAAATCCTGCAAACTAAAACGTCAATAAATGAAACTGCCATAGATTCTGCTTAAAAGTTGATATACGATTCTTCCTCACTATTTCCTGGAACAAAATTGAGGATCGAGTGATTTCCCCGAGAAACGCGAAACAGAATGTATTTTTTCACGAGACCGATACTGTGAACGTAGCGTAACAATATTTCGGCAAAAATGCTCGACTACCGTTCGAATAGTTAGATCGCCGTGCTCCGATCTCGGCCATAATTACGTCGGGCGACTATTCATCAAACTGATTACACCTTCTCCCTCTCGAGCCCCCTCGATCCTTCCTCTATGCTCTTCCCATTTCCATTCGTTCTGAAGTTATCGCAGCTGTGCTCGCGCAAAATCGTTCGATCCGCCACTCCGGCAACTATAACCGAGCACATACGCGCACGCTAACCCCTTCCGCCGCCTCTCTCCTCCCGCGTGCAACCAGCTATACGCCGAACACGGGTGTCCAGATTTTTCTGGGACACCCGTTGATTCGTGGAGTTGATCGTTGATGATGGATCGCGGCACACTGTTTCGTCGGTTGGGATGTTATTACCGCGGGATCATGGAAAACGGACCTCTTCCTCTTCTTTTCCTCTTTCGAGGCGAGCCCAGGCTCTCAAATCACGAATTCCCCATAGGTCAACGATGTGTTTCCATTATTTTTTATCCCGCGAGTACGGAAAGTGACGAAGCACAATTTCAATTCGACAGAAGTGGACTTCTTAATCCCTTGCACTAGGTTTTCTTTTTTTCTTTTTTTTTTACTGATGCAGTGATTAGAACTTTTCTGAAGTTCATAATTCCTTAGAAGGAGAAGGAAACAATACGACTCGTTGTTATAGTAGAAGGTGAAACCCATGACGTCCCCGTGACGCCATTTTAACGCAAGGGGTCAATCTATTTCCAACGGATAAGAGACACTACAATTTGAAACAGATCCAGTCAAATATCCAGGCGATTCCTAACCAATGACCATCTGTCTAGTTCTAAAAAGAATAAAATCAAAGTCGTTCGGTTTGCTTTCATCATTAACCCTGTTAGCATCTTTCATTCCAGAAAGCCCTGAGGTCGTCCTAGATCTTCGGCAAACATCGGTTCGAACAAATCGTACAAATCGATTCGCAATCGTGTGGCGGCCGTTTAAAAAATCTCCGGAGGAGCGAGAAAGAGAAAGAGGATCGTTGCTCCCGCGGGAACGTGAATGCATCGACTCGTAGAAATGCAAATGCACGGGAAACCGTGGCGGTGCAGCTGCGAGGGGGCTAGAGAAGAGGCTTAACTGGGCAAACATATGGTTAGGTGGTCGAGGTTGGCCCAGGTTATGATAGGATCGCATGCCTGGGCCACATTAGACAGATCCACGGATCGAGATCTGGAATCGTAGAAATCCCTCCCCAGGTCGGATGATACTCGGTTATTAGGCGTTGCAGGCCTTTCCTTTCCTTTTCCGTGGTTTCGAGCCTGGGTCCCGGTCGACATTCGCTCGACAACGAGCCCGATACAAGGAATCGTTTTCACCGTATAATTCCCCCTTTATTCGATCGATTCGAAGATTCCTCGATCGATCGATCGCCGGTTACAATTGAGGGGCACCTTTCAGGATCGCTTTCTTTCCCGATCTTCGGCAATCGCTTAATTCTTCAAGCGGACCGTGTCTCGCCCTGATTGGAAATCGGGTTTGGAAGACCGGTGTGCGTTCATCGAATCGTTGGCAAGCATGAGATTCTGCCGAGAATTATCAGCTTGTTTCGTTGCTACACCTGTTGCTGTTATTGATCCGAATTTCTGTGGAATTGACACTCGTTTATTGGAGAATCTGGGCACTGGTTTGTTTAATAAACAGTGGATCTTTATGCAAGACAAAAATTGTCTGCCGGAATTGCAACGAATTGGAGTGAAATAGAAAATTATTTTCTTCCTTGACATGTTCAACAGCTCGAAAATAATGTGACAGCATTGAATTCTTCCAATGTTTTTACACTGAATTCACATTTTTGTCATAAATGCATAAACTCCACTGTCCAGTCATCAGTTGATTGTAGGTCTTCGTGTAAAGCACAAATTTTCTGTATTTTTTGCAAGATATAGTATCGATGTTTCTTTCTTTCATTAAAAAGTAACAGCTAAGTCTAAGAAGCAACAAGTGATAAATAATTGTAGCGCGACTCTTACTTTTGATCGGTTAATGGTTCACTCTACCTATCCGACTAACAACATTTCAAGCAAGCTTACTATTTATCTCCACTGTACTATCAAACCGAAAAACCTCTAAAACCGAACATCCATTAATTTCGAACTTAACACAATTCCGAGCGACGAGGAACAACGGTGTCGGGCAAAATGGAATAAAATGAGAGGATCACCATTTAACAAACCCCAAAAACACCGTGAACAAGACGATCAAAAAAGGCGAACGGTGAGGGTGTATGGGGGGCGGGGTAAGGGGGCAGGGGATAAACGAGGAGGCGGGAGAGTAGACGATGCGTGTGGGTTCAGCGAAGGGGTGTCGGGTTACCAATGAAATAGTGGTACCATTTTGTTTACAATATTGTCGGGGGTGTATCTGACCGGAACAGAGGGAGAGAGTGAGAGAGAGAGGGAGGAAAGGGGGTTAGAGGGGTCCCACCGGTTGGAAGGTTGGTCCCCGGACACTTGGGCCAGGGCTCGTTGCTCGAACGAAAACACCTTGTGGCTTGTCCACGGGCAGAGTCATGCGTACACGGGCCCCGGCCACAGGGCCCCGAAAGAATTATATCTCTTTCTCTTAGCGGCTCTGCCCCCTCTGAGGCTCGCGCTGAGAGATCCCTCGATTGGACTGATTCTTACACGCGCTCCACGGCGACGAGCCTAAATTGCGAATTCCGTCGCGTTCCACACCGACAAAGCAGCAAGAGTCAAACGAGCTTGTTCCCCCCGCCGCTGGATGACAGATTTATGGTATTAGATGGGACACGCAAATTTGTGTTTTCGGCCGAGTTCGCCCAAACCCCCTCTCTCCCCCTTGCTCCTCGCACTCTCCCCGTTTTCGAGACATTCGGCCACGCGTTTGTTGAACTCGCGAGATCTTCGGGGTTTTTGTGGGAAATCGGGAGACCATCGGTGCTCCCCGGCACCTTCGCCCCGCAGGCGAAAGCATCTTCGTCGTTCCCAGCATGGCGGGGAAAGGGTAAATCCTCCAAAAGTACTTTCCATACTATACGTGCTTGGCGTTGAGAAGAAAGACAAGCTAGATCCCTTCAAATTTTCACGTATTAATTTTTTCCAGCATTGAACCAATTTCTTTGATGCCGACGGTTATTTTGCACTCAATTAATAATATTGTAAATATTTTTCTTCTGTAACATATTTCAATAACGACTCAACTAAGATGCGAGCCCAAATGTGACTAGTCTTCCGTGTAATTTTGCCACGTTTTATATTACATTATTACAACCTGTTGTACTATATTCTTAGAGTATAATGACGCCAAAAAGTACATGGAACGTAAACTATATTCCACTTGAGACCTGGAGGAAATGAAAAATCGGTTGAAGAATAGCTCGGCAGCGTAGCACAGCAGAGTGGCCAGTGTCTCGATTTTCGGATGTTGGGGCCTCGGGGCACGTGATCCCCAGATATGGGGCACCGGGCGCGTAATTTCCGATCGAGCTCGCCAATAAGTCACCGGCTGAGTTAGAGCCGGTGTATGCATTTGAATAACACGCGGCGCAACACGACCTTTTTCCACGAATGTGTGCCACGAAATAAATCCACCCGTGGAGGAACCAGGTGAAACTGGGCCCGGACCACCGCGCCGCTCGGCTAACGACGCTCGTAAAGTCCAAATTAAAGTTGGATTAAGCTGGCCCCGGGACGGGAATTCGCCGATCGATCCTCGCCGAGAAACACCGGCGAGAACGAAATCGGCTTTCTCCTTTTCCGGGACGCCGATCGAGAACCGATCGGAGAGCATGATCACCGATTCCCCTCTCGTGAGACTCGTGACGGCTGACCGGAGCCGATCGCGAGCCAAGATCGAGCCCGGGACTGTTAATTTGATCAAATATCGTTCATCCCTTAGACTGTCAGAACGATCGCGCGCTCGTTTTCACGCTTCGATTGGCTGAAAACGGGACAGAGTGTGTGCACCGGCTTTGCTCGATTAGGCTGTTCCTGGGCTTCTCGCGAGAGAAAGTAGCGGTACCATGTTGCTGGTAGGCGAGTGTCGATTTTCTGCCGTTAGAAAGACATCCGATGGGATGATCGAACTTTTACACGTCGAGAATACGTTTCGCAAGGGTTATTCGCGCTTAATGTTGTGCAGAAACTATACCGAATTTTGGCGTAAAAAAAATTGGGCTTGTAGCGATAGATACGAGCAATGATCGTGCCAAGTTTTATTTAGATAGCTCTTGTTGTTTCCTTGTAAAAATTTCCAACGAATCGGAAACAGTGAAATCAATATATATATTAGAGAAATTTACAAATACCACTGTATCGTGGTTAACCTGTTGCAGTGATTAGAAGAAGGAAGAAATTTACAGCTGGGTTCCAGGAGAGATCATCAGCATCGATTATAGATCGCAGAGCATCTAGTTAGCGTCAATCTTCGGGAATCGATACTGTTAACGTGTTTAAATCGCGAGCAAAGCGGGATTCCAGGTTTCTGCGGCTCGGGAAGCTCCGAGGTGGATCCAGCTGGATCACGGTGGATCCAACGATCCCCGGAATCTCGGCGGCACGGGGTCAAGCGATCCTCACGGGTCCGAGTCGCCGATCGTCGTTCACGGTACGGTGAGCAACATCGAGGAAGACGTTAGCAACGATATGATTAGAGGCGAGAACTCGAGGGCCGAGATCGATAGGCTCCATGCTCGCCGGGTGGAAATCGCAAACGGCCTCTGCAATTTCCCCCGATGCTTCCTGCATTAGGGAACCGCGTTCCAAAGCGGATTCCCAGTGGCGTCTCTTGCTCGTCGCTTTTTCGCGCCCCTCGCGAAATTGATCCCTCGGGTCTATTGATTCATGGCTTCGGACCGCGTGAAAGGAAGCCGGGAGATCGACGCTTTTTGTAAGATTATTAGCGAAGTTGGTGGAATTCGCGAGTAATTCGCGATACCGAACCCGTGCGGATTTTGAAGCCGAGCAGATACTGCAGCGAGAATTTTTAGGGTACAGTAACGGATCAGATGGTTTTTAAAAGGTCTTCTCACACGTTTTTGAATTTCCTGACCTGTTGTTAGGTGGCAACTGCATCGACAAGGTACAGGAAACTTCCTTAACAACTTCCTTAATGTCGATGCGATCTCAATCTGATGAAAAGATAAATGATTACAATTGTTGAGGATGAATACCTGAGATGAGATATTTATTTTTCTTTTAAATTCCTTCTTTGAACATGAACAACTTTAACGAGCTGTAAATTCGTACAGATGGCAAATTTTGGAAAAATTGAAACAAGCTAGTTCGCCATCTTTCTTCGAGGAAATAGTCTTTAGGAAAGATTCATTCTGTACACATTTTTGAAACGCTTATTTTTATACCTGTAGCGTGTTATGAATATCAGAATGAAAGAAAAGTGTTAGTATGTTTGTTTCGTACGTATTACAAAGATGCTAACAACTTTTCAAAAATGTCTGTCTAAAAGGAATGTATGATGAAAAATGCCATAGGTTTCTTATTTTTCAATTTCTTTCTAAAACAAATAATATGTGCATTTTTTATTAAAGATTGAAAGGCAATGGTTAAATGTACACAGGTGTATGTAGGTGCTTCTTTTGTTAAAAAATGAAGGGGAATGATTAAATACTGAAGCACGGTGCTCATTTTTCCGAGCGTCCGAACAGGATAATTTTGTCGAATAAATGGGCAGACATATTCCGCCGTCGGAAATTAGAAATTTCATGGAGAAGCTTTCTACCTAACCTTCATGCTCTTCGGGAAACATGTGTTTTATGTTTTTACGACTAGGCAGATCGTTTCCCGGGATTGCTCGGGATTCCCGTGCACCCTACTTGTGCCGGCCAGAGTACCTGAGGACCCATTTAATGTTAGGTCATCAGGGTTCAAGTGTCTCGTATACATGCTACGAGCCAAATAGCCGCGAGTTATGCGGCTCAAGACGGAATTACTTGAATATTACTTAATTTGCGACTGTGGATCTAGAACAGGATGCAATTCACCAGCGCATCTGCAAGTTCAGCATCTTCGGTTCAATCATTTGGAGAAGCTAGTTCCAATGAATCAGTGATTTAAATACTAGTTCCAATGAATCGTTGAGAAATTTTAATATATCATCCAGACATTTGTGACAGTACTCAAACTGTATATATTTCATATATACATTTTTATACTGAAATAATTAGCGCAAGAACGACAAGAACTCGTTAAGGGTTTAAGGTTGTCGCTCATTTAACAACACAACGCTTGAAGATCATATTTACATTTTTGTTCAGCATACTAATTCTTGCCAAAAGAAAGAAAACCGAGAAAAAGCCGATACTGTGCGGTTGACATGAAGTGGACGTACCTCTATTTCAATGTAAATAATACGAACGTGTCGAAGCTGTTATGATGCTGTGCAAGCATTGTTAAAGCTTCACCTACAGGAAGCTGATTAATAGAATTTTCAATAACTGTAAAATACCAAAAAGAAGCCTAAAATTCTTCTTTTACGTAATATCTCCAAATGAAATTATTAGGTGACGTTACTGGAGATGACTTGGTTCACAATTGAAATTGTTGTCGCTGTTGAAGTATCATTAAAAAGTCTTTAACTAGAACAGACTATTAAAAATTATAAAATATTCGCTGGTAGGAAATGTGTTATATGGGCAGCTACCTTCATTGAAAAATGACGTCATCATTGGCGTTGATCTTTTTTTATTGAACGACGTCGAGCAGTAAAACTGTAGAGTCCAATAGTATCCACTGCTTACATATGTACGTTCGCTGTTGCGTGGATAGAAAGCAATGAAAATTTTGGATATTTTCCACCTAGATCCGTCGTGCGGGCCACCGCGACGTGTCCCGGAGCGGGGTCGCGGCGAACACGCGTGGAACATTTGTCAGACACTTTAGGACCTGTCGGCCCATTGTTTTCCCATCGATTCTGGCTCGGAAAGCACGGCTTTAACCGATGTTTTACACGCTCGATTCCTGGAACCGGATCCTCTCCATCTGGGATCCCAGGCTTGTGGCATCCGAGTTGCACGTCCGTCGAGAAACAAGAGAAAGAGACACGCACGTTGCAACGGGCAGAGCGAGAACCAGCTAAACGAGCAAGACGAAGAGGAGCTGGAAGAAAACTGGAGAAGAGAGAGAGAGAGAGAGAGAGAGAGAGAGAGAGAGAGAGGGAGGGAGAGAGAGGGTCCAGGTATACGTTGGCCCGGGACTACGGAACCCATTTCGCCTGTCAGGCCCAATTCCGCTCGGGCCCAGGAACCTTGGGCTTTCTCTGTTCCTCGCGCCCTTCTGTTGCTGCAGTTTATGGCCGTCATTACCTCGATCGGGCACCGGCTTCGATTAAACGATTTGTTCGTGTGCACGGTCCACTTGACTCGCTCCCCGTTTCATTTCGGATTGTCGATAATTTTTTCCGCCGTCCCTTTCTGGTCATTGCGCTCCGTCCACTATGTCCGCGACAAGAATACCACGAGATCGCGAGTCGTTGGCAAATTCTCGATATATGTCAGCAACACGGATCTTGCCAGCGTCGTGTATCGCGCAGGAGACACATCCGAGCGGTGTTATGTTTACACTCCTCGGCGTCCGATGCCTCTCGAGGTTAGCGGCCCGCCCACTATATGCCCCGTGGTAGTGGGGATAACTCGGCGACGTTAATCATCCAGGCCTCGGCGACATATGTAGAGAAATCTCTGTAATGGGTGTAAAAGTAGCATCGTATTCCTTGATCCGTTGTCATTCAAACTGAACCTGGAGTGGAGAAAAATGTACTTAAAAAATGCAATGATGCAGTTAAATTGTTATTCTACGCGTCGTTATTGGCTAAAAATTGTTATAAAATCGCTGACAACGAATGCAATTTACCACTCACTAAAGAGCTAATAAAATGCAAACGAACATGCGCACGTCAATATCATTTAAGTTCCACTCAAACGTTTCTCGTTGCAACTGATCAAACTTCAAGAAAATCGAGGCGGTCATTTCTGGTGAGATACCTCTCGTAATTGCAGCGTATTGAATTCTCCATTTTGAATTCTGTTATTAGCGACCTTGCAGGCCGTTGATTACTAAGGTTCAGACCCAATGAAATGTTGAGTTTCGTCGACAAAAAGCCGTTTTCCAGAGCAGTGTGCGCCAGCATTAAGCCGCGGCGCGTCAGGACGCGCAATTGCCAATTACCCGCGCATCAAGCGCTTCCTGAACGAGTCGGAGAACGAGAGCCTTGCGCCTTCGTGTCCGAACTTCTTCATTCGCCGGTCGTGGACGGTATACGCGCCACTTATCCACCCTAATTTACGTACGGCCCCGAGAAAACACCGTTTCGTGTCCCTAAATGCGACCCGCCGGCCACCAGGTTTATTTGAATGACAATGACAACCAACCGGCAGCTTCCGCGGTGTCCTCGATGCTCCTCGGGCGTCAAGAAAATTAAAATACCTGCCTCTAAAGAGGAATTTTACTCTGGAGTGCACGGTTATGCACGTTGGCGTGTATATTACACCGTTCAAATTTTGCAGAATCTTCGCGGGAAAAGTTTAAACATTTTAAATACGAATATCACCATGTTGATGATATCAGGATCCTTTATCTACGGTCTGCGTTTTCAGAAACGATACATGACGTCATAATAACAGTCCGTTTCTAAAGCCGTAATAATTCTCCGTATTGATTGTTTATTATTTTAGATTTACTACCAGCGGAGTCGTATTATGGTTTCCAAGTGTTTCACTTTTTACTACAGTATTATAAAGTCTTAATCAATTTTACTATTTATCAAAGTCGAGAGAGAATGTAGCATTAATGTCTAATATGTCTGAAATATTTGTGACGTTTATAAAGAACATCGTATGCATATCGTAGACATTAACCTCTGAATGATGATGATGATGCCCGAGTCCATTTCAGCCCTATCATTTACCCATTCCCTGGTGATTGCTTCAAACTGGAAGCCGCTTCAGTTGCAAAAGTACCTGCAAAACCTCAACAAAATTAATACCCAACGACCTAAACGCTCCTAAACATCGCCATTCGCGTAATCATCAAAATCGCCCGCTTCCCATGGGGTTGAAATTGTAATTTCATTGTCGAGATAGGAGGGTCGATTGTTCTCTAGAAATAAAACCCGGTATCCGCAGCTATCAATTTCAAGGTTGCGGTAAATCGTTCAATCGAACGAAAGGCACACGATCGTAAAAACGATCGTTACGACGATTGGTGTTATTATAATGCGCAACGAACACGGCGTCCGTGTGACCATGTTGGCATCGCAGATTGTCTTCAGAGAAACCAATCGAGAGGTCTAATGAAATTCAGCGTCCCCGGGAAATTAATGCAATCGCTCGAAATGCTATATCATCAGCTCTATTTCGGCGGATCGTCGGAACCGGGAGAGAGAATCGTAGGAACCGGTTCGACGCAGCAGTTCCATCAAACAACTCACCGTGGAGTCGATATGATTGAGTAGAATACCGTATCATTACTCCGGTGCGGTGGTAGCAGCCGCGGAATTTCTCGGAGCAACGAGGCAGTCGTAGAAACAGTTTGGCGCCGCTGGCAGCGAAAGGAATCGCACGTACACCTGCGAGTATCGATATCGTTTAGTATACCCGTCGTTGGCCGCCGCGAAACGAAACACGTGACGCTTCTCGCGACGCGAATCCCGAGTTTCGCTTCGTCCTCACCTAATCCCGCTTCAAAACTGATAAGTAGACTGCGGATTTTACGCATTTATGGGAAAAGTTGGTAGGAGGGATCCAAAACAGAAAGTTCAGAAGAATTAAGGGATATAGATATGCAATTTTCAATATTATAAAATTACTACAGGAAGAAGAAAATTTCTGTTTGGCTCCTATCTCCTGCGATTAACGGAGACAATATTTATTTTACATAAAGATCCGCAGACTACTGATAAGTGAACATTGTAGCACAAGACAATCTGAACTGAAACTCGTGTGGGAATAGGTCCCATCATATAGGCTCTACATATTAGGTGGTCCCATAAGTTCGTGCCGTGGATATGTTTATATTATTCACCATTGAAAAGTATTTTAATGAAAAACCGCAGAAATTTTATAGTTACGGTATGATGTATTTGCCGAAAAAGGTCAGAAGAGGGTGTGAAATGAAAGGGTGATTACATATCGTATTTTTAGAATATAAATGGTACAAGAGTGCACGGCACGAACTTATGGGACGACCTAGTATATTGAAGGGAATAAAAAATCCACTAAAAAGTGCTCAGCTATGGATGATTTAAAAAATTACGAAATAGTCACCAGGAGATAACGTGTCAAGTGTCCGACGCTAGGAAAACTGTTCCGAATATTTTAACGAATCTTGTACAAGATTTCTAATAAAATCAAAAACTAGTCCTTCCTCGATACAGAACAATGAACAGCTCCTCCTCCGATAAGAACAACCGGCCAGCAGTATCAGCTATCCCTGTCCCTCCGATAAGGACACCTCTCCACGAACAGGATCCCCGAAGAAGGGAGGACAGGTGAGCAGAAGGGAGGAGGCAAACGTGACCGTAGGTGAGGCACAAGACGCGGAGGAGGGGGAACAGAGAGGGGGGGAAGAGATCGTCGGGTTGGCAGGGTGGGGGTCGTCGAGGGCCGCGAGTTCAGAACTGCTAATTATGTAAATTGCCGGTGTTGCAAATTACCCTCACAGTTTGCGTTCATTCTGCACACAATCCACACGGGTCCTTGCACACCTCGCAACGGAATCCATCCACTCGGATACTGTTACTTCCTTCGAGAAAGAGACGGACGACGTTGGACCGGGCCCAAGGCGGGAGGGGGGGGAGGGACTCCGGGGATCCTCGAGGCCTCTCTCGATGGTACGAGATCCTCCCGGCTCCGCTTGGTCGTTCGTCATAACCGGTACTCAACGACGCGCGTGTACCCCGGGTACAGTGTTTAGCCGCATGACAACCTCGCCTCTGATGGATATTTTCATTGCCGACCTGGCTCGATGACACTCGCTGCCTTGTAGAAGCTGTGTCGTGCGATTCCGAGGTGCTCGAAGGTGTTTTGATCGGTGGTTTTAAGGTAGCTCTTCGGGGTGGTATGGGGATGTGATTTTCAAGGAAGTTATAAACTTCAAGTTCCTTATGCAATTATTGAGATTGTAAAAGTGTGAAGAAATTTTTATCTCCGCAGTTTACTGATTAGGTAATCTTAGTGCTCGGTAGTTCTGGTGTTGTAGACTCGATCCTTGCTAGAAGCTGTACCACGTTCATCCTAGTCGTTGCACAGACGTCTTAGAATGACATCCATGTTTCAGTCCGAGTTTAATGAAACCTCTATTGAACGAAACAGCTCTGTCTTACCGTAGATGTTGCACAGTTTCCTCGGAAAGCAACATCCCGATTCCCCTTAATTATTCTCGAAACTGTTGGGGAAGTAATTACAGTCCCGCTACAAAACAAAAGTCATAGTCATTGGATTCCCTCTTCCCAATTAAGGCTGTCGAACGTACCGTGTTCGAGGCACGTTGAGATTTCAACATTCTTCCGTGAACCCGTTACTTTTCAGCACCGGGAACTCAGCATTGGTATCGCCGGGAACGAGATCACCAGCCGATACGGAGGATCGATAGGAACCGGGCAGCGCGCTAATTGCCAGATCAAACGGGCAATAATCGATTAAACACGCCACGCCCACGAATATTAATGAACCGTTTTCGGAATGAAGGCGCGCACAAAGTCTCCGTTCTTTCGGGAAAGCTGTCCCACACCCGTTGAACAATGAGATCTATTAATTGCCGATCGAGGGCCGCGTCGATTTGACATGCCCCCCCACTGGGTTTAATTATCGGCCCTCGGTCAACGTTCCAATTAACGTGCTTAATTATCGCCCCGCGGCCGATTCTACCGGGAACCCCGTCGTAACTCCGATCTCGCGGCGATTAATCGAACCGCTTAATTTATCGGTGATCTCCGCGATCCACGCGGCGACGTTTAATTATTTCCCGGGTGATGGTTAATGGAACGTTTAATTACGTCACGGGAGCACGTGAGTGTCGATAAAAGTAGTTTACCTTGCAGTTGCTTTCCAGATATTTTCGTCCGAATGTTTTGTTCAACAAACAATAAATTCAGACTTTTAATAATAAAACGAAGCTTCCGATAAAATATGAAGTCATTAAGTGTTTGAATGCCTTGATGTTGTGCGCTTAAGTCTCAGCGGCAATTAACCGATTATTCAACAATAATTTTTCGATTTCCAAGAGAATGTAATAATTGTCGATTTACCTTGCTATCGAGTTGAAGCCCTATACAAAGTGCCGGTTCTCTAGACGCATTCTTTCTGAAGATATTAAGAATTTAATATTCGAAGTGGAGCGTCCATTAAACAAGATGGCGGATGTACAGTATCCTCCGCCGCACAGTTCTCTCTGAACGGTTCCGTTATGGTGTTTCCTGCACTAAAACTGGGGGGAGAGGTTCCTACACGAAATTCAGAGATGTAACCGGCGATTCCGGAGCCCCGCAAAAATAATGACTCTTTGTAGTCTCGGCGGGTCTGCATATCCGTTGTTTCGTCCACGAAAGCAAACGCGGGCCCGCTTAATTACGGGGGAGTCAGCCGGAGCTGGCGTAATTATTCGTCTCGAAGGCGGCGATTATAAAGCGATTATCGACGAGAATCGGCCGGTAGCTTGCGAAAAAGTGGTCGGACCCTGCGAAAGGACATTTCCGTGAAAACGATTTGTCGAGGGAGTAATAACTACCGTCGAAAACATTTTGCATGTTGACCTCGTCTGCCGGCATTTACATAAACACAGGTGAACCGACATTGAAAATATCTTCTTCGTCGGTTCTCGCTCTTGTTCACCATATCCGACAATTATCCAGGCTTCAATCGTGCGTCCCCCTTAATTATAATTGTTACAATTACGGAAATTTACGTTTCAAACAGGAAAAGAAGGCATCTCAATTAAAAGCCGTATTGAATTGTGTGGATTCAGTTTGGAATTTTTATGAGTCGAAATGACGGGTTATCAGTTCCTATTTTGATAATTTGGAATAAAATTGATTTTTGTTATTACAGATTCTGAAGTTCAAAGCTTAAATTCGACCAACATTTGGAAGCCTGCCATCATCGATTTTTCTAAGAAGAAGGCGGTCAAGTAAATGAAAAAACGTGACAGTTGTATCGTGAAGAGATGATATAATTTATTTCGCTATATCGTTAGAACACGAACTGAGTCATCCGATGATCGTACAATCCTACGCCTTTGCACGTCGAGTAAAATCACAATTCTTTTATATACAATCTATATACAAACGGAGCCTGGCGAAGAGATCGATCGGTCCACGAGGATCGACGATCGATCCAAATTAGCTTCGTGACTCTTTGAATCTCGCTTGGATCGATTCTCTCCACTTGCCGAACAGTTCCGAGTCCTCCCGAGGAAGTCTAGGAGATCCGATCGAGGGGACCGGGAATAATTATGCTCCTCGGGGACCTCGATCGTCTCGTCGTCGGGCTGCCCTCTAACGCTCTATCGATACAATAATTTAAATCGTCAGTACATTTCGGAGACATCGATCGACAAAGGGAATACTGGTCGCTCGTGGGACAACGACGTTAAATACAATCGCAAGTACAACTCGAGTTTACACTGGGATGATCCCTAAGGGTACGAAATTTGGCACTCTGTCCTCCCTCTTTGCAACGCACACTCGCACACACGCAACGGGCACACGTTCTCTCTGTCATTCGCACGATTCGCTCTCACCCGGTTCTGTCAAACTATGTACACTCTAACCTCGGATTAAAAGAGATCCTCACGCCCTTCGGAGGGCGCAGGATGGCCGATCCATGGGTCACAGCCACGGACCACAGTCTTCGATTCTTCTCGGTTATTTATTTACACTATCAGGGGGAGGGACGCGGGGTTGGATGGGGATTACAATGTGTTCTATGGCAAGATGCAACTGCGCGGACGCGTCGACAACGATCGAACGGCCGGAAGCCGCCCCCTTTTTCTCTCTCTCTCTCTCCCTCTCTCTCTCTCTCTCTCTCTCTCTCTCTCTCTCTCTCTCTCTCTCTCTCTCTCTCTCTCGGGCTGATAAGATCGTCGGAGAAAACCCCGGAAACATTCTCGGTGTCCTTTTTCTGCATGACATTCGACTGAGGAACTATGGTCAATGTATAAAAGGAGCGGCGGCGATTCCGTCGAAGAGAACCAATTGGTACGACGACACCCGAAGTTCTACAGCGTCCTCGGTTCCGCCGGAAACTCGTCCATTTAGCTTCCCGAGGAACAATGCTTCCATTAGCCAGCTTCCGCGGTTGCCCTAACCTCGCGCAATCCGTCGGTTCCAGGACGCTACGCGTTTTCAGTTCCTGCGTGGTTTCGAAGGACCACGTCAGTTTCATCGACAGACGGAGTCTTCGAGGCTTCCGACGACCGTATCGGCAATTCCCTCCGGAACTTTATTATTCGGAACTGCTTGTGCTCTGCACCATCACCCGTTCCAATGACTCGAGGACCCCTTCAAAACATACTTTCGGATTCGATTCGATTCTTGATCTTTGGATTTCGCGCGATTCCGACGATTCCGTAGAACCTCCCGCAACTCCCACAACGTTTTGGTATTTTCCGAAAACCTTCCGGGGACGCTATTCTGCTGGAACTGTCTGCACCTCGCACCGACTTCGACGATCAACGTTCAGTTTCCAATTCCAATGTAGCGACTCCAACTTCTTCTCTTTCCCGTTCTGAAACTTCTCGAAGATCTCTTCCGATCTGGCAACTACGATTCCCGATCTTCTCACTGGAGGCAATTCCAGCGACTCCGTCCTCAGAGGATCTTAACGTCAGCCTCTCGCCCACGTGTCACGCGATTCGCGTCTACGGTTATCTGACAATTTCGTAGAGTCCCTGTTTCCGACTCTCGGGCTGGTTCTCTGCCAGGATCGCGATTCCACGGGAGCTCGATCCTTGTCGAACGATCGTAATCTCGTGCGACGGTGTCCTCGTCGGTCAGACGGGATTCCTGGCGCCTTAGTCCAGGCAGAGAACGTCTAGCTACGCCTCGGAGCCGCTCGAGCACTCCTCCGCCTCCGGATCGATGTGCTCCTCTTCCTCCTCCTCCTCGTGGTGATAGTCACCGGTCTCCTGCTGCCACTTGCTCACGTGATGCGTGTTCTTGTTGTTGCTGTTGTTGTTCGCGTTTCCACCACCGCCTCCTCCCCCTCCGCCACCACCACCACCACCTCCGCCGCCGCCTGATTGCTGTTGAGCTTTCGCCTCCTCCTCCTGCTGCATCCGCTTGTGCTTCGTCCGTCGGTTCTGGAACCAGACCTTCACCTGCAACAGGAAACAATTTTGCCATGGTCAGTTCTATGTTGGTTCTTTATTTTTGAAATTTTATGGCGGTTGATTTAGGAGAAGTATTACTGCGGATTTCCTTTCGGAAGAAATTTTGAAACATTAAGGACGAGGGACGGAATCCGTTTTTACTTAATTACTGCTCCCCACAATAGATGCGGAACATTTTTACTCGCAACAAAAATTAATGTAATATAATTTAATATCAATGCAGTTCGATCGATATAAAAATAAAAATTGGTAGTAGATCCAGGAATCCATCGCCAGCCCAGCTCGAGCCACCCTCGAATTCCACCGTCTCAACTGCAGTGCACACAAAGCATGTTTATAAACAGTTTCGACACTGTCGCAGGATGATCGTCCGCGGCACTGCACGCGTGATCCGCCGCCGGTTAATCCGGGTCTTGTCAAAACCACGTCGGATCCTCTGTTAGCCAAACATTCGTGTCCCCCCCCCCCCCCCCTTTTTTCCCCCTGTCTCCCCCCCCCCCCTCCCCGCGTCGCAAACGACAATGCCGATTTCACGCGTTGATAGCTCGAAAATCGAGTCCATTCAACCCTTCTCTCGCAGGAAGCGCGACCAGGACAATGCCTATCTAACAGTCAATTCGGGGACAATGCGGGGCTGGCTCAGCCCTTTGCTGCCCATTTCATCCCCCTTTTTTCGCGACGGGGTTCCGCGTCACCTAACCCGAACCATTGTAACCGGATACACCCGGGGTTTAGGGGTGGCTCCTCGATACACCCTGGATGCTCTAACTAGTTGCCACTTAATTTGGCAAGGAGGGTCCCTTGACTGTGCTCGACTCGGAAAGTCGATCAACGAAATAACGAGCGCCGTTTAAGCTTTATTGCGGTGTGATTTCTTGCGTGAAGCTACATCCACAAGTGACTTTTTGTCGCTTCGTATTACTTTCTTCTTCTTCTTCTGTTATTCGGTAAAAACTTCTAAAAAAACGGTAAAACTTTAGGCACATGCAACATCGATGAAATGTTGTTGTTTCTGCGTGGACATAGCTTAAAGTAGCAAATTCCATGCTTGCTCGTTGGATTCTCGGAAGATGAACCCCACTCGAAAAGATACGAACAATATGAATTAAATAGGAGATAATAATCGAGTGAACCATCGTTCACTCAGGAGACGACATCGAGGAAAGCCACCGAGTATCCTAGCACCTTCGCCATCATACTTTGGATGTCGTTCCGACGGAAGAAGTAGCTCAACGAATTTCAGCTATTTCCGTTTGATCGAGGACGTCATTCGCTGGAGCGTTGCCGAAAACGAGGCCGGATGGGAGCCGCGTCGGCGTTGGCCGGTCGAATAAAAATCGTTCTTTGGTACGGCGGTATAAATCGTCCAAGCTGTTGGAAGCTTTTATGCGATTTTTACAGCCCGCGCCCCCGTAGAATACTGGCGTGGATTGCGGGGCTCACCTACGCGCCCGGTGACGGAGGGTAAACTCGGTTAAACCGAGTGTAAATCCAGCCGGCACGAGTGTGTAAATCCACCTTTAGTTTCGTCGAGAGAACCACATAGACAGACGGACAGAGGCAGAGGGGGGTTGAGAGTAAAAGAGGGAAAGAGAGAGAGAGAGAGAGAGAGAGAGAGAGAGTGAATGGTGTGAAAGAGGACGACAGAGTGAGAGGAACAAAGAAGACAGAGGGTGAGTGTAACAGAGATAGAGAGCAATAGAGTCAGAGGGTGATAAAAATATCAGGGGTGAGAGGAAGAGTGAGAGAGAGTGAGAGAAAAAAGAGGCAGAGGGTGCGAGTAAAATAGAGGGAGAGAGGAGGTGAGAGATAGACCCAGCGAGCGAGAGTAACAGAGACAAAGGGTAAGAGTATCCGCAGACAGAGGGTAGAAAGAAAGAGTGAGGGGGTGAGAGAAGTAGAGACAGAGGGTGGTAACATAGACAGAACCTGACAGAAAGCAAAGGCCATAGGATGAGAGAAAGAAGGACAACTCGTGCGACCGAAGAGGGAGATGAAAAGGGTCGGTGGAGGGGTAGCAGGCGACGAGCTGATCCTGGGGGTAGCGAAAGGGGTGGCCAGGGTTTCCGCGTGCGTCAAGATCCGCCAATCGGGTTTCAGGACCGCTCGCGCTCACCATGGCAACCGGCTCGGGGGACGCAGGGTGATTACGAAATGGGGGTAACTCGATTAAACCGTGCGACGAGGGTTCTGCTGGGAGTGTTAGCCGAGCCGGGCCGAGAGGGTAACCGGGGGATGGGAGAGCTACACACGAAGCGTCGTTAACCGGGGCCGCTCTCTATTTGCCCTCTTAATCATCCGTTAAGTGCCACAATCCTCGAAAAGTTCCCTGGGGCACACAACCCCAGAAATTTCGCCGATCGTGCTTTCTCTCTCGCCTGGCCCCGTTCGTTGCCGCCATTAATTCCGCGACTAATTGCTCGTGGTATTTGACAGACGGTTATACCCCCGACCGGGATTAGGCGACCGTTTATCCGCCGGCGAAGATTGCGCGCCGATAGCTCGTCCGCCGAGGGTTGCTCGCGAGAAATTTGTTGTATCGATCCTGCGATCGGTTTCAATTGGTCCTAGTGTGCTCTGGGAAATAGAGCTTTCGTTTATTGGACCATGGATAGAGCATGGATTTTTATGCCAATTTTTAGAGAGTATTTTCACCTTCTCACATTTATCATAGTGCTCAAAATATAGTTAAAATGTATACCGCAAACGACTCCCAAATATTGGCAGGAAAAAATGATCTGAAATGAAATGAATAAACGTCGTTGCATGCTGAGGAAGAAACTGAAGAAATTCAGGAAAAATTCTCTTGCAATGGAGAAGAAGAAGAAGAAGAAACTGTGGTAGGATTCTTTTTCAAAGATGAAGAAGCTGAGGAAACATTCTATTCTCATGAAGCAGAAAAAGAGGTTGAGGAAAGACTGGTTTTTCTATTAATTTCATTTCAAAATTTCTCCATTGACAAATTCCACCCACTAATTAGACCAATCCAGTCGAGAAACGGACGGACCTTACGGAAGTACGATAAAGTTTATTTTAGAATATACGGTCAAGAAATCGTGCGGTTTTCAGGGGCAGTTAAGGACGTCCGCGCAATTCGTGAAACTCAAGGCAAGAATAATTCTGCGTGGCGATTAACAGGACGACGATCATCTTCGTATAAATCCCGGCCAATAACAAGACCCGGAGGATGCCAGAGAGACGCGTCGTGATAAAGTCCGACGGCGGCCATCTTGGCCCGATTTATGGAAACGCGGTTCAATAAATTGCGACAATGTCTCCGCCGGTTTAATTACGATAAAACCCGGCGGGCTCGGTCGTCTCGGCGCGGTTCTCTCTCGGCAGCATTTAAGATCGACGGTCGGAGAGAAAACTGTGGAGCGCGCGAGAGCACAATCGCGGTATTAATTTCCATTAGTGTGTATCCAATTTCCTGCGCGCCGCGCCGCGGCGAAAAGAGCGAATATTGCCGCGCTCGCGCCACCAATAAACGTAATTATATTTAACAGGGGACCGTAAAAGGCTCCGATAGATTAGGCCTGGATACCCCCCGTCGTCTTTCTACTCTTCATTCTCCTTCGTCTCTTTTTTCCGTCTCCCTTTCCCTCCTGGCTCGAACACGCCTCGCCACATTTGACGATTTCGCGAGATGGAACGAGATCGACCGGACGCGGACGCAATTAGCGTATGAGTTATTAATCGGACTTAATTGAATCCCGCGATTACCTCGCTCCGAGACACGCTCGTTTCGACGGGTTTCTTCGGTCGACGGGAGAAACTACGCTGCTTCCGGACTCGTGGAGATTTAATACACTTTTTCGTCGGATTTCAACGTACACCTCGATCTTAATAAGGTATTACGTGTTATTTATTGAAGAGGGAAATTCAGGCTAATTTGCTTCTCGTGGGCGATGTCTACGATACGAACGTGATTAAAGTGTGGTTTGGGGACGGTGAATGTACCATAATTTGTTTCAATTTCACTGCTAAAATGATCGATGAAATGTACTTTCTTTAAGAAATGTTAAAACAATTTGGTAAATATAACCTGCGTGGACGTCACACATGTGTGTGTATATGTTTAAAGCAATTGATAAACAAAACAGTAAGCGGTCTTAAGGTTAATATACATGGCTTCTAGTTAGAACCTCTGCACGATGAGGATTCCCTTGGCGATGTAAGTCTAATTTCAATTAAGCTCATTGTGGAAGGAAAGATGACCAGGACAACCGCCCTTGCCAAATGCAACAAACAACGGCTGCAGGCCTAAGCTCCCCGTCGAAGGAAGTCCCAAGCAATTCCGCCTTCGCGGCAGCTCGGCTCTGTAGGTTTCCGTGCATACATCAGCGCGTATAGTCATCGTGATCGGCGATCCGGTCGGCGTAGTTTCTCTAAATAGGGCCGGCATGGGAACGGCCAGGCGATTCCGCGGCAGATAAACCGATCGGCAACGGAACACGTTTGGCGATTCGTGGTTCTGTCCCGATCGATCGAATTACCTGGTGGATTACGTGCCTTAATATCAATCGGCGGCGATCGGCCGCGTTAAACATCGGCTCGCCGCCGCTGCGCCGATCGGAAAAGCATCGCGATCCTCGATGGGCTCCTTGATCCTCTCGGCTCCTCGATCCGCGTAGACAACCGGGAGAAGCCCGGGTTAAGTCTCAGAAAACGGATCGGCGGGGAATAGAAAACGTTCTCCGTCGTCGATCCCGGCGAGCAGATAACGAGTTAGGATAACGCGTGTAACGTACATACGGAGGATGAGAGGCTCGAAAAGCGATCGCGTTCACAGATCCAGCCGGGAGCCGCGTAATTGAAGCTGTTCCCGGAACGCGTCTAAGTGACAGGTGAACACCTTATACGCGTAACCAACGAACACGTGACAGTGGCCGCTATAGTCGGTGCAGCGTCCTTTTCCAACTATCTGAGAATTGTAGCCTCGACTTTTTCGCGATCGAGAACCTGGAGCATTTGTTTACCTTTACTGACTCGACGAAGGCGGATGGAGTATAGGTCTGGGACGAGCGTCGGAACGCTCTTTGGACGCACAGCTGTGTGCCAACGGGAGAGTCCTGCGAGTCCTCTCTCGCCGTCACACGGCACCTGCGCCCGTCATCCGGAAAGGTAGGAGCCGCCCGAGCATCCGCCGATTCGAGCCATATTTGCGTTTCGGATACTGCGAGCTGAGACGTTTGATAACCGGCGTAATTGGACGGTTTGATTGGATACAAGCTTTCGACCACCCTGGCCATTCCACGGAGCCGGGAGCTGAACCGAAAGACGCTGGGGTCGCTCTTCAAGGTTCAGGGTGACTCCCCTCTTTTATTAGAGAACTTGCATACAGCGACGTAGAATTCAATTGCATTCCCATGCTCATCTTTGCAAACCTATTTAGAATTGTCCAGAAATATTGTGATTGTGTTCAATCACAATGAGGTTTAAAAATTTTTTAAGGAAAAATCTCTTCCTTTAAATAAATACTGTACAGCACGTGGCTGACCAAAAGAATCCTTCTAAGAACGAGGTGGTCACTGAGCAATTTTGAAAGATTTTGCTACAGAAAAATCCCTCAAAAAGATACACTACCTTAACTACTAAACAAGGTGTTTGTTTAAGACAAAAGTCCACTAATTTTTCCGGAAAAAAAATTCCCGAAGATCAGATTCTTTTCATATCGTCAACTAGACGTAACCACTGTACTCACAAATCTAATTAAAAGGTTGACCTTAAGAGAGCGAGTACAGGAGAAAAGAACAGCAAGGGGTGGATTTTTTCGGGCGTCGCATCCACGGTTCCAAGGGCCGAATATTCTAGGGGGTTGCAACCCCCGGCCAATCGCAGCATTCTACGCTGACCCGTAATCCCCCGGGGGCTGGCCGGTCACGCTCGAAACATTATTTTTAATCCCCGCCGTCGTGCCACCCCGCGACTATACGCAGCCCAGTCGCCGAGCATGCAACCCCCTGTGCCACCCCGAAGCGATCGGCATGGCTAAATAAACCGGAGGATATTATTTTTCAATTGTCGACGGGCACACGGGGACGACGCGGCGCGGCTCTGCTCAGCTCGGCTCGGCTCGGCTCGACGCGTCCGTCCGTGCCCGTGTGTTTTGTTAGGACGAAATTGAGCGTGATCGCGCGACGAACGCCAGACAATTTCGCCCGGATACACCTTTCCGCGTGCGACCGTTTTATTATCGCTGGACAAACCGGAATCGGCATTCGTGCCGTTCGATTCTGCGGAACGATCGCGTGCGAGAGTCGCTTAAGATCCGCGCGAACGCACTAACAGAAACGACAAAAGCAACGCCAAAGGCTAAATGAGCGCCTTCTCGCTGAAAAGATTACACGCTTTCGGGAATTCGTCCTCCGGGAATCCGGCCGCCAGTTAATCGGCAATCGTGAAAATTAGCCGATTACGCTAATAGGCGAAATTATAAGGCAACGCGATAATTGTCGGGATAACGGTTCTCTCATTCTGTTTACATTAAACAGCATTGTAGGGCAATTAACAAGGGCGTGGTTTCTCGTTAAAATGGTAAAAAATGTCATACACTACTAAGGGACGAAATGTTTCAGTTAAATGGCTATACAAATGGAAATTGTTACTATACATAGAATGTCCGGCAGTGTGCCCCGCATCAAATAAATTTCCCCGATCTTATATTTCTTTGAAAACAATTAAATTATTGTGTCAAATTTACATATTCGAAACGAATATTTGTTGTATAAACCGTGCGTCCAGCTAATTGAATTTCATATTTTCAAAGAAATAAACGAGTATTGCGAGTGAACATTTCATTTTAGTTGTCTAAATTGTGAGAAAACAAGGTTTTTGTTCGAAAATTTCCATTGATCTCCATGAAAAAAGAATCTGTATACCGAACGTCCGCTATAAGGGGTGATTCGCAGGGGTTGAACCAATCCAACGACGCGACGCCAAAAGGGAACGCCCACGAACACATTTTTCCCCGTCGCGTTGGTCTGTATACACCGATTCTTTTTTTTTCTCACCAATAAAATGGCTGAATTTCAGGAGACGATTAAAAATAGGGGATGATATTTTGCTAACAAAATACTGGGAGCGTGACGATTCCGATCGGGACGCGACACCTGCACGGATTAGCCAGGTATAGCACTCGTAGAGAGAAAACAGTGAGCCAATAATGGAGGAGGACTGATCAAATATTGGTCTTCAAGGCTCGGTCAATAATAATGTCAATATTTACGTATAGAAAAGAAAATCGAATTGGCGCAGAGACACGATCCACCGATAAAAACGAACAGAGAAAGTTAATCAAAAACTGGACGATCAAGATTACGTCAATATTTGTTACATAAATACTGAAACACAATTATCCTGCCGACGTGTAATTTAATTTATTGGATGGACGAAAGAATTCACAAGGGAAAATGCAAATACACTTTACAAAGTCCAATCCTTGTTACGGTACTTTGACTATGAATTTATGTTTTAGGCTCACGATCTAACGTTCACTAAATTACAAATCTTTGTTCAAAGTCACAGATCCAGAGACAAATTAAAAGAAAAATTGAAATTACATAATATTCGATCACAAAAGCATGGTTCTTTATAAGTGAATGACAAGAAAGCCACAAAAGTATCAACTTAACAATCTATGTGATTAGACTGTGGATTTTTATGCGTTCATGGCATATACAAATTTGTAAAATACAATAAAACATATACATTAACAAGAACTAACACAGATTAAGAAAATCCAACACACAGAGCTACCTACAAACAAAAATTTTTTAGTTAATGAAAGAAATTGTACACTAATCCCGATTTTCATCAAACAAAGTGTAAAAATGGGAATATTCAAATCGGTAGTCTAGTCACGAGCAAACTACAAAAATCCAAAGAAGCATGCCCATAAGAATTGACGGTATTTTCACGTTATTTTAAGCACAATCAATGTTCACCTCCGTTTTAACTTGTAGAAAATCACCGATCGAAATGGAAATTTGAGAGATCGGTAACCGGTTTTCCGCTGGTCCTTTGAAATGAAAAATCGAGGATTTCTACGCAAAATGGCGGTGTTAGAAGTCTCGCTCGGGCGATTGGTCAAAAGCCCGATCGACCTCCCGCGAGCGCATTCTCGTCCCGAAGTGTAACGATTTCTTCTCCCGATCTCGAATCGGCTCTCGGTTGCTTCCTCGAGGAGGCCGAGGCCGACAGTATGCACACGAAGTCGACGACACACGACAGTGACATGCCGGGATCGTGACGAGAAAACCAAACCGAGGAAGAAGGTGGCCTCCCCACCGTGTTTCGCCACAGCCTCGTCCCATGCCAAAAGGGATGTGAGAGGAGCGAGAACGCAGAGAAAAGAGGATCGGCATCATGGACGAGAGCTGGTGAGCCACCGCGCCTATCGTTTACGCCGATCGTTCGAATCGGGAATCGTTCGCGGTTCGGTCCCCTTTGACCAACCGGGGTCCACCCTTTGAATTCGCCGATCGTTTGGAAACCGACCGTGCCCCCTACGGGATATGACTTTTTCGAAAGAATGTATTTGGTATTGGGACGATCTCGCTGGGGCTCTCTTCATTCGTGCGTTAACACGTTTCGCTGACGCGTCGGCCATATATGGACGACACAATGTTCTGCGTCCACCGTCAGGAATACCTGCTTCGAAAATACGATGCCTAATCATGCTACCCCTCTGCTCTAGAATCATCCCGAAAGTCGAAATTACCGATCCCAGAGTTTACCCTCGGCTGCTGCTTTTTAAAATCAATTATTCTTCCAGTCTCCAAAATCATTTACAATAATATAGAATAATCGAAAAGGAAATACGAAAAACGCTCCACAGAAATTGGAAGGATCGCAAAATCGCTACGAATCAATAAAGCATTTCCTTTTAAACAATTTGCTTATTAAATCTAATGCTTGCAGAAAATAGCTTCTCGAATACGAGGAGGAAAAACGACAATTGAATGAAATGTCGAAGGGAGAAGGAAACGTTAACTCAGTATAGGTATCGTCTTCGGAGTGTGTACAGATAATTGTAGCGTGCTCGTTCGCGCGCGGAGACTTGAATGCCCGTGGTGGTACACTCTGATCGAGCGGGGAAATGATTATGGTCGCCGCGGATTTGCATCCGTTCGCGACTAATCGCTACAACGTATTTACCGGGCATTATCGCGGCTCGTTCGAAACGAGACCAGTCCTCTGTTTCTCTCTTTGCATGTATATCGACTCGCGGACAGTTTACGAGCTGGTTAACGTCCCGCAATAAAAACGGTATTGCTTGTCTCGTATTATACGGTCCGCGAACCACGGGAGAAGGAACGATCGAAAGAACAATGGGTAATTAAACCGGGATTTGCATGGCGGACCACCTCTCTCTCCCCCGTGACACACATAAGACCTCTATCGTTCGATCGAGGCGCGAGAAAAATCGGACAGGTTATAATTAGACCGTGGATCTCTCTGCGAAATAAAAAATTTCTATGTTACTTGCTAGTGGACTGCCGGATCTTTATGCTAAATAAAGTTTGTCGGCATCAATTACGTGTAACTGTAGCCATTCATTATTTCCTCCGTTAACTCTTCTATTGCGGACGCCTTTGACATTTTTTTGTCCACCTGAATTTGATCCATTCAAATCGTTGCTTGTTGATTTTCATTTACATATTTCCGAACGTACTTCTGTGTCATTGACGTTAATTATCTTGTTGGATTTAATATAAGTAGCTAATCATTTTCTATTTTCAAAATTCAAAAGCGGTATAAAATAATACGGTCAAACCTGTTTTGTATGGTAGATAGGGACCGCATAACTTTATTAACAGCTATAATAAATAATTTTTTACAACATATTAAGGAAAATTTTTTATACGGTGGAGAGGGACCGCATAAGAAAATGTCTCAGAAAGTCAAACATTTAGTATGTCAAACATTTCAGTATGTCATTAGTATGTCATTATTATGTCAAACATTTACGAAATAGCGAGAAAGTGCTTTCCAAACAAAATAAATAATTAAATTACACTTGGAAACATTTTTAAAAAATTTAATTTCTCATTTTAAACATGGATAAATTTTCTCTACTCGTCGTAGTCCAAAACGCGCATCTTTTTCTGATGAGAAAATCACAAGGGTGATATAATGCCAACACCGTTGACATTCATATACCGCATAAAAAAAATCGCACAAAAAAATCGCACAGAAAAGGACCGCACAAAAACAGTCTAGTTAATTTTAATTTAAAAAAAAAAAGGAAGCCTCGCACGGGAGAAAAACATTTCGCACTACAATCAGCCTGTCGTAGGGTTCCCGGATGAGGAGGGGATAAAAAAGGATAGTATTAACCGACAATTAGCGGATAACAGTAATTGACTTATTGGTATGCGGCCGGGCTAAAACTTCTCGCAGCCGTCCGTCGATCGTTAATTCCTGTTGAAGCCGAGGGCGTCGTGACGCTGACGATCCTCAAGGTGTTCGCGAGCGCGCCAATCGAAACTATAATTAGCGTGTAATGGTGGGGGCAGTCCGCGGAATCGGTCGCATAATTGCGGCCAGGAAGAGGAGGCCACGTTCACATACAATATATCGGATGACAGCGCATTCGCAATGCTTTATTCTTAGTCCGACGACGACACGCCTCATTATGCATAGAGAATCCGCACGCGGCCTGCATAATATGCAAAACTCCTTCCATTACCGTCCACGGGCGAACGTAATACGCCGGCCCGAAAGAGTACACGCACGATTCGACGGGAATAACAGGTCTTCCTCGATATTATATATCGCGTTTCTACGTGTACGCACACCGTTCGCTCCTTTTTTCCTCTATCTCTCCTTCTCTCTATTTTTCTTCGCCTCTTTTTCTCTCCTCCCCTTCCCCTCTCCTTCTGTTTCGTGGTTTTGCCGTTTTCGCCGCTCTCCTCCTCGCCTCCTCCGTCAACGATCCGCTCGCGGGAACGCGGAATTTCGAGAAACCGAACGGTACAAGCCGTGATTCATCGAGCGAGGCGTATTCCGCGAACGCGTAAACCCGTCGCGCGAGTACCCCCCTTCCCTCCTTCGATTTCGTTCGCTGAATTTGCAAATTTGTTTACCTCCTCTTCGCAAACGCAGATACACCGTAACTGTAACTTTCCTTCTAACGTTGCTCGCGCGGATTATATAATTTTATTTTATTTTAATTCCACATGTGTCACTTTCTTTCCTGTTGACATTTTTCGCGCGGCATGACAATGAGACTATTGCGCAACCACGCAGCATGGTGGACATTAAACACGGTCGCTAATAATGTCAATTCTTATTAGAACGATTTCCTGTCTGTTTAGGAAATTTTTTTCTATTCTCTGGCTATTGATTATTGGGCAACTGTAAAGATTTCCTGGACGTATAAACATCTTTAAATTTTTCGTTTAGTTTTTTTCTTTTTTCTTCGATATTTTTTGCAATATCCTGTGCAACGATCAGAGTAAATTATGTACAGGCATTTAAAAGTCACTTGCGCCGTGCCATTCTCGTGCGGCAGTTAAAAGTAATAAAGTAGTCGGGCGATGTTCCATTGTTTTCCAGTTACCCAGCTCGCTGCTTTGTATTCAAGTAATTCACCGGAGTTGTTGTGACATTGTTTCTTAACGATATGGCGTTTGACTTGAATGTAACTCGAGAAAGATCGCGACGATGTGGTTTATTAAGTCGGCGCTGGGATAAAGGAATCGGAGAAACGAGGATCTACATCATCGTGTGTTACAGCTGCGATAGTAATGACTATTGCTCCTTTCAATAATCGGATAATTCTTCAATCGTGACATCTAATTACGGTGCAATTGCCGTTACAAACAACAAACTGTATGCATAACTTTGAAGTGTTAAACGCACAGCACTGTCGAACGTCTCGAAATTATTATACCTGCTACAACTTATGTGAATTCCCAAAAAACTTTCTATAATGTTCAGCAACATTGTGCTTCGTAGTTCCAATATTTATTTCTAGGTGTGTTACACCTCAAATATACATCAATTTATGATCCATATAAGAAAATAGAAATTTATTTTACCACTTATTGACAAGAACATGAAATAAATTTTGATAATAAATTAGAAGTAGGCATTTAGATATTGATACAAGGAATAAATTATAAAAATCGAAAAAACCAACGTCCATAAACATTCAAGGATATACATATCTCCAGGAACCACAAATAAATATTAAGAATTTTAAACCTCTCTAAAACTTTCCGATCGCAAAACAAACACATCACTAAATAAAATTAATCATGAATATTATCTGTCTAGCTTAAATATTCGCTTCAAAGTCTCCACTATTGACACAGCTGAGGAACAAAATTTTCAAACGATGCTCAAACACGTCGCGAAGAATGTCCTACTTTGTATGCGTTCGACGCACATGCCAATTTGCAAAATCCCCCGAAAAACCGAGCACACAAAAATTCTATCATTACAACAGCAATCTTCTAACCCACGAATTTACGTGAAGAACCATGTTCCGTCGATGATGTAGACGCCAAAAGCTAAAGGCTACTGTCAGACTCGTCACACCCTAAAAATTCACTTAAAAAACGATAGCCTGCTAGCACCTAATCCAGCAAACAGCTTGGAGACGAGCGAACAAAAGAACGATCCAGCAGACAATGTATCCGACGATCATGACTGGGATCATGAACCGCTTGCGAGGGGGCCAGCCTGTGGGGAGCCAGCGAAAAGCCTGGCCGGGTGGCAAACCCGTTATCATCGCCAATTTGCACCACTGTTCAACAGCCGAATTCGATTAGATACGTCTCGGTGATCTGGCCGGAGGTGTTGGCAGAAAACGCCAGCATAAAAGGTCCAAATGGAAAGGAGGAAGAAGGGCAACATGGGAGAAGAAGGAGGGTACGTAGAGAGGAGAAATAACGCTTTGAGCAACTCCACCGGCAATGTTCTCGCGGGTCCATGCGGACCCGGCATTACGCCTTGACGAAAGGACGAAGAAAAGAACCGCGGCTGCGGACCGCGAGATTATAAGGTTGTTAACGACGCGCGCGGTTCTGTTCTCCGCCAACTGAAACTCGATGCAAATTACGGCGTAATATACAGGCCGGCATGCTAATAACGTTCCAGTAAATATCACCGAGCGATCCGCGCCGGGAATACTGGCCGAGGACGCGTTCATTTTGCCCGCGAGACCGCGACGCTTCTTCTTTTTCAATGCGCCTAATGTGATGGAAAATCGGAGGCCGCGATCGACTCGCGCCGTTGCGTTTTGCACGGGATACACGTCAGCGGAACTGATGAGCCCTTGCACAGTCTCGAGCTTGTAACGCTGTTACATTGTAGCATTAACCTTCATTTTACGATTTTTACCCTTGGAACCAGAATCTTACCGCCAACCCTCGAATATTCAACCGTTCTCTTAAGTACACCGATGAGAGTCTTCAACACCATTTACGGCATCGTTTGCCAATTTTTAGTGGAACGAATTTTCCATATTGAAACGTCTTTCTGTTCCTCCTAATGGTACAGCTTCCAGGATTTGCCAGGAGCTCGGCCGTTGAATGGCAATTTTTAATCTCCGGGTCAAAATGGATCGCTGTTGTCCAAGGGTTAATTTTCTTGATAAATTGAAAAATTGCTCAAATTTTGTGTAACATCAATTTTAAAGAAACACTAATCAGTCTTAACTCATTATTGATCATCGAAACGCATGATATGCGGGGCGCTATAAAGTTGCAGGGTTGCTCCAGCATTTATTAATTATTTTTAATATTGCTACTTTTTTGTCTGACTGTTCATCCTTTAAGACGCGCCGCATATGTTCATCATGAATAATAAATGTTCATCTTGCAGCTGCAGACTTCCAAAAGAATAAGTTTGAAATTGCACGATACATTGTATGTTGTTGTGCAAGGTGGACTTAGAATATCATGCAAAACGCAAAATGGAAATAAATATCGTCTCCGAACGTATGCTGGTGCCTACATCTCTTGCGGCGGAGCTTAATTGGGCATTAATTCTCTAAGTTGTTGCAACATTTTCCTATAACAGCGAATTATATGCGAATACGATTGCAAATGTGGTGCGGCTCGATCGTTTCGGCTGACGCGTGACCGCCATTGTACCCCGTGACAACGAGAACGAAAAGACAGTTCTGTCGTCCTGCTGATAACCGGCAATTAACAGAATGATTTACGGACCCGCCACGGACCGGTGCTCTGGCCATGCTCGACCGATTATTTTGTAAACGGCGCGGCAGACAGATCGGCGAACAGGCGCCGCGACCACGTCTGATATACTGCTGACCCTCTTTTCTTTAATTATCCCCGTTAATGGCGGGCCACGATCGGACATCCGAAATTTCTATGTTATCGAGCGAGCCGCACGACCGCCATATTGTTACGCGTTACTTCTCTCCGGGAATAACGCAATCCTTAATTTGAATCCGGAATAATTAACAGCCACCGATACGGCGTTCTGCGAGTAACGAACGAGAGGCAAACTTTCTGATTCGCGAAAAGAAGAAAGCGAAGAAATACAATATAAAAATATAGTTGACTTAA
Organism: Halictus ligatus; assembly: GCA_028454255.1. NCBI lineage: Eukaryota > Metazoa > Arthropoda > Insecta > Hymenoptera > Halictidae > Halictus > Halictus ligatus. The sequence goes on from CM052143.1 coordinate 11,617,947, forward strand.
GTCAACAATTTTCGCAACGAGGGCCGCAACCGAGCAATACTTCGTGCAAACATTTTGTTTACGGGAAACTTCCTGGAGGACACCGGGAAGTTCGGCGATATTTGTCGAACCGGAGCGACAGCCCGGAAGTCGTCGATGCAGAAGAGTTCTCCCCCCCCCCCCTCCACCGAACGCGTAAGCAATTATAGTCACGACAAACTTGTAATTAATTCGCGGCGAAGAAACTTTATCCGGTCCGGGATGATCGATTAATCACCGACGGACCGTACAAATTGATTAAATCGCTTCCCGGCGAGTGTGCAGCGATTATAAACGACTCGGCGATGTCCGAACTAATGAACGTGCTGAAACAGATTAGGGTCAAACCGCGGATTAAGCGTCGGCCACGAAAAATCGTCGCTTCCGCGATTCCTCCGCGTTCCGGGCCACGATCGCGGTGGTTCCGCGTCTGGTTGCAACGCGACGCGATTAATCATCCGGCTCGTCTTTTTCCCCCGCCTTCATTTTCATTTTCGTCGTGTCGCGACGCGTGTGTTAGCGTCGCCGGTCGTGGATTTATTGGAGAAAGTAGCGGGCCCGATCATTTTCCAAGCGACACGTCCCCCGGGTACACCGCGAATCATCAATGTTACGCAGGAAACTGGCCGCGATTAATCATCGGCGGGACGCTGATCGAAACCCGAGCCGGCGGGTTTATCGCCTTCCGGCGGCCTCCTAATCAATTAAAGTCGTCAGGCTTGTATCCACTCTAAAATCGAGACGATTCGGCCCATTAATCCCAACTCTACGACGCTCGAGAGCGTGTGGGCTCGTGATTCAGGTGGGAGCATGCTGCTACTCGTATTGTTTGCTTGTAGTTGCTTCTGTCATAAATTACAAATAAAATTTCCTTGTTGAAGAACTCGGTTGGTCCTGGAATATTTTTAAATAATTTAGAAAGCGGCCATCCTGTCGAGGATACTTTCGAGAGTCTAGAAAGACTCTTCTTAGAAAAGAAGTAAAATTTTTCTCCTAGAAAGATTCTTTCCAAGAATACAATGTTTCAGACATACTTTTAAGGTATCTAACGACTTCCTAAGATCCTCATGAGGATGAACATATTTCAAGGATCCTTTTAAAGATCCTTTCAAAGGAAATAATTTTTTAAGGAATCTATTGAAGGCCTTTTCAGAGAAAATAATTTTTTAAACATCCTTATAGACAAGGTAATTTTTTAAAGATCTTTTAGGAGATGTCTTCAGAAAAGACAATTTTTAAAAAATTCCTATTGAGTATTTCTTATGCCATAACAACTGAAGAAAACATTTAAACAGCTACTTAACACTAGAACTACCGATCCCTAAACGTGACTTAGACTTATCCCTTTATCATAACAGCAAGATTGAATTTGCTCAGGTTTCATACGATATTTATGGTAACTTGTACTCCAAAGAAGAGATATATTAAAGAATTTCTCGTGAAAACGTTTTCATAGTTTCAGTGATCGTGAAATAAGAAATCTTCCACCAGTCATTTTGACTGGCTCGGTAGTTCTAGTGTTAAAGATGAATCACCCTGTATAACAAATTCTAAATGAACCTAAAAATGCTTTAAGACCTATTCAGATAAAAATTTCCAGCAACCTGATGATTGAATGTGCACTTCGAACATGTAGCAACCTATAAGACAGGATCGCCACTTTTGAGCCGCGCTGTACACCACGGCACAGCAAGAAGTTATAGTAAGGTCGTCGCAACAGTTGAACAACAGGTCTCGCTACCCCGTCTTCTTAATTATCGTCGGAACACCGGTACATCTATGTGTGTCCGTGTGCGGTGTTCCTCGCGGTGTTTCCTTTTGGTTCTGCTCGGTTCCGCTGATGTCAATCATGTCCTCTCGGTCCGGTCACTTGCTTCTGATTTATAACCGTGTAACAGGTCTTGTTGGTCGCGCTGCAATAGTTCGAGGACAGTCTCGCTCGGAATTACGCTTGACGGCTGGTTCTGCTGAGCGAACACCGAAAAATATAGATAACGCGGTGCGCGCCTAGAGTCGCGTGTTGCGAACGTTAGTCGCGTAGAAAATCTGTTTCCCCGATCGAGGCCGTATAGATCATTTCGGAGGAGAGCTAATTTACATCGACGAGTGTAATAGCACGTTTAATAGCTTTCAATTATCTTCTCGAGGAAAACTGATCGGTACCGGTTATTTTTTGCTCGTCCCCTGGATGATTCGAAGTAGCGGTTTTAAATATTTAAATATTGGATGTAAATGCATCTGATCATCAAGATTTTCGCATTATCCATTTAATTCAATGTTCGGTATCGCGGGAAAATTTAATAGGAAAACGTTGCTGGAAAACTGTTTAAAGTTCATTAGAGTTTGAACGTCTAATTGCGAATGCTGCGGTATTGTAATCATCAGATATTTTTAATTTAGTGCTTTAAATTTCACCTACTCGTGTCTTCGCGCAAGTGCGTACGCAATTGAATAATCGTATTTCTGCATCGGGAAAATTAAAATGAAATAAATTTCCAAATGTACGCGCTGGTAAAACTAAATTAAAATCGTGTTCCTTGCTCGTTAACAGAGACAAAGTACAGTCGAATGCTACCGTGTTCGTCGATTAATCTATCCAATTTGTTCATTGCCTCGTACTTCCGACTTACAACCCGCTTTTAATTGAATATTAATGACCAAAGTCAATCCAGTGATCCGACAGAAAATATGAAAGGTATCGCGCACTAAATATCCATAATTTTATCGGAACATCGACGACAATCATCCGAAACATGATCCGAGCTCCGCCATTGTCCACCTGCTCACCCTATCACGAGACTCATCTGCTTTGTTAATAGGCATCTTTTAATTACGCAAGGCTAATACGCCGCGCTCCCGCTAATTGCGATGCGCAGACTCGCTGCCCGCTGGGCAATAAAAAACACATAAAAATGCGTTTGCATAATGTGCACGGCGTGGCAGGCCGTCAGCCGGGGGAAACAGAAGCAATCTTCTTCGCCCGAGATTCTATAAAATTATTTACGACCAAATTGCTGTATAAATATGAAATTTAATTAAAAATAGTGTGCCGGTTATTGGCGTGCTTAATGCCCTTGATCCTCGCAAGGAACGCAGAACGGTTCCGAGTGGCTAATTTATTAACAGGCTGTGATCGCTCGAGAAATGTTTTATTAATCAAGAGTATAATTCTTTCTGCGATATGGTGCCACTAGTAACAATGAACAGGAGCCAATCAGAAAGTTCTATCTTCCTTTAATAATTTGAATACCCTGAGACCAATCCATTGAAGCTCTTAAATTCTTTTCATCCATTTTCGAGAAACAATTTTGATTGCGCCTAAATTTGACATGCGAGTAGTTCATACTATTGTCGAACTAGAAAAAAAATTTCCGCCACGTTGCAAAAAAAAATCATAATTGACACGATTGAATTTATTTAAATTCCGTGCAATTTTTAAAAAATCTGAAACCGGGCATTCCACCGGGAATGATAATCTTTCAGTGTTCGGACGTTCTCTCGAATGAGATGCACGAATAAAATTGGAGATTCGGCTCAGCAGCGACCCAGTTGTCGCCGCGAATGGTATAAATCGATCGAATTTCATGCAGAAGGGACCCGTTCGTGACTCGCGAACGGAAAACCGAACGAACGTCTGCGTGATCGCGATTCCGCCGCCTCGAAAGCCCGGCTCTAATGTATTCCCCGGGTAATTGCGGGACTAATCGCACGTAATTAGGGCCCCTAATGAGGGCCACCGGGTCGCGTGTAACGCACGCTCCGCTTTATGAATCCGAACAAGCGCGAGAACAAGGCGCACGGAGCCCTTGCAGCTCGCGCGTGTTGCTATATTCGAGATCAAGCCGCGCAACAGCTAATTAAGGTGCGTCCGAACGTTGATTGGCCGCGCCGGTTCGACGATTAGAATCGTCTTTGTTGAGATCGGTTTATAATAGCGTTTATTCCAGCACCGAGCGCTCTATTAATTACAACGCAAACGGCCGACCGCAATTAATCTTCCTCCGCAAAAGTCAACAATATGTTCGCAATTTATCTGTGGACACTTTAATGAAACTGTCAGCATCCGTTGCCGAGTTTATTAATCGGCGGCCTAACGAGTTGACTGCTCAATCGGTGACGCAATAATTTGTCCCAAAATTTTCATTGTTCCAACAGAAAATCAATTTATCTTTGTCCTGTGGTAGGGGTAACGTATGAATAATAAAAACCTGTGAAATGCTAAGGGGTTATGGGAGTGATTAATAGATTGTAAAGATTCTTGTTAATTATTATTTTCGGATTGTAGAAATTAAAGTGGTTAAAGGAAAAATTTATTTCGTCGACGAAGCGCTTTAGTACCTTTTAGAAGCTTTTTAGAAGAATAATTTACGTTTGCGTAAAAACGTCACAGCCTGGCTAGGTTTTAATTATCAGTGCATTAAGTCCGCCCGACAAATAGGAGCAATTTGAACCGTCGAAAGCCGGGAACTGGTGTAACGGGAACGGCAAGGAATTATGTGACATCGGCAATCAAGGCGTCGTAAAAAACCGGGGGAAAAACTGATTTAAATGTTTACCTTGCTTATCTCGGCCAAATTGCAAGCGTGCATAATAAGTTTAATTAACGGCCGAGTTAAGAGCCCGACTTCTACAACGTGTAACACGCGAACCAGCTGCCGTTTAGAGGGCCTCTAGCACAAACACGGGGGATGTAAATCGGTGGTTGTGCTCAACTTGTACGATGTTAATTAAGCTCGAAACATAACTTTAACAGGCCAATCTTTTCTAATCTTTCGCTCCGGAATAGGCCAGCCAGGTTTCCCTCATGGCTAAAGAAACATCGTACGGTACGTTTGCCTCTAACTTTTTTTTCGAGCCGACGGATTAAAAAGTAATAATAATAATACCTCGCTGGTGCACGAAGAGCAACGTAAACATGCAATAAGAAGCATATTAGCGGTACCAGCTCGGTGTGTCATTAAGTAATCCACCGTAGGGCGCCTGATAAGACCGACCCCTCGGTTGTTAGGCTCAATTTAACCCGAATTCATTTCGAAACGCTCAGCATTCCAGAAATTTATGGTGTAGAATGAATTCAATATAAAACATTTTAGACGGAGGGTAATTTAATAGAATGCAAGTACTGCGAAGATTAACATTTTCTTCATATTCTTAACTGGAATGAGGCTGTTTGTGTTTTCAGGATTCCTGAAATTTATGCTGTAGAATAGTAGATGGAAAGGCAACGTAAAACATTTTAAAACTGAGAAACTTAATGAATTGTACATTAATATAATCTTCATATTTTTTGCACGGAAGAGTTAAAGAACGATATAAGTATTATTAATAAAGTTAGATAATACGTCGAAAGAGTACTTTCATTTCGTTTTTAATTTACGAGCAAAATTCTCAAAGCAAAAAATAAACTCCAATTTATCTCTGGTTTCATTAAATTGATCCGGGGCATTCCTATTTTGCATAAAGATCTATAATCTAATTACCAAGTCAGTATTCTGTTCTCATTGTTCTACATAGTGTATAGATAACCAATGAATAATTTATTACTTCATGGTTCAAGCCTATATTAACAGCTTCCGTTGAACGTATTTTACATCAACGCCATTTTGGCCATAACGAAGATCGGGAGTATCAAACTAAAAATTCACAGGCATTATCTAGCTATTCAGTTGATTAATTTCAATTAAAAATTGCGCAATTGTGTGCAATAAAAAGATTAATGGATCTAATTAAAATGCTATCTAATTAAAATCTAAATAAAACGTTGAGCACTATTTTCCATTTTTAAAAAGTAAACTGATAGGGGTAGTTAGAAACGTGGAGATCACCCAAGTCTCGAAAAAAAGTGAGTAAAGTTCAGAATCGCTGAATATAGAAGTGAAATTGTTTTTGAAAACTATTTTGAAGCCGAGATTCAAAGATGAAACAGGGGATAGAGGAGGGTGCGAGTATGTCGAAAGCCAGTTTACAAGATGGCGTCGCAGCTCCTCCATTCTCCTCGATTCACAATACCACCCTCCTGCGACTCCCCTCTGGCTCTTTCCCTTTTTCGGAGCATGTTACGCCCATAGAATACGTAACGCGACGCCTGTGATATATGCACGTAATGCATCTGGAGCGTCCGGCACGCACTTTCTCGCACACGCGCGAATCGCCGCGAATATCGCGTGTGTACACCCCTCAGATCCCCTATTAGCATATCAATCCCCTCGTTATTCGGAGACCTGGCCAGGGCTCGTTGAGAACGCGCCGTTAAGGGCTGAAGGCTACTCCACAATCACGAGCGAAGAATGCGTGTTACGTAACCTTTCAAATAAATTTTGCGCAACTGCCTCTTACATGCTCCGACCGACGATGAAAACGTTCGATAATTTGTTTGTCAGCCGGGGCTAGTTTATGAGCGAATATCATGGCCCGGTGGTATTGAAAAATTTAATTTTTTGCTTAATAACACCCATAACTATCGCTAATCCTTTGTCGGATTTCACTAATTTTCACGATTACTCGTTTTATCGTATTTTGTTGTTTCACCATTTTCTTTTTATCGTTTGTCTTGTTGCATGCACGTAATGAGATTCGTTTAATCTAGGTGATTAATAATTATTGAATTTGTTACTCTGTGTATATTGCTTTAGGATTGACGAAGATATTTTTTAAATTTCAATAAATAAATATACGGAGAGAACATCTCTGAATGATAAAATTCATGCAGACGGATTTTTCATACAGAAATAAATAAATAATACAGAATGTTTTCCACAAAAGTCTCCGTAAGAAAGAATTGATACTTCACATATTTAATGTCCTGTGACACGAATTTTTTAAATTTTTGGAATAAACGAGATTCCAATTTTTAGGAAAAGGTTGGTTTTCCTTACTGGTATGCACACGATGCGTCGTTCGAGCTTATGTTTGGAGAGTGATCGAGCAAACCGAACTTTGTTCGTTGTCGACTGAATCTACTTATTGGTGGTAGAACGGCGGTTCAGTAACTTAATCGATGATTAGAACGTGCACCGAAGGGCGGCTCGTGATACAGTGCGTGAGATAAACTTGGAATTTTGTCTGCGTTCTCGATAATTGACTGCTCGCTCTCCTAAACGATATAATTTGTGGCCGGCCGAGCTCATTCGCACCCTCAACGAGTAATTACTCGGTTAATTATCATGCAATTATCTCCGGCAGGATTCTAGTCCGCTTACAATTCCTACAATCTCTCTGATTAACAAGAAAGAATAAATCTAAGTAGAGATCTACGATCTGAGATCTCGAACCTCAAAGGAGAGCGCAATCTCTATGTAAACAAACTTTGATAAAATTCATTCTCCAGAAAGATTTATAGCGTCTCCATTAAACTTGTCAAGAATGCTAACATTGAACATGGATCTGTCAAATTGTTAATATATTTTTGTTCGAGAAAATCTAGGAACATTTTGTTGCTGATTTTTTGGACATTTCGGTTCCAAAGGTGACATTAGAAGATCCATTTCTAAGCATTACGGTCTAAGGTTAATCGTTGCTGGAGTTTCCGTGTCGTCTATCTATGTCGCGGAATGTCAGAGGTCTGGTCCAAGAAAATGGCGGCAAATTCACGATTACAGGACACTACGGTACCTGTGTTTCCGTCAACGAAAGCGCCTGCGCCAGCTGCTTCCTTTCGGCGCCGACCACGTAGTGATTTTTCTCGAACGCGTGCTCGAGCTTTAGCAATTGGCTGGGGCTGAACGCTGTCCTTATTCTCTTCGGCTTCCTGAACGGTTGTAGAAGGAACCCGGGTATGTCGGGACCTGAAACAATTTCATTCCTAAAGAAACCGTGTCAACAACAAGCCAGTTCTACGAATACAACATGCTTCGTGTTCACTTCGTAACCAAAACCGATCCCTCAGCTTAGAAAAATTACTACGCCCTTATTATGATGTTCTGTATGAAGTAACTTCTCATTTGTAATATCGATATCAATACGACTTGCCGGTTTCGTACGAATACAAAAAATAAATTCGAGGAACAGTGTCATAGAATTCATTTTTAGGATTCTGTATTACATTAATAAATATCGCATTTATACAACACTGGGCAAGCAATTTATCCAGTTAAAAAAATTACTACGACGTCCAGAATAAAGTGACTTAATTTTTCAAGATGTGTTTCATACTAACATTTTATACGAACGAAAAAAAAAAATTTACAACAGACACCGATAATTCGTTTTTAAAAGGACCTCTATCGTACAATGGTGTAAATTGTATCTTTTACATCAAATAAAAATAGGAGAATAATTGTAATGGAACTCGTAATGACATTCGATATAAATAATGTATGGTATACTGGAGTATTTTCGTCGGTGAATGAAATTCCAGGCTTTGGAATAGTGTCGACGGAGGGCGCCTGCAAGGATTCCCGGATAATTCATTAGGGTCTAATTAATTTTTTGAGCGTCGTCATCGCGGATTCTGTCAGCTTGTCGTCACGAGGGTGAGTAACGACACGCGAGGCGGTCGCGCGATCCGCTCGCGGAGCAGACCGATATGCATACAACCGAGAAGAAAACGAGGCACACGATGGCGAGGCAAAGCGAGGCGAAGCGGCCGGCGCGAGCACCTAGAAGTCCGCTCGGGTAATTGAGTATTCCGCCTCGAAAGAGTCATGTCGATCGACCGATACCCACGTCTGCCGGAAGTCGGCCGGGAATACTTTGCCCGGAAAGCTCGCCACGATAAATCGCTCGATCCTCGATCCTCGCCGCTGGGCTCGAGACCGCTGCCTCCGCGATCCCCGTTGAATTCGAAATTTTCCTCGGATCGTTGATCTTTCATTGTGTCTTCCTTCTGCCAACCGGGAACAACGGATTCTCCGTACTATGACGTTTTCTTCAGCTGGTCTCTCACCAAACACAGAAATTCGTCGTTTCATTTGCACACGTTTGCACGTTTTCTTAACAAATGTGTAATTCAAAATGCAAATTTATTGCTCTGTATGTTCACTGTCCCGTTTGTCAATTTTTCAATGCCTGTAGAAATACTAATCATTCTTCAGACTGCGATCAATGAATTGCTGCGTGATATTAATAACAGCAGAAATTTTGTTACTATTATTAGAAACAAATCGCAATTGATATGAAATATGTTTTTACTCGTTTTGAAAATTGCAACTGAACTGAACCATTACCAGAACATATTGAAACAATCTTCGGCCTACAAATAACAAATTCCCACAAGGTACTAAACTCATTACTAAAGACAGTAATAAACGTGGAAACGAATTAAACCGAAACAAGCCTCCTTTGCTATTTTCGCCGAATATCGTATCGCTACAATTGTACATGGGATATTGTAGTCACTAAACAAATGGCCTGAGGAAATAAAGTAACAATTATACAGCAATTATAAGGCAATAAAAAATCATTTTCTCGCACAGTGGGGCAATCGTTCCACGGATAAGTGTAGCAGTAAACGGTATAAAATTGTTGTTTTAATGGTAGCGTTTATAGGGAAGCTAAATAGCGAAATCGGCCAGGAAGACTGGAGGGCGAGAATCGAGAGGATCGATAAAACGATCGAACCACCCGGCCGGATCCAGTCCACGACGTCCTCAATGATCGCATTGCTATGCAAAGGCTCGGGCAAATGGTTGAAATGTTAACTGGGTCTTTAGGCGCACGCACGGTACGCATATCTCGTGTGGCAGAAGGTCGCTAGATGCCCGCTTTAATGGCCACATCACGTATGCACGCGTAAGCTTAAGTAAGATGCGTTTCCACGTGCGAGCATTCTTACGAGTTGCATTCCTCCATCCTTGATGGATCGCCGCTGCCTTGGCCGGCTGTAAACAATGGATCGCGATCCCGATCGAGCGACGATCGCTTGTCAACGGCACGATCGGTCCTGTCGTTCTATGAAAACCCACCTACACCACATAGTTCACGTACCTAGCGCTTTTAACACTAGGTTTACGCACCACTATAAACGACTAAATCACATTGCTTGATGAAAATAACAAGAATGCGTCTAACCAAATTTTTGTATACCCAAAGAAATAAATTTGCACACACGTGCACGCATGCTCGCATTCATGAATTTCAGAATTATAGACGATTACGTTGCCCACACCTACTTCTACTGGAACTGCAAAAAGGAAAAAAAAAACGAAGAAATTTAACAAAGTTTCAGTCAATAAAGAAATTACAGTTCATAGTATGAACTTTCATACTTTCTGAACAACAGAAATTTTCACGCCCCAGTTGCAGTCGCTCGGTGCAAATAACTGTCGTACATTCGATTTCAAAAGATCGCACGCTAGTTCCGGAAGACACCAATAAAAAATTATGTCCGATTCGTGGGGTCTCACACTTACAGTAATTTTCTTATGACAAAAGATCAATTTCAGTTGGCAAAGTTCTTACGGTCATCTATAGTTAGCAGCGGATTCAAAATAATTAATGACAATGCTCTCTAGATGTTCTTATAAAGAGTTCTTTGTATTCGTAAAACAATGGAAATATATTATTTAAGCTGGTTTTACCGACTGCCGAGTATGTCGGTTGTTTGTACCGTCGTATTATTTACAGAGGCGCTCTAATTTTTCGTTGTACTGCTTCGCGAGAAATGTTCGAGACTCATGGTCGACGCCAGGGATCACAGTTTCGATCGATTATCAGGCTTTTCACGGAACAACGACGCCAATCATTCGACAGGTTCCATTGAATAATCGTCGCAATTATTAATCGATTACCGAACACGGCTCGTTTCATACTAATAAGCGATATTACGTGCCGTAATCTTCAGTGCCGAGGAATCGACAGAACATAATCTTTGTGATACTATATTGGCTGCATAATAACTATTTGGCCATATTCCTCCACTATTCTACTTAATTTTATACATTTTTTTATCTCTAGTTCGATGATCTTTTGCAGTAAAATTGGTTCTTCTTATTTTTATATGCTGTACTTCATATTTTTATATTATCCTACACTTATATTATAATTATTTATTTTTTATAGCACTTTATGGTAAAAAGAAGAAAAGAATTTTTTCTTGCGATTGCTGTAGGGAGAAATTGACAGCTTGATACATTGATTTCTTGAAAATCAATTTCATGTTCGTGTAAGCATGTTCCCTTAGACTTGCTATTTCTCTGGATAGTAGCGCGTGTCGCAAATAACATTTCTTTGGTCTACTTCTGAATGTCAGTTGTCTATAACTATAATATTCTCGATTTCCTCTATTTGTTCTACGACACTTCTTCACCCCCATTCTGACCCTTATTCCACATCTACTTTTGAAACCCAACGTTTTCTTCACGTCCAACCCTCTCTACTTTCTTTCTACCCTCTCAATACTACAATTCTTCTTTCTAAATTCTCACTTAATTCTATTAATCTCAATTGTTTCATTCAATTAGCTCTATGGTCGTATAAATTCCCAGAACACAAGAACTATTTAAAGCCATGCTGTTTGGAAGATCTATAGTTTATAAACTGGATCTCACTTAATTCTATTGATCGTACTTAATTGTTTCACTTGATGAGATCTATAGACTCATAAATTCCTGACAAACTGAAGAATCATTTAGAACCATGATTCCCACAAGAACAAAATTGCTGTACACCAAAAATTGCAAATCAATAGGTGCCACCCACAAAATACTCATGTTATTTCATCAATCCTAATTCTTTCGTTTAATTAGCTCTGCAAAAACAGAAATTCCTCCAAAAACCAAAGACCACCTAAAACCACAGTTTTTAAAGGGTCTAGTCCTCAAAAATTACAAATTAGACACAGCACCACTCTAAACAATCTCAATAATTCCATTAATCGCAATTTATTGTGAAACACCTCACAGAACCACGCTTGCTAAAGGATTCACGTCTCAGAAATTGCAAATTGGCCACATTATCAGCTCCGTTTAACCATCCTCTAACCCGTGAAGCGACAACACCATCATTTTCTCACCCCCGTTTCTCCGCCCTTCGCGAAACCCCGATTCCCCGGAGCCGATTGGCTGCATCTCCCTAATCCTCGTGCATTTTCCAGCCCCCAACATCGCGTCCCATCCGTTCATCGTTCCCCCATAAACCCCCACTTAACCTCTCTATCCTTCATCCGGTCACTATCATTTCCAACAGACCGAAAGTCGCCGGTTCCGTCGTTAGCGGATCTCTAGGTGCTTCCTAGACGTCGCCGGGGGCGGTGTTCCCGGCTGCCACGAGTCCGCGAGCCAAAAGGGGGGTTGCAAAACGAGGCCCATAGGGCTCCATCGGGCACAGAAGGGCTAGGGGGGCCTCGGAGGGCCTAGACGGGCCTGTAATTACGCTCTCGCAATGTGTGCGCTCGCAGCTGAGCCGCCCAGAGCAACTCGAAATTACTGAAAAACAAGAGCAAATCGTAAACGTATCAAATTATATCCCGGGCCGATTCCAACACGTCGCGGGATACACCTTCTCCTCCCCCTACCCCTCTCCCCACCGTGTACCTTCCCCCTCCCCCACGTTTTACCTTTGCTTTTGCTGCCCCCACGCCTCCTCCTCTTCCTCCTCCTCCTCTCATCTCACCTGTCTAAGAAGCCGACGACCCCGGCCGCCTAATGCGTTTTTAATTGTTCGAAACAGGGCCGTAAACGCGACGTGACCGCCGATGCAAATGCGACCGTCGAGATACAACCGATAACCCGGATTATTTTTTATCGGAGGTTTAGCGCGATGGGAAACTATGCGCGACCGTGCAGCCGTCGCAGAAAATCGGAGGGTGGTTTCTGTCGAGCGACGTCGGGCATAGGGTGCGAAGCTTGTCGTGCCGCGAGACAAGAGACGGTTTTAGGACGGTAATCTGAAGCGTGACGGCCCCGAAAAGTCGATTCTATTCATTAGAAAAATATTTGAAGAATTATAAACTGCAATTATGGTACTTTCAACCTATTGAACATGGAAGATAAAAAATTTTGCCTTGCAATTCAGATGAAAAATTCTGATTTTGCATAAAAATCCACGGTCCATTGATATGACGCAGGTGTAAAATATTTGAAAAATTTGCAACACGGTGATGTAACGATTAAGGGGTGTAGACAACCCCAGTTTCGAACACAACAACCGAAATTATAAATGTCTACTAATTATCCTGTTCCGTTTACTATCTTGCAAAATTCCCCCGACCACAAATAATTCTCTTTTCGAACAATATTCCCCAATTTTTCGGTGCCCACGCTGAAAATATTTTACGACTCGGGCGAACAATCAATTATTCAACGTCCACGCCGCGAAGTGAATCGTAATCAAGAAAGGCAGCGTTCGAGGAGCTCCGGGGACCAAATCGTCCCGCAAAAACGGGCACACGCATAAATATACGATTTTTTTTTATCTCGCGATCGGACATAGGCGGAAGAGGCTCTTGCTCGCTCGCGAAAATGTAAATGCCGGTTGTGTAACAAAGAATGATAAACGCGGGTACCGTTAAGTTTCGACGACGTCCAAAATTAGCAAGGTACAAGAGGGCATTCGACTCCGACAGCTCGATACAGAGAAATTCGTGCTCGAGGAATCGAAACTGTACTCTCGGTTTTCACGAAACTGGATGGTCTTTAAAAGGCGACGCGTCACCGTCGGCCATAAACACGTTGACTGGCACACCAGTGCCCATACGCGTCGCATAATATCAGAGCAACTGATTTTATGATATAAGAATAGAAAATACAGGATTCATTATAAGTATACTGCGGATTTTTATGCAAAATAAAAATTGTGTGCATTGATCGAAAGCACACAGAAGTTGTCTAGACATTTATTTCTTTTGCTAATAATTGTAATCGAGTCAATATGATACATCAGCATTTTAAAATGGGAAAAATAATATTTTAACGTGGATGCAATATTGTTCTAGGCTCTTTCGTGCAACTGTCTCTGAGTGTATGAGGGCTAATATATTGTAACAAAAATTATTTTTCAAGCCCGATGAACAAATCGTGTCCTCTGCGTATGGCCAACGTGGCAGTCGAGGTGTTAACCCTTAGCACTCGAATGGCGACTGTAAGGCGCCACTAAAAATTGCTGTATCATTATTCAAAATATTTTTTACATTATTAAATTTGTTTTTATTTAATGAATTACTAAACATTTCAGTATAGTACGAGTAAGTTGCACCATTTTCGTATGTATAACATGAAACAATATATATAGAAGGGCAATATTTTACGTCGGAAAAAATGTTTCGTTTTGGAGTTAAAATAGCTTCGAGTGCAAGGGGTTAATGTAGCCGAACTTGTTCCTCGGCGAAATATCGAACAGGGTTGAAAGGAGGAGGGGGTGAGGATAAGCCAAGTGAGTTACTCAGTCGACTAAACAATTAAGAAGCGCCAATTACGGAATTAAGTATGCAAATCAACCGCCGTATATTACCAGGCCGGCTCGTAATTATGCAAATCCGCGACAACAATCGGCCGAGCGCTGACCAAATACACGACAAGACAGTGAAAAAAAGCCGGAGGCCTGTCGGTTGAGTTATTGCCAACGCGTTAACTCACCGAACAACCCATTGAAACACTTAGGACGTGTTACATGAGCCGAAACTGCGGGAGACAATATGGCGAAGGTTCTGCTTTATTAGACCATAACTGGGTTGCAATCTCTCGAGAAAATCTGAATTTTTGCATAGCAATTCAGACGTCCAGGATCGAACAGAAGTTTTTATTTCGAAAACGAAAGTCCTGTTACGACTCGAATAAAATAAATGTTCCCGAAGATACGTCCAATCTCAATGGGTGCGAAGTTTCAGAAAATTTAATCGCCGCCAGAGACAGATTTGAAATTCTTTTTCGCTTACAAAATGTATTTATGTATGTTCTCTGTTTTATTGATCCGATATCGATCTGTCGACATACAAATTTGAGACTATTCACAAATAAAGATTTTACCTTGTTCCCAGCAGAGGAGAATGCACAATAAATTAAAATCGCACCTTGTGTCCGACACGCGAGAAATTAGCAATCCTAGTCGCATGTTGAATAAAATTTTAACTCTTACGATTTGCATTTGCCCTAAAAGGAAATTCTGACTTCGTACACTACAATGATTTATTCAATTATGAAACTGCTAGCACAGCAAGAAAATGTCCGCTCCGCGTTCATTCTCATAAATTTCTCAATTAAAAAGAAACCTCTGCAATCTTTAGAGTTCCCCGTGGAAGGGAGATCTATGGAAAAAAATTACCATTTAAACGAAGTTACAATACTTAGAGGTTAGCTCATTTTTCAGAACGTAACGGAAGATTAATTGCCATCAAGATCGCGGCGAGTTGCACTTGAATTATTTCAGCCTATATTGAACAGCTAGCTGCTCGCCGAAGTTTAGAACATAAAATTTGAAGCGATAACGCGAATCTGTAACATTTCAGCATTGCACACGAAAGATTCGAGATACTCTCGGATTATTACGTGGTCGTTTCCTCGAAAAATACATCAGCGAATCCACCGGCGGTTTTCGATTGCAACGTTTGCGGATGATTAACGAGCGAGCGATCGATTAACGTGTTCTCTATTTATTTATTATTAAACACAGATTTAAAAAAGGATTTAATCATCCCCATGCATTCAGAACATTTTTCTATAGAGGAGTTCCTCTATAGAAGTTATAGTTATAACTCCTACAATCTTAAGTATTTTGACTTGAAAAAATTGTATATATAGTCCAAATAGTGTAATATATGTGTGCAAAATTTAGATACAAAATAGTCGTCCGATCTCGTTCCATAAATTTCTAAACGAGGCCTACCGAATGACGCTCTAAGCCAGTTCTGTGCCCCTCTTCAAGCAACTATAACTCCTTGAAATATTTTTTACTCCTTGTAAGTAAATATTTTGACTTCAAAGAATTCTATCGTACATTTCTAATAGTGTAAAATATGTGTGCAAAACTTCAATACAAAATAGTCGCCCGATTTCTTAACAAATATATCCAAACATGGTCTACGAAGTTTAGACTAGAAGACGCGCATTAATATTTAGACGGAGAAACCATGTAGAAATGCGCAGTTCTCAGTGCTGGCTGACGGTTCGAATGTCCTAGGCCCATTGAAGCACGCCCAGCTCTTCGAGGAGTCCGTCCACGTCGCAGAAAACGCATTTTCTCGCAGTTCATTGAGACCTTTGAGCCTGGTAATGCCCGTCGAAACAAGGGAAGACCGTTGCAGAATTACCATTTGAATCGATCGGGTCCGCCGCGACGATTAATCACACACGCGGCCAACCAAGTCCGATTAATTCTAAGCCGTACCAATAAACAATCCGGCATTCTCTGACGAAACCAGTAGTCGTGTTTTAATGGAAATCGAATTCTACGGCGTCGCTAATAATAATTTTCACTGGCGTCGTAAACCATTCACCGCGGCGGCGAAAGATCGGCCTGATATTTTCGATTTAACAGCCGAGTGCGCTAACATGAGCAGAACGCGTACACAATTCACAGTGCGAATTATTCACACGCTTATGATTCTCTATTAATACCGTGCGATTAATTAGTATACGTGAAAAAAACTGGAGTTGTTTATCGGCGTTTACACTGATCCTGGTGCCGTGTCCGGCGACAATTATGGTAATCGACGCGTTAAATGCCTACGTCAACGTGCAATTATATCGAGATCGGTATAAAAATTTCTTTGCGTAGGTGTGAAAGTAAATACATGAGATTCGAGTAGTTTGTTTTAGGTTTATGTGGTCGGATGCGTCGATTGTTTTTGTTTCAAGATTGTTTTTGTCTTTGTGGATCGTTTTCTCGATCGACTATCGAGACCGGACGTTCATTCTAGAACCGTTGTAATGATCGATTACTATTTAATTGCCTGGATGGACGTGAACGACGCCGGATATCGGGCGACGATTTTTCAATGGCGTGCGCGGAATTGAAAATGTTCGCGATTTACATACGCACCGCCGGTAATCGTTTCTAATTGCCGCGCGGAGGAACGCAACGAGTAATTAGCGTGACAACAGCTGGCCTGTTAATGAACGATTCTCTTATCCTTCCCTATTTCCTCGTTTTAATAAAGTGATGTGTCAGGCTTGACACGTGTTGTTCATCTTTGACAAAGCTTTTCATCGATTATCCTCTTCGATAGCATTACCAACAGACTTTTACACGTGTTAAACATAATATTCAAATTGATAAAAATTTCTAATATATAATTGAAATGGTGAAGTAATTCCTAAATGTGTCTTTATTTAAGAGAATATATCTCGTATGATTTCATTTGTGAATGTTCTTGAATGTTTATGAGAGCTAATGAAATCTGTCATTGCGTTTGACGGTGTTTTCCAATGACGACGTTGAAACACGAGCAATTTTCATCGACAACTTTCTATCTGAATTTCGCTCGAACCCCCATGGAGTTTCAGTTTACCTTATTAACCGAGAATCATTACTGAAAGTCAATAAGTTACCTAGACAGTTATAAATTCTTCCGACAGGATATCAGTTTGTATTTTATTAAGAATTTATTAGTTAAGACTGAAAACTGCATTTTAATTTGCATGTTACGCATGACTGTGATTATTTATAGACTAGTTGACATATCATCTAGATTCTGCAGAAGCTAAACTTAAATTCACTCCGTTAAAAATTATTAAATTCCAAGGAAAAACAATGCGACAACTTTTACATTAATATATTGTTTGTTGGCTTCGAGTATAGTCTTTCCAGTCCACTTATAACGTTTTATTCCATTTATATGACATTACTTTGAACTAGTATAGTTTGGAAATATTGGGGAAAAAGAAATATTTACAATATTATTATTCGTGAAATTATAAACATTAGATTTCACGAAACAGTTTCCAAACATATTTTGTGCGTAGGTGAAAATGAGTATTCACTTCCTTTCGACCCTATTTCCGAACGTTTTTCTAGCCGGTTTCAATTAAGTTCCGTATTAATTCCGTTTTAATTAAGATTAGCGGCGATTGCATAAAATTTAATCAAACTCGCGGTAGTAAAAGTTGGCTATATTTGAACGAGTTATTGTTCTCCTTTGTCTCGCTGGGAAATATTTTAATAACTCATTTCTGAGGGCGTTTCGATCTTATCGGCTGCAACGACCAGTAATATTTATCGGCGCGGCTATAATTTCAGTGCGATGCGTGATAGGGGATGCTGGTAGGCAATACCAGATGTCTTACACATTTTACCTGTACGCGATTCGATTTACTCGTGGCACGGTCTCTCGAATGTATAATTAGATGTCTACAACAGATACAAACGACGGCGTATACGCTCGTGACAAAAGTGTAACATAAATTTTGTTAACGTGATAAACTACCGATAATATTATTCCAGAAAGGGGACGCTGCATCCACCGCTCAGATACTACTAAACTTATTTTACCCGACTGAAAATTGATTAATAGTTTTGTCACTCTGAATCATTGCCATACATCAGAAAGAACCTCTAACGAAATTATTAGCTTGCGTTACTCGGAGTTAACTGTTGGCACATGATTAAAATTGCTGTTGCTGATAAAAATACTAGCCATGAATCATAGACTTCGAAGAAACTCCTAACTAACTAATAACTTCTGTAAACCAACAGGAAAATTGCAATAAAAATTCCTGAAACAATGTCGACTTGTTTGCCAACCGATTTCTTGAAAAGAACAATTACGAGATTCATTTACGAGTTTCTAACCGACTCGTCTAATAATCTTAACAGTAACTAACAGAAAAATTGAAACAAAAATTCTCAAGAAAATATTGATTTGTCCATAACCGATTTCATGAAAAAAAAAAACGACGAAGAGACACAAAAGAGATGAAGAGATTCAGGAGTTCCCAACGATTTCCGAATAAAACGTCGAACAAAAAGAAACGGGATCATCGGAGTGTACGATTCAACCATGACAAGATCGACCGATCCGCGATCGAGTGTGACGATCTCAATGGAGACGTCAATCGCGTTCACAATGGATCTAGTGAAAAAAAATGGCGCGTCATTGTAAGCGAACGAGATCACCGACGGAGAACTTATTCGATTGGCGAATCGAAAGGCGAAAAAAAGTGTGAAGAACACGAGGACCCGTGAAATCGACGATGTTCCTCGAAAAAAAAATATAATGCAGGGGCTACCGAACGCCATTGACGATGGTGGACACCCTACGGCGATAGACGTCACGGGGGTAAACGACGCTTTAATAATGCTGATTAACTTCGCCATTGTGCTCGACTATGTGTGTGTGTGTGTGTATTTTTTCGACGACGATGATGGTACGAACGATTTTCGTCGGAGACTTTCTATCTCAATTTCTATTGAACCCCTGTGAACTTTTTAATTGTCTTGTTGAACGACGAATGTTAAGTACCATCTTCTGGTAATTGTAAACACAGAAATAATTTTCCTGTAATTGTAAACAACCAGCAACCATTTTCTAAGCTTGTTGTTCCGTATTAAAGCTGTCCAACAATCAAACTCGAAAGGATCAGCGTCATTAGCTTTAACAAAGTCGTTCGAAGAAAGTGCCATTTTCTGCAATTCCAAGTCAAACGACCATTCCCCGAGATAGTTATGCCAGCAAAAAGACAATTTTATGTTCCCATATCGAACCCGATTTATAAAATCGGTGCCACAATACTTCTGTAGTTTCGCAAGAGCAGACCGCGCAAAATGGCCACTTTAAATCACGGCTGCCAACTTCTAAGCCATTACGTCATTATCCGTGACATTTTAACCCGTCAGTAAATTTTAGTATATTCATAGGTAAGGGTAACAAGTGCTCGGTATATAATTTTGATTATTAGGCACGCTATTATCCATTTAAAAAAAGAGTGCCATTGTGCTTCGCCGGGCGCGCGCGCGCTAACAATGCAGCAGTAAGAACTCCTTTTCATTTCGAGCGTGTCAATGGACGCATCCGCGGGCCGCTGGTTGCAACAATGTGCGAGTCTCGGGAATGACTGTTTCTCGGAAACTGTCAGTCACCGTCAAACCTGCTGTAAAATTACCATTTTCAAGCCTATCGGGTCCTCCGTTCACGCCTCGCGAAGCCGGCCGTGCCGTTCCGGCGTCTCGCACGTTTCACTTAACAAAAGAGTAATTACTCGGAATGGCTAATGGTAATTGCTCGTGACTTAACTACAATGGTAATTCCCTTTCGTAATATCAATTCCCCGTAAACAGTGTCGACGCTGCGCCGAAGAGAACCGGCTCCGGGGCCCGCTATCACGTTCAGTCCGTTTGCGCAACCACGGGTATTAGAGGTAATTAGTATTGCAACTGTTCGTTCGGTGTTCGCGGATGTCGTTAAAAAATCACTCGATGCCAAGCCACACGAGCACGAGGCGAGAGAGAGAGAGAGAGAGAGAGAGAGAGAGAGAGAGAAAGAGAGACCCGGGACGAATTCGTCACGAATCGTTACGTCAGATTATCTACATTGTAGGGTTATCGTCGTCGAATGTATAATTCTCAATTAAATTAAGCTAAATCGTGCCGTTCCGTTTTTCCTCGTACAATAAATTACACCTCCATTATGCAACGTTCGCGGAATTGGCCCGTTCAACTCAACTTTAATTATCAAACCGTTCATTTCTATTTGATCGTTTCAAAATGGTACAAATAACGCAAATGGCTTTGTGTACACGATTGAAATTGGTTCGAATGGCACTTTCACAGAACCCTAATCCATACGTTAATACTTGTGTATACAAATATCTACGGATATCTATTATTAATTGTGTTTAAAATAGTTTTTAAAAACATATACTGAAACTATGAATTCCAACGATTAGGGTTAAGCATCCTACACAATTTTGGGAATTGCCGTAAGGGTTAAAAAATAATTGAGTGAAAAATGGCCACTCCGATTTCTGCGGAGTAAATTGATATAATCGAAGCTTTCTAAATATCCGAGGCAGCTTATCACTGATTCGAGCGTCCGAAATTGCCATTAATTAACCACAATGTCACAGAATGGCAGCTAGGCGAGACGAAGCCGCAGGTATCTAATGGAACTCGAGAATTTCAAGATTGGTGCGGCAAGGCAACGATGTAACGAGGCAGAATGGAAGGGCGGAAGATCGGTTTCCACTGCGGTGATTATCGGTACCGACTAATTGCTAGATAAGCGGTTGCCGTTTCTACATGGCTGGCGATCACCTGATCTCCGCCGGTTCTCCCTGATTTTATATCGTTTTACCGGAGCCGCTCTCGGGACGCGTGAAATCTCGCGCGATCTCTTTTCCCCGGATAGCCTGGCGCGAAGTTATGCGATCGCTCTACTCGCGGAACATTCAATTACCCGGGGAAAGAAGGGGACAACCACCAAGTGGACGTTCCATCGCGAACATAACCGCGGGCGAAGTAAGTTGGCCAAGCCGACCGGCCGTGGATCGGACGCCTTTTGCCTTCTGTTCGAATTCCTGTCTATTAGGCTGTTACACATGAAATATACCCATTTTCTAGCCGATCCCGCAGATACACACACACACGCGCGGGCGTGTATTACTTTGTTACCCGTTTCACAGGCTTGCTCGAGACTTCTATTCATTTTTTTTTCTTTGTTTCTCGTTTTTCGACAGCCTAATTTATACCTCGAGGACGAAATCGCTCGAATATTTCACTCCGATGGCATCGAGCGTATTTAGATTGGAGCGAAGCGAGCAAGTCCCTGGAATGTATACGCGCACATTAACATTTAAACGGCTAGGGCATTGTTCGCGGAAAGTTTCCGACGAAACCGGTCATTTTCTATAGATGAAAAATTCCTGTACTTGTCAAATCGACACTCTCGATGGTAATGTTGAGTTTGTGTCGCGAGTTCTTTCGTATAAAACTGCGTGGAAGTTACAAACGTATCATTACTTCTTTTATAAATTGTTCAGAATTGTTTTTACCACGACACTGCAACCTGTGGAATCTAAATTGTGTCTAATATTTTGTAATATTCAACCGTTACTCTTGGAAAAGACGATTGTTAAAGAAACGAAGTCAAAATGAGCAATCTCACGGTTAGACTGCAGATCGGCAGGTAAAATAAAAATTGCGAAGAACGGGAAGCAACTAAAAACACCTTCTGTCCTTTAATAATTTTGGAAATTCTGTCAATACCAATAATAGAAAAATAGAACTTTCTCTCGGTTTAAAAATGATATTGAGCTTAACGTACGCATTTAACATATTCTGTTTGAACTCTTAATCGCAAGCCTAACTCAATATTGTAAGTCAAGAATTTGAATCATCAAAAATATTTGTAGCACAATAAATTTGTCAAAGAGCGTACAGTCAGCGTCCCAACAATTTCCACCCTGTCTCAGAAACTAAAGAATTCATGGTCCACCGAATTCGCCAATTCCAACGTCACTCCGCCACAGGAATTTAAATTAGATATAAACAAACAGCTGGCAAACACTCAGAAATCCGCGAAAACAAAATTCTCAAGAGCCCCGCACGCGATCATCAGGCGAAGATTGCTTCGTGCGGCGACCAAAACATCTCCGAGCATTCGAAACGTCTCCAGGCGTCCGAACCGGCCGATCTCCGTCAAAATCGCGTTTCTCGTATTACATAACCGATAATTTGAAGATTTATTTAGCTGACCGTATGATTATCCGAGAGTGGTCCTCTTATTACGGTCAGTTGTCGCCCGATAGCGTGCGAACTGCTTTGGCCGTTTTTGCCATTTTCATTTATTTTTCGCTTCAACGAACGCGGCGGTGTCTTATTCGCCGTCTACGTTCGTGACTGCGAAGATTAATCGCTCAATCGAAAAACGGTGATCCGTGGAACCGATGGAACCGGAAAATGGTACCTGGAAAGATCGTTCGATGGTTCTCGACAGCTTCCGGTACCAGGCTGCATATACGTGTAAGAGCGACGCCCGTTTTCCAGCGGGAGACGGTCTTCGAGGGACTCCGATACCTAATCGGGTGGCAATCAGGCATTATTGAGGCTCGTTTGCGGTTAGTTACGAGGTCAGAGCAGCAACCGGTAGCGGGAAACGAGGGAAAAGGCGAACCGTCTCCGGCTCCGAGAGACAATTACCATAAATTTACCCGAGATCGCGTATACGGTGCGAGCAGCCGCCACCCGGTAGAGAAATGCGTCCAGAAACTCGTTCCCCGAGAGAAAAAATCGTCGCCATGTTTGCTCGTTGCGAGCACTACGGTCTCTCGCTGATTGTTCGCCTTATTTTTTTTCCACGAGAATTCTTTTTTCGCCTCGCTCTTCTTGCCGCGATACAAACGCGAAATTAATGCGGACCCCGGGTACTTATGGAAATATCGATCCACGACCGGCAATTTATGGGAACCGGAGACATTTTCTTGCCTCGCTGAAAGGTACGCTCTAGGTTGGACGTTTAGACCGCGGTGCACGAGGCAAATTTTAATTGAGTGTGCAAAGTGTTTCGATTAGGCGCGATATCAAGGCGAACTGAAGGTGTTTTTGAAAACGTGAGAACTGCTTTCTAAAAAAAATGTATATTCTCGTACAAAGTAAATTCGTTGTCCTTCCAATGATCGAAGATTTTCAAATTTTAATTGGATATACAAAGCTTTAAAATTGGTTCGTTATTCTAAAATTCAAAATCGAGGTTTCCATGATTTCCTGCAGTTTATATAAAGTTGTTTCATGCTTCAATTAATAACTTAATTCTTAATTGTTGTTGCATGATTTCCCCTTTGATGCACCACTAAAAATTACTCTAATAAAAGTGAAAATATAAATTGCTAGAATTCTTTCGATTCTGAAAAATGATGGAAACCTAGGAGCAAAAATCGGCGAGTTCGAGCATCGTTGCACTTTTGTGGCGGGAAAAAGAAACCATCGCGATAATTCATATTCGACGAGCAAAAGTCCGCGAGTTACGGCCGATAAATAAACGAGAATCGTCTGCAACAAAATTCCATCGCTAATGCCTAGACCATTACAAGTTACGATTGATGATTTATGATCGAGCCGTGATCGCAGATAAAACTAACTGGCAGCCACGGATGAACGAGGCGACAAGCCGTAAAATTCGAAGTACCGCGGTCTCGAGATCATGCGAGCGCGCGCGCGCTCGCGCGCAACCTTACACTGCATCTTCTTCATCCCCCTTAGACCTCCCACCCCTCTCCATAACAAAAAACCGAATGGAAAACTATTTCGCGAAACATTGTCGACTTCGAGCGAATTAATAATAATCCACGTGTCGTAGTTAATTAAACCTGATTTATGCCGATGGCTAATGGCGTGAAATGGGAGCTCCGAAACATACGATTGAGACCTCAACGTCCGCCATTATTCAAGACTTTTGTTCTGTGGTATCACTGTCGGTTGTAGTGATTCTTATTGATCGGTTCGGACTGTATTCATTTGTGAAAATGACAATAATTTATTCTTGTTCGCCTCCGAGGATTTTATTATCCTTCCTCGTTAGTAACCAGCTGGTTAGAGTGGTATTCGCCGATTATTAACTTGTTTTTTGCGGTATTAATTTTTTGTTAATCGCCCTGCCAGATACTAATTTACAAAATTGAGGATAATTTATTCTTGTTCGTTTCTAGACACCTCGCTGTTTTTCGTCGTTAAGATTGAATTTGCGAGTTGAGTAGTTGTTTTCAATAAAATCTGTGATTTATTGTTCATTTGCTTCGCTGTTGGAAGACTTCGAGAATCCCAAGTGATTATATTTTTTAACATACATATGTAAACCTATACTTATGATAGTTTTTGCCTTCTTCCGTCCCTCTTAAAATGCGCCTTGTACAAATATTTCGTTTGTACAAATATTTGTAATATTTATAAATATTTATAATATTCAAATAATTTCGAAATAAATCGTACAACGCCTATCAGCGACACTAATCATGTCACGAACTAATTGTTCATACATGAAAACGATGAATTAAACACACTGCGTAAACCAATAAATCACAGCACTATATAAGCCACTGTCAAACATTAACAAGAATAAACAGTACCGTGTGCTTTGAAATTTAGTTTCGAAGCAGCGAATACGTGGAATCATCCCTTCCTCGTCATCTTGTTAGCCTCGCTTCTTCACCACGCGTCCTTACGTCACAGTCACGAAATTTCTGGTGCTAATAAACATCCGACGAACAACGAACAGTTTCATCATACTCGAATATCGCATTTCACAAGATTTCCTACTTCGATTACCGAATTTTCCAAAATTCTCTCCGCGTTCGAGGCGCCATTGAACAACGACTCAATGGAACGTTATCAGAATTACGATATCCCCTATCGCGGGATAATTCATAATTGGATGTTATCGGTGCCCAAATGAATCAATTACGTGTCTTCAGTTCGGCGTGGCTCGTGGCCGATAACGAGGGACGCCGATCGGACAACAAAGTTACAAAACCAGCGCGCACTCGGCCCGATTACGAAATCTTTGCGTAACGTTTTTACTACGACCCGTAGTTATTTACCAACTTTTACGCGTAATTACCGTGAACAGCAAGTGAGAGCATTCCTCTCCCTCTCCCTCTCCCTCTCCCTCTCTCCCTCTCTCTCTCTCTCTCTCTCTCTCTCTCTCTCTCTCTCTCTCTTTCTCTCTTTTCGTCTGTTCTCGATTGTGCACGCGCGATTCTGCGCTGTTTACATCGACGAGCAAGCAAGTTTCGAGGATCGTTCTGCGCGGAGGGAAACCGGTCGCGCGTGGTTTCAGCCCCGGGGGGAAAAAAGAAAAGGATCGGCGCGCGAGTTTATTAACTCGCCTGAAAATGACGAGTTAACTCGCCCCGGACCCTGCTCTCTCGCATGGAGTGGTCTAGCCGGGTTGGATCTTTCGATCGTGATCGCCGGGCCCACTTTTTTCCCGCCGCGGTCTCGTTAAGACCGAGCAATTAATCGGACCCAATCGAATTCGAGGAGCTCGCCGCCGCTATGGGAAAAATCCGAGGCTAATGCCCCTTTGTGAGAAGAAATCCCGCGAGAGAAAGTCGCGATTCGGCGACCATGGTTTTTCCACGATCGGAATGGGAGAGGGTGATTAGGGACATTGACGGTGCCGGTTCGACGGGAAAATTGATCACCGATCGATAAGCGATTTTCTGCGACTGCTGCGCGAGATTATCTGTCAGACACTGTGGCGGCACGGCTTTTATTGGAGCTGATTTCTTGAAAGATTCATCTTCAGGTCTGTAACAACCTTTCTCGATTGGTCTGTGATATTTGAGTCGCGATTTAGTGCTAATTAATATTATCGGATCGTAATTAGCTAGAGTGAACAAAGTATACAAATTAGATACACTTTGACGAATTTAGAAGTTCACTAATAGAATTACTTTTAGAAAATAATTGTCGCACTTCTACGCTCAATCCTCTTATAACACGGTTCTCCGAAAACGTGGTTACCATGTAAATAGTGAGAAAATTGCGACAATCCTGCTAGGTGTAGCATGTAGCATAACTTAATAAACTTAAACCCTAATACAATTCTCAACATTCTGATTTATATTAGTATACTAAGATTCGATCGACACTGTCAATCATATTGAAGTAGAGTTGACTGTATTTAACCTGTTGTAGTCCAAAGTGTTTTCTCTCTTTTATTTCAGAACTTGCAAATGATATAATTCAATTATATTCGTAAATTTACTAACCTATTTAGTATTCAATAAATACTTCAATTGCTGTTACGTATCATTTCACGTAGCATTTAGCTGTGTATTATGACGCAGATCGATAAAGCAAGTAACTGTGCATGCAAAAATTAATGTCGAATCTATGTTCACACAGGACCACAAAAGGTTATTAAAACTAAAAGATAACACTGACAGAAGTGTCCCAACCAACCACCAAACGAAACGAAATAAAGTTATTGTTTCCTATATGAATAACGAATAAGCTTCCTATATGAATAAGATCGTGAGTCAGGGACCAGTTAATCAATCAAACCTGTCCATTTGTTTTCGTAAATCAACACACTCCACTCCGAACGCCCCGAGATCTAAATTCGTTACACGCGCTCGAAACAGGCTAATACATCATCAAAACCTTTTAACAAGATCTCATACCCCACTCAGCACTCCAACATCGACGCATCCTACTTGTAACCCTAAAAAATCAACAGATGCTTCCTCGACTAAATCTCAATCCAGTACGAGAGCTTCACACCTCTATTTTTTAAAGCACTCGATAATCAATATCCCCCCTAACAACTAACTTCGCTAACTTCGTCGATGTACCGCCTAACAACTTGAAGAGACCTACTTCGCTGACCAGATAAGATCAAGAAGAGGACCCTGAACATCCCAATTCCCCGTGGAATAGGTTCAGTCTCCGGACAGCAGGGGTCCTTGGCAAAACAAAAAAAAACAGGTAGGAACCCTTTTTCTTGGACTACGAATTTGCTGTGTAATTATAGTATCCGGTCGTCCCAAAAGTTCCTCTCGCAATTTCAGCCTTCAATATTGTTAGACAGCACGAGCATGTATAAAACGACACGATCATCTGTTCGCCAATGTTTCATTATCCGGTAAATTTCGCTGCCATTGATTTTCTCGGAAAGCTACTCTGAATCTCCTTAGAACCAAATATTTCTTTGCTCAATTAGATTGCGTTGTTTTCGCTTTGTTTTCTTGGAGCTTCCGAGTTCCCCTGGAACGTTGCTGATGGATAACCCGAAGAAGCCTATTTCCCCGATCGGATAAGATCTCGAAAAACCTGAACGTCCGAATTCCTAGTGGTCTAGGTCGAGTCCCAAGACAGCAGGGTTCCTCGGCAAGAAAAACAGTACGTACCTCCGGGAAACCGATGCGGGAAGATCCGTCCGTGCCTGGAGATTAGCCACGGGTAGAGCGGGTAACTGTCTCTGGGCGGTTGATGAGGATGCGGCGGCGGATGGGGTCCGCCGGGCGCACCTCCATGGGGGTATGGTCCATGAGGTGGTCCATGAGGCGAAGCACCATGGTGTGCTTGAAGCGCGACCGCGAGGTTCGCAGCTTGGAAGTGTTGGGCCGCGGCTAGGTTGGCTGCCAGGGCCAATTGTTGGGTATGATACTCGCTCTGGCCGGTTTGCGGGCCCGTTGGACCATGTCCGGGTAAACCATAAAGAGATTTGAGCTGTTCTGCGGCTACGGCAGCCGCGGTTGCCGCGCCTGGCGGAGGCGCGAGATAATTTGGACTAGGTCTGACAACCCCTGGCGGTGGCTGAGGGTGTGCACCAACCGGGGAGTCTCCGTGCGATATCCTGTGGGGCGGACTAGGGCTATTGTTGGGCGTGGATCCTCCGCTATGGCTGTGGACCGTCGTTCTGCTAAAGTCCAGGTGCGTGGCAGCGGTCAGGTGATGGTGATGGCCATGGTGGTTCCCGTGATGGTGGTGCAGACTATGCGAGGGCGTTCTCCGGGAGTTGGGGTACGATTCTATCGAGGAACTCCGGGAGACAGGCCTGTCAGACCCCTCGGAATGAGCGCCAGGTGATCTAGCGGTGACCCGACGACTCCGCGGTGAAGAGGAACCTTCAACGTCCATCGGGCTGCCATCCCTCTCGATCTCGACCCGCTCCAGCCGGTCCAATCGGTCCTCCCGACCACCCTGGCCACCGCCGCCCACGATTGAATCGATGCTGAAGCCGATCTTCGGCTTCGAGGGCACCGGTACGATTGGCGTCGGCGCGAGCGGCATCATCGTACAATTATCGTACGCTTGACGGATAGACACACTTCGGCGGGACGGCGGGACTACAGGCGGGCTACGCGGAGTCAGGTCCGCCGCATCCCTGCTACCACCCACGTCAGGTGTCGCTCGTAGGGCTAGAAACACTTTCGAATCCCACTTGGTTCTCGTCGAAACACTAATTCTCCCTTTGCACCAGGCCCGTTCGCCCAATCAATCGAGATCTAATCGACGACGACGACGACAACGATGGGAAGTACCATGTCCGGGAACAACACTTGTATCGTTAGACACTCAGTTCCCAGCACCAGCGAGCACACATTGTGAACAGCCGTGTAGAATGTCACCCCGCGAGGATCACCCGAGTCCACGATGACCCCGAACCATCGAGCAAAAAGAGTTCACCACTCCGAATCCACGGCACTCCGGTACACACTCACTGGGAACCAGCTCTCCATCGGGAGCCGATCTTCGGGACGGTTTGAAAAAATCGTGTTCGACGCGCGACGACCAGTACAGTGGTAAGTAATACACACGGGTCCGTGTCGCCTAACTTGGACCAAAACTGGCAGAGTGTACAGAGCCGCCGCGTACAGTTCGAGACTCCAGCATGCCACAGAGCTCCGCGGCTCTGACGGATGTTTCTGGCACGAGAGCTTGCTAGTGTTTGAGCAAATTACAGGCTAAACGAGGCGCTCTTGGCCGGTGGTGGGGGCTGCGAGTCACCCGCCATCCCCACCGTGACGCCCGGGGAGCAAGCTGGTGGGGGGACGATCGAGCGACGGTGGGCGGGGCCCGGCACCGCGGACGACGAGACTGGGCGGGTACTCGCCTCCACCCGATTGGTCCGTCGCTTTAAGTGTCCGCACTCGGCTCCGCTCGGACCACGCTACCGCGATTCCTCGGGGTACCGACGGGCTGCAGAGGGGCGACGCATTAGTTGCCGATGGGCGTTAAACTCACGTTTTTGTCGTGCGATGAAAATGAGTCGTTTAATTAATACGTCTGGAGCCCCCACCTCTACGGCAACGTCTCCTACCCCGCCGTCTCTCTATCCCTCCCCTCTTCAGAGACCAGCCTCTCTATCCCTCTTCCACGGAAACCGTCTTCTCGCCACTCGTCCCGTCTTCGTTCGGCTACGCGCTTTCTTTCGCCCCGCAGGAGGAGGAACACCCGGGAAAAGTGTTCACCGACGATATTCCTCGAGGTGACTTTGTGTATACTTCTCGCCGCGGTGCACCGTGCGAGTGGGGGCTCGGATAGAAAGGTACGAGGAGGTTGGACAAGGCTCCTCGGGTCTGATTTTCTTCGGCTGCAGGGTCTGTCTTTCGGTAAGAGGCTGGAGCTTAGTCGAGTTCGGCGCGGGGGTCTTAGGAGGGTGAATTTTTAAGTCTTCGAGGAGGGATAGACCACTTTTTCTGAGTCTACAAAGCGGAGCTTTGTATCTCTTTGCTGAACCAGATCGCGTTTGATTTGCACAAGATGTCTTGTTATTTTCGTATTGCTTTCTCTCCGTCTTCTTGGAGGCCCTCGGTTCTTCAGGAATGTCAATGGTTGCGCGGAGTACGTAATAACTTGACGATTAGCGAAAATAATTTTTATTCGAGAATCTTACGATATGATCACTGAGAAATAGATACTTTCTGCAAGAGGGGTTACAAGAATTTTTCTTCCAGATTCAATTTAATATTTCCTGATCGAAGGGATCCGACTTTCTAAATCAACCGTAATTGATCTCCACCGTGCTAACAGCCAATTACCGCGATAGATCATTGTACAGCATGATCGACGTGATCGCGTAATTAAGGTGTCAGAGCGTGCATGGTGACACTGTCTTCGTAAACTCAAAATCTGGAAAGACGTGTCCTGGCTAATGTGTGTGTTTAGACTTTACGCTAATGATCCAGTAGATCGGAGAAACGGTGTCGAAACATAACGAGAAATTACGCGATCGGGATACGATCAGGGTAATTGTGGATCGTTTACGTAATTCGTCTTGCAGGCAAGTCTGATGCACTTAATAGTTCTGTTTTATACATGAAAAAGAAATTCAACTGTTGTACACGTTCTGGAATTCTTTACAAAGCATTTTGTCTTCTCACAAATATTGAAACAGTAGCACAAAATAATTATACGATCCGTTCGATTAAAATTTTTGTTTGAAAGTTACGTTTGCAAATCTTCGCAAATCTTTTTTCTCTTATTACAGTTCCACGATGACTCTAAAGCAGGACACAGCTAACATAAAAAATGTACATTTCTTCTTATTGATCATGTTGATTCTTCATTTCTCAAAGGAAGAATTTCCAATGACATGTGATGTCCTAACTGAAAGTGTGTAATTGAATTATAAAATGGCTTCACGAATTAGCACAAAACATTAAATGAAATGCGAGTAGCTTCCACAAGAACACATATCTCGCAAAATGTCGTAAGTTCATGAATAAACTTTCGAACATTTTCCAATAAATCTAGACGAAAACGGTGGTGCTTAAAATTCGAAAAAACGAGTATTTCATGTAATTACTCGATGCGCTAATCCAATGCAGAGCAGAGGGAAGCGCAAGCATCCCGCAGCCGTCGACCCGTTTCGAACAAGCAATAACCATTAGGCCTCTCTAATCTAATTAGCAAGAAGAAACGAGTCAATTAGCCGGGGATCATCATCGACAGCAAAAACTCGGTAGCCGCGGCAGCTCTTCTACGATTTTCTTACGTCGGTTCCTGATACCGTAATTGGCGAACGAGCCTGGCTAATGGTAGAAAGTCCTTCGAAATCGTCAGAAGTCTAACAGCGGCTGGAAAGCCGGTGGAAAATGTTAAAACCCGATGATTGCTACCCGCGCGGATAATTCTCGGAATCGGTACCCGATATATCTTCTTTTCTACGCCGCCGTGGACGCTGAAATTGCTCGCGCAAAATGTCCCGTTCGATTAGGTTTATTTCTTCGTTTTTTTCGTTTTCTGGATCCTGGCTCGCCGAGCGAACACGAGACCGCAGACTGTTCGGCAGCATTGTAATGCCAGTGATCTGCACGTCATTTTCCGACGAGTCGGTGTTCACGGTAATCGCTCGGTAGCCCCCGCAAAGCGACCGCAAAAATAGGTCGACATACTTTTTCAATCAGCCCCGGCTACACTACGACGTGGAACTACGTTGAAGTATGTTGTCCTGCAATTTGTACCCCGTTATTTCGTGCCCGGACGTCCCGGGCGTCCCGTTAGCGTTTTATCAGATCTAGCTGGATTTGATTAATTCGATTGTCGCCGTTAATTGGTAGAAAATACAGATTAGGATCGCCGTTCTCGTGAAAAGAACACTTTCGGAGCCTAGGCTACCACGGGTCTCGCGCATTCCCGCATAAATTATGATTGTTGATTTTTTCGCGAGATAAGGGGAAGAGTCTAATTGATAATAATAGCGATGCAGCGATTTGAGACACCGACGGGGACACGTGGACGCGACGGATAGCTGCAGTGCGGCTGTCAAGCTCAATTTGAGCTATGGTAAAAGGATTTCAAAAAGTGTGAAATGTAAAATAGGACAGACGGATATATAAAAAGTGTAGGATGAACTTCATGAATAGACTAGGTACCTTTACGCAACATGCACCACCAATTGGAAGATGCAATAGCGGAACAAAAAATGCTTTCTTTAATCATTTCCGTGAAACACTTTTCGTTTAAGAACAACTGCGTCGACAGAACCAAAAAAGGATACCAGAGCATCGAAGAGGCGAGCGGCGGCCCAAGAAGAAGATGGTGTGTCGCGAAAAAATATGACTCCCTGAAGTGTTTCGAAAGAGTAAAGAGGGGATCGATTAATGTTTCCCAAGATCGTCGGATAAGCACCGTTCTGTTACATATTTAATACATGTGTCGGGTAGAACGAGAAAGTATCTTAACGAATGAGCGCCGAGGAGAAAGAACGGTAAGAAAATAATGGTGTCGCGCTAGGTAGCAGAATATTAAAGGGACGCGAGCGAGAAAGGGTGGCAATCATGCTGCGGCGTTTACCGGGAATGAAGAACGGGGCCCACAATGTTGAGAGAGCTTTTAGCAGCAGGTGTGAGGGAATGGAGACTTAGGGTAACAGGAATGAAAGAGATGTCGCGGCATGAAACGGAATATTAAAAGTCGCAAAGGAACGTTAGGGGGAAGACAAAGTTGCGAACGTTCGGACGAAAACGGTATTGTTGAAAAGGTATTTAGCAACAGTGAGAGAGGGAAAAGGAGGTTAATGAGCGGAGATGCGAGGGGAGGAAAAGGAAGGAGACGAAGTAGTCGCGTGAACAGGAGTAGAAAGAAGAAAGGAAAGGGGGAAAGATGGAACAGAATATTGAAAGTCCCAAAAAGCTTAGATGGAGGGGGGCGGGCGGGGGAGAGTTGTGAACGTTCCTCGTGGACGGTGGATAAAAACCGTAATGTTGAAAAGGTATTTAGCAACAGCGAGAGGGGGGAGAGGAGGTTATGGAGCGAAGATGCAAGAGGAGGAAAAGGAAGAAAACGAGAAGGAGTCGTGAACAGGAGTAGAAAGAAGAAAGGAAAGGGGGAACGGTTGGGAACGGGCGTGCTCGCTGCTCGCGCATTGGTGCACCTCTGTGTACGATGTGTGCAGAGTCGCCATGTTGAATACCCCCACTTCCGTTCCACGTGTCCGTACACCTACACAGGTGTTGGGAACGCGATACCGGTCGCAATATCGTCTTCGGTAGGGCGAGAAATCGCGCATCAACGGCTCCGCCATGGGGCTGGTTATCCTCACGGGGGGCTGGTGGGGGCAAGATTCATCCTAATGCCGTGAGCATGACACTCTGCCCCTTATCATGACCACTTTATCCTGCCCGAAATTATTTTCATCGCTCTTCCGTAATTGCGCACCTCGCGAACTTTCTTCGTATCTTCTGGTAACCTCGTAATTAATTATTGCGGTCCGCGTTACTTGTAGACACGATCTTTCTCGGAGCAAGTGAAAAGGTTCATGGTAAAATATTCAATCTTGTGGAAAGTGGTTCTCTGAAATCATTTTGGTCGATTTTTTCTGATTGTGGTTTTCATACGCTTTGCACTTGCGTTTTTGGTAACTTCATAGTTATTTTTTCTGTGTTAGAGTACAAGAAGCGAAAAGGCACAAGAGAATATTACGGGTCTCATAGGAAATGAGTCTTCGATTTTTGGTGAATTCGATTTTAAAGAAAAATCGTATTTAACCCATCGGAAAATTGAATATAAGACATTCTCGTCCACAAAGGATGAAAAAATCAATTGCACCGTTCACTCTCGATTAGGTTAACATTCAATGAAGAATCCCAGGGCCTCAGATGTCATGAAACATTTATGCACCGCGATCGGGTCGCAGGTCCCACGAAACGGGCCCGAAGTAGCCCGGTGTCCAATCCGAGGATCATTGTCCCGTTTCCATCGGTCCTCGAAAAAGGAAGAAACAAAATTGTCTCGTTACCGGCGGGTCCGAAACGAAGGCATAATGACGAAAAAAGGGGTGGCTTAACCGTTGCCGCGATATTCCGGGGTCGCCGGTTTTTAATACGTCACGAATTTAACAGTACATATCGGATCCCGGCGAACAAAAACACGCTCGGACAAACGAGCCGAAATAAAACGTCGGACGTATCCTTTAGAAAATTTGCATGCACTTTGTGCCCCGAACTGCCGGAAACCCGAATCGGTCCCGTCGACCACCGGTATACATCTGTATATACCAGCGGTCACACCTGTAAATCCCTTTCGGGGCCCATTGAAATCTCGGACGCCCGCCGAGATGATTTTTACGGGTCGTGCGAGCTCGTCGAGAAGAAACCAACGAAAGTCGAACAAAACGGGAGGCCCGAGAGAGAGAGAGAGAGAGAGAGAGAGAGAGAGGGAGAGAGAGAGAGACAAGGGAACTGGCTGGGAATCCTCGACAACGATCCCAGTACCTGTCGGGAAGTCGATTGTTTGTGAGTTACAACGGGAAAAGGGAAATCGATACCACTATGTCTGCGTCCACCAGGCTGGCTCGCCTTTTTGGGACTTTTCCTGGCTTTCTGTTCGACCTGTAAATGGATACTGATCGACTTGCGTCAATGCCAAATCGGTTCGGAAATGTATTAACTCCTTGCACCACGATTTGTTTTACGGTTGCAATGATTGGACTACTTTGTAGTTCATAATATCTTAGAAGCAGAAGAAAATATCCATTGTATTGCCATGTATTCTTCTATGGCTGTAAATAGAATTTTATTTCGGTTCAAAGGATAACATGCATATTTATGAGACCCTGTTCAGCATCTTCGTGACGAGCCAGACTCGATATTGTAGCACAAGGTGTTAACAATAGGTTGATTCGACCTTTTTAAGTTGGCAAGCTTGTGAAATGCCTGAGGTAATTTTTCTTTCATCTTCTTTAAATTATTGTGTAATTATTACACGTTGTTCTTTGAAATTGTCTGGAGATTATTCAATCAAATGGTCATTTGTTATTTTGATAAGGGAGGAGCTTGATCGTTTCGATGAAGAAGTTGAAATTGTAAAAACGAGGAAAGGCTTGCCTCAGTTCAGACACTCAAATATATGTTTGTACCATAAACGTGTATTCAGGCTATTTTGATTTATTAAGACAACAATGGGCGTTTAGTTTTTAATCATTTTTAGAACGTATTTATGACACTGTGTCCATTTTCAATAGAGATGTATTGTACAGTCAATGTCTTCAATTATTAACTGAAGAATATAGCTCGTAGTACGCGTTAAAAAAATATTTTATACATTAAAGAAATATTTTTTTTCTTATCGTGAAGATACATGAGCATGCGCGATTTTGAGATGAAATCGTTCCCGAGACTCGTTTCAAAGTCATTGTACTAGAACTAGTGATTCGTTCGAAGTCGGCAAGGATTGATATCGTCGAAAAAAAAATTTAGTTCACTGGAAAATCCGTTACGGACGGATTAAATCGCTCGCAGACTCGTTACAGCGTCATTGTTGCTGCTGGAAAATAGAAAGAAGAAATACCGCGCAACACAATCGTCGATCCTGCTCGCCATTGTACCGTTCATTGTTTGAAACCCTCCGCGACAATGAACTTTTTGTCGCTTTCTCTTGTGTCGCTTTCTGCTTGAATTTAACCGACAAAAAAAAAACTGACGAGAAACGGCTGTGCGAAGTTTTCGCGACGTTTCCAGCGAGAGCCAATCGCCTTCCTCTATTCTCGATTTATCTCGGTGAATTCGAAAATTTCACAGAAACGAAAGAAACGGCTGACTACCACTATTCTTTGAATCGGCACAATGGAAAGCGTAATTGAATAAAAGGGTAGCCAGAAGAACGTATATACAGCTTCAGTATAAGTTAATAATTACACTGTGGACGTTTATGCAAATTTAAAATCGAGGGCATTAGATTATAAAACGGAAAGTTGTGATGTCTCAGATTTATTTTCTACGGAGAGTTTAATAAGTGGACTCTGCGTCAATTACAACAAAAAGTGAGTTAAAATTGATTCCATCCCTTAATAATATTAATAGGCTGTACCAGTAATATTAAGTTCATCTGATGTTTCTTTTATGGTGTGTTATTTTGTGTTTTTTAGTTAGACACTGAAATAAAAATTGTTTCATCGACTGAGCCCTTTGCAACGAATTTCTCCAAACAATAATTCACGTTTTCATTCTGGTTTCATCACTGTATAAACATGCACTTGCCTCGTCATGATCCGTCCAATAAATATCTTAAGCTTGAGCATACAGGAATTGCAGCATATTTGTCTTCGCAAGACGACCATCCAACCAGTCTTCGCAATAAAATGAAAAAACTTATTCTGCTTGACTCGAAAGACATTCAACGCACAGTAATAATAACGCATACCCACCGATTACACAGCTCGATTATCATTAATTCTCCAGTGTAATATCTACCTAGAAGTAAAAAGAAACGTTTAAAAAACTGGCAGTATATTATTTCGCGATACCATTGTTATTTGTTTACGTGTCCGAAGTTTAACGAAAGATTACAGTCCGCAGTCTCGTTCGCATTGTTAGGCGATCATTGTTCGCCTAACCGGCAATCAAACATTTTCAGCACAAATAAAGCGTGTGCGTGGTGAATGCGAACGAACGATGAGACTGCCAGGAGGCCATGTTTTTCCGGCAGTCTCGCTTGAAAATTTCTGCCGTGGAATCGGCATTACGCTAACATTACCAGCTTATTATAATTGTAACGTGTAATCGATACGCCGGGCACCGGGTGCTCGACAATGCCCGGGCACCGGGTACAATGCAGAAAATGTGAGGCGGGTAAGGAACCACAAAACCTTTCCTCCCTTTTCACAACGGGAACCGGCCGTTCCCCAGGGCGAATAAATGGCCTGATTAAGCACGCCATTTTGCCTGTAATGTAATCTTTAAGCGCGCGTCGACTTCTTTTCGTTCCTATTGTGCCCGCGCGCGGTGTCTCGTCGATCATTTCTAAGGATTAAGCCATGGAACACCATTCTACCCGTGATTATTCATGCCTCAGGAGTGGGGGGATATTGCAACATTGCCGCAGAACCGGTGGAATCATGCTACCCTCGTGATCAGTTCGATTAGCCGATCGATCATCGAAAAGTTTCGCAATTGCGTGGAAAAATTAATTTTTTGAGATTCGTTATGTGAAATTTTTAGAAAATGACAAAATAAGTAGGTGTAATTGAACACCGTAAAAACATTAGAAGAATTAGAGCTATATTATGCTCTACGTGTTAATCGTATTAATGAAGAAAATAAAATTCTATTTCATTGAAGTTTGTTGCTAGTCAGGTAGAAAATTTTTATTTTGTCTAGTAACCTTTTGAACTCGAATGGCGACTATTAGATGGCACTAAGAATGACTGTACTTCTCAAAGTCTGAACTATCTAACTTTCTAGTAAGATTGTCTTGGTGTTTCAGTATTGGTTAAGGCAGATTTGACTATATTGTTATGTAAATTGCACGTGCGAGATGACTTTTAAAGAGTTCTTGCAGGATATTATGGGTCTCTCGTTTTATTCTTATGATCATGTCAACAGCAGTTTTCCATTCGTAGAAACGTAATAGTTAAAACAGCTTGCAAATAAAAATACATGGCTTAAACCAGTTTCATAATCGCTGGATCATTTATCCTCCGATTCCTTTTTCTTGTGTTTGCAAACGGTGATTAATAGGCGGCCATGTTTGCGCGGATTCTCAGTTTTGAAGGATCGCCAGCGAAAACAGTAATGTAACTGGACATCAGGGTTAAGTTTAACAACAGTTTATTAATAGCCTACGAATGTTTATGTAAATAGGAACGTACATAATAATTTAACAAACTCCACTTGTTGCTAGATTACGAATGTTTATGCGTACAAATTCGTGTAGCCTATTAGAAGTTTCAACAAGCATGAAATAAAATAAAAGACTCGTTGGAAATCGTCGAACTTGTATTTTTATAAGCCTCTGACGAGGATCGAAATTATTCTAACATTTATTTACTAATTTAAATGTATTTATAGTGTGTGCTTTTGGATGCTTTATTTTGTTTGCTATCGTTCTTGCACAAGCATTTAGCCTTTATTTAACAAACTCGATTGATCAGATCGACCAATAAATAATCCCAGAATGTCAACTGCATTATACGCTATTCTCTGTTGTTGGCGCAGGATCAGAGAGCCTCGAGGAAAGGATATTGATCCCGGTTGGTACCTGCGAGTAGTAAACCCCAACAGCCGCGCGTTCGAGATTCCTTATTAAGGGCGATTAGTTTGAAAATGGCCAGATCGAGTGGATGCACGTACGTAGAGTACCTCGCCACGCTAAGTGGATGGTAACTGAATGTCAGCGCAACCTGGGTGCACCACCTGAGCTTTCGTCTATTCTTCGTAAGAATTCTAGATTACTGATTCCTCTTTGTGATCACACAATCATAACCCAAATATTAAAATCTTAATAAAAATTGTAAACAGGCACTGGTAGAAATTCAAAGTTACAGTTTATACTTGGATCTTCACTTGCAGGAAACTTCAAAGCTGGTTAAACATTCCTCGTTTCAGCCTAGAGTTACAAACTATCTAAATTCCAAGTTTTACGAGCCAGATCAGATCATTAACTATTTTTATTAGGTCGAATAAGAAGATTAACGTTGATCTCAAAGACGTAGATTCAAAACGAATTTTAAAAATGTTATGTACATGGACTTCGATAGATTAGCTATAGCTGCCATGGAATTCTCAAAAGCACCCACCTTAGGTGGGTTGAAAATAGTAAAACTATGTAAAGCATACTGTTTTTAGAAAAATCAAAAAAATATGTATCAAATGGACAACGAGGGATGTTTTTCTGCCTATTAGAATTTTCATTAACTAAAATTCGAAGAACAAAGTACAGTGAGGTCGAATTAATGAGTATTCTGCTTTCAAATAATCGAGAAAAGAGTGTAACGAATCGACAGGAAGGGATGAAGGGGGTATATAAAAAATACTTTCTGTGACCAGTATAATTTTCATTGACTCGTCGAGATTCCTTTCATTGAGAGGATCGTTGGACAGGTCTCGGGGGTTGGAAATGAAAAAAAAGTTGGGCTCGAATGACGCCGGCTGAGAGTCACTGACGATTCGCGGGTCTCCGTATCTTAAATAACCGGCCGGCACCTATGATTTTCTCGGAACAACCGACGGCCCGATTAAATTGATTCGCAAGCTCGAACGCTCGAGGAGGATGGCGAAGTTTGCAGCCGGAGGGGGTGGAGGGAGGTATTAAACGAGGCTGGGCACCGTTTTGCCCCGGTAAGTAAATAAGTTTAAATGAGCGCATGACGACACGACGTTAGGTTCCGCGATCCTGCTGACCGATTCGCCGATATTATGCACAGAAACGATGCGAAACCATCCGGTAGGGAAAATTCTGCGGAAACGCTGCTGGAAAACGATTCGTAATCACCTTGCCCTCTCTAGCCGCCGATTTACATTTTTATAGACACACATTTTTGGAGACTCACCAGGTGCTCCAGATTTGCAAGTATTCATAGGTAAAACTCTCTATTATTTTCTTCGGAGCTACAACGGTTAGATCTCCTGTGATTTTAACATATTACGTTATTATATCTTGGACGATCTCAATGGAAAAATTAAAAAAAATCGCTGTAATTATCTTTTCATATTATTCGCTATGGACATATTATTCACTGTCGAGAGATCCTTCGAGAACACTGGATCTAATTCATTCCAGAAAGAAATCTGTAAATGTTGGCTATTTTTGTTCAGAGAAAATTCCGCAATACGAAACGAAGCAAACTTTCGACGTCTTTCTGACATTTAGAACCACGCTGTACACTCATATGGATACCAGCACATGCTGGGGTCCTGGGGAAACGAAGAAGCTGATGAGGCCGCTAAGCAAGCGGCTAATTCTCCAACCATGGACAGTCAACCCATCGATACCTGCATGGAAGACCTGATTAAAGAAGCTAAAAGAAATCTGATGCACCAATGGGATCTGGAATGGAAACGACTAGTCTCTGCACACTCCAAAAATATCTATGACTCCTTTTTTGAAGATAAAGAAATAAGGCAAGTCTTGAAACGGAGGGATCAAGTTACCCTATCCAGAATTAAAATAGGCCACACTAAGGGAACACACTCGTTCCTAATAACAAAGGGTCCAGTACCAATATGTGAAACATGCAGCATATCGACATCAATTGAACACCTGATATTATCTTGCCGAAAATACAATACATTACGAGAAAGATACAAAATAGGAAGAACACTGAAAGAGAATCTTGACGAAGATAAAATAAAAGATTTACTGGAATTTATTAAGTAATCGAAAATCCAGGAAGTTATACTATAATGATGCACCTGTTCGTCGCTAATAACCATGCAGTTGATGCGACGTGAAACCTTTTGAAAAAAAAGAAAAACCACGATGAAGATGCTTCAAGAGGAGTTGTGGAAGACACAAACATTTGAAAAATATTCCGAAACTTTTCTGTGCAGAGGTCCAGCGACCGGCCAGTTCTCCGAGAGGCCTCAAGGCGCGTTTTTAATCGGTCCCAGCGCTACGACACGGAGGACCCTGTCGGGACTCATTGCTTATCGCGAAATTGTCGGCCCGGCGCGCGTTATTACCCGACTGTTCTGTAATCAGGCCCAATATCGAAGCGAGGTATCGGTCCCGGGGCCGGGTATAAAAGTAATTGCTCGAAATTAGGTGACACAGAACCATCATCATGGCCCTCGGTACAATGTACGTATGTGTCGAGGGCCTGATCGGGCCGGGGAGCGCCGTGTCTCGCAAGAGAGCAAAAAACGGCTGCGCAAAACAAAAGAGACAGGGGTCGAGGGAACGAGAGAAAGAGTGAGAGAAGAGTTCGAAAAAGAGACAAAAAGAGAAAAGTAAAAATTAAGGCTGACGAGGAGGGGTGGAGAAGGGGGTAAGTGGGCGGGGATTGAAGCGGAGAGGAAAACGGGATGGAATCGTGTTCGAGGCCATCATCGGCGATTACGCATACTTGCTGGCCCATTATGGCTCATTAAAGGGGCCCGATCGGGCTTATTATGTGGCCCGAGACCT
Source organism: Halictus ligatus (assembly GCA_028454255.1). Classification (NCBI taxonomy): domain Eukaryota; kingdom Metazoa; phylum Arthropoda; class Insecta; order Hymenoptera; family Halictidae; genus Halictus; species Halictus ligatus. The sequence continues at coordinate 11,659,122 of CM052143.1, forward strand.
CCTCCTTGGCTCCCCGTCGGCCCTCCTCGACGGCGAAATATAATTTTCGACAAGCACGAAGATAGTAGGAGTGCATCGACCGAAAATTAACGACTCTTTAGGGCAAATTGATCGGCCGTGTTCGCACTCGATTTTTCTCCCGGCCGTGAAATCCCATGGATCACGGGGAGAGATACACAGAATGGGGAGGGATCGAGGGAGAGAGAGAGAGAGAGAGAGAGAGGGGGGATGGGGAAAAGGGAGGATCGATCATGGAGAAAAGAGCATTCCGGCCAAAGGATCGAGGTGAAGGCGGAAGCGCGAGATGATCCTCGCGAGGCTTACGATCGTGAGAAGAGACTCTGACGATCTTCGGCTCCGAGATCGGTCAGAGACCCACAGGAAGGTCGCTCGAGACAGATCTCGATAATAATTCTTCGTTTCAGAGAGAGACAGAGAAAGAGAGATCCTTCGGTCTGCTCTCGATCTTCAGGTTGTATGGATCGAGATCCCATGGCGCCATCGAGCTGCCCTAGAGATCTAGCGCCAGGAAAATTCTTTGGGTATTTGTTAGATGCCTGAGAATCCTTATGTGGATCCTAGATTTTCTGTTTTAGTTTTATTAAAGAAACAAACACAACTCCCATCGGGCTCCTCTCACTTATAGTTGATGCAGACAATGTTTATTTTGCGCAAAGTTCCGCACTCCAATTATCACACTATGGACCGACCACAAGCACATAAAATTTAACCTTCCTCGACCCGATTTTCTATTTTCCTTCGTCCCTTCAACTTCAACCCCCAAAGATTCGCAAGAGCGTCCAGGACCTAGTAATTTCAGACATCGGAGCGCCCAGACAATGTACGTTCTCCGCAGTCTTAAACTCATTTTGAAATTCTCTCGCCGGTGTTTTACGGATTAGAGGATGCAGCGAGCGCGCAAACATCCGGGACGTTGCTCGCATAAAGCTCGAGCCGGGAATTCTGGAAATTCCGCGGCGAAAAACTGGATCCGAAGGGGTGAAAGTCTGCGGCAAATAGTTCTGCCGGTTGACTGCCACTGGTCTGCAAGGTACCGCCCCCTTGTTTGAGAAACTAAGAGGCCAGGCATTCAGTTTCTCCTCGCTCGTGCACCGTCTCGCTTGCACCGTGCATACCCGGCTTGTCCCTCGGTTCCTCTCTTTTCCAGTATCATCCTCTGTCTCTCCCCTGTTCCAGCAGGTTCTCCTCTCCTTCCCCGTATTCCCCCTGGAACCGTCTCCCTCTTTCTCTCTCTCTCTCTCTCTCTCTCTCTCTCTCTCTCTCTCTGTCTCTTTCTCTCTTTTTTGCTCCCCTCGTTCTTCCCCGCTGGCCGTATGGAAGAAGAAGGTGTGCTGGTTCGCGAGGTGGCCGGTAGTTAGCACTCCATTACACATGGTTACCTATCATCAGAGCACGCCAGCCACACGATTTGCTCCCCGGGCCCCATGGATATTCATGGACCCTGGGTAACGTCTCCCGCGGACACCGTGGATCCACGAACGATCCGGAGGATCGATTATAATTGGCCCATTGGGACATCCGGTCTCTCGTCCATAGTTTCTTCCCTCCTGTTTGCTTGTTTTCTCTTTTGATGGAATGTTTGCACCCCGTAGAGGGTGGTTTAGCGACCGGCGGAGTTAATAGTCGAATCCAACTGCGCGCAGTGGGCCGTTTCTATGAAGCGGTTGGAATTCATTCATAAATTCTAATAAATCTTTCCGTAAGGTAACACTTGATTGAGGTAGATTGTACAGGACGGAGGGTTATATCTGATCTCATTTTTTAAATAAAGAACAGTCTAACTCAGACCTCACGAAGCAGTGTATTTTCTTGCGAATTATGAATGGATTTTTATTGCACCCATTTTTCTCGATAGTTGTGCTCACAATATGCAAAGAGGAATGCTAGAAGAATATTTTAGCATACTTTTCGTTACGTAGATTAAAAACTGAAGATTGTATCGACACGCCCCTACTAAACTGAAATTGTACTGTAGAAATTAATTGTTGCTTACGTCATTTGGTGGTACGATGACAGTCGAACACCACGTCGAATAGAATCTGTAGCGAAACTCGACCACGAAGGAAACGAGATTACACGGACCGCTAATGGCGGAGCCTCGGTTCAATTAGGATTTTATCTCTCCCGGTGGCGATCAAGAAAATGAGAAAACGAAGGGAAAGGAAGCGTGAATCGAAGAAAAATCTATTCAATAAGATTCGCCGAAGCGGGACGCGTCCGTTCGGAGTTAAAACGATCCGTTCGGACCGCGGCCGATTCAGCTCGTTAACAGTTTACACGCACGAGGCCTGCTCAACCACCTAAAACGCAATCGGACGGCAATATTACACGGAGATTAATAGATCGACATTACAAAGTAATTAGGTTGCAATTAAGGATCGTCCGCCCCAAGCCGAGAACACTAATTGCTCCGCGGTAATGATACGTTCGGTCCAATGAGCGTGGATGAAGGGACGTGCGCGCGCGCGCTCGCGCGGAATCCCGCGATCCTCTCGAATCGTGTGTCTATGGTACACGGTATGGTTTTTTTCTTAGTCGATTGTTCGACGAATGTTTAGCCAGAGCTACAGGAACAGGACAAGCATAATCGCGGTGAAGAACGACCGACGACATCCGGCCCGGGGAACGCGATGCAACAAAATCGAAGGAAATCCGAAGCCATTACGCCGGGACAAGCATCGGCTGAGGTCGAGGGAATTGATCGATTAATCACTCCTGCGGATGTGTTATCGGGTCCGTGCGTGTACCTGAAACCATCCGACTCGCTTGATCCTTGTGCGTCGAGAAACTGCGAGCACGGATTGAAATCCTTTTTGCTCGATTTCAATTTGATTTGTTTACCTACTTAATGCCGGCGCCATTTCTTCATGGAAATTAGCTGGATGTGGATCAACTGCATTCTTGTTTCTCCATTTTTTGTCGCAGAGTGTTCAATTATACAAAATAACCGGAAAATGTTACAGAAAAATCTACGATACGTGAGCGAGCTATTAAAATTTGTTTGGAAGCTCGTGTTGGACAAAGGGGAAGTTAATACTGAGATCTGTTTCCAAATAAAATCATATAGCAAAAATATGGGATTGCACAACGGTTGTTCATCTCGCGAAAAGAGTTCGTTAGAGCAAAGTCGACAGCTACCATAATTGATTTCCCTTCCAAAAATCGGGCAAGCTTCCCTGACCAATGACGTCCTAGACGAACAATGTTCTTGTCTTTATAGACCGTGTACGCTAAAACTCGCGGTGGAAATGGCGCCTGTTCGTACGATCGTATTAATTCAATTAAAGCGACGATACTAAACACAGCCGATGAGGGACTAGCGATTCTAGTGTACACACGCGTACACGTAGCGCCGCGTAATAATCGTGTTGATGGAATTTTCAACGGCTCCCAGCGATCTGTATAAATATGTAGTGATCCTATGTAGACCGACGGATTGCGTGAATACCCTCATCATCGTCATCATCATTATCGTCATCATCATTATCATTATCATCATCATCATCCTCCACGTTGGCGTGTTTGCTCTGCAACCTCGTCGCCCCCCTCCTCCTCCTCCCCATCTTGCGCGACTGCCTCGGACCACCCCCCTCCCTTTCGCTCCTCTGGTCGCGCAGATACACGCGAGCCGAAGAAAAAGTAAATCTGTTCGAACGGAGCCCGTCATTACCGGGTTATTACCTAAGTATCGGTAGTTGGCGGAAACCAGGGCCACGTCGACCCGACCGCGGAATCGGCGAAAAATGGCCGGCAGCGAGCACGGCCGATTCCAAGTAACCTTGCGTTCAAGTTGTCCGGTGGTCTCCGTAAGAGTCGCATAAGCGAACGCGCATCTCGACGAAGATTTCGATTCAAATCTTTGCTTGGCAATTTTATTTTATTCCTCGATTCACTTCGTCGAGATCAACATCTACGGACGGTTTCTAAACTGGATCGGAATGGACTCAACTTCCACCGGCAAAATGTAACTCTCGCGTGTGGAATATTTTGAGGTTCTACATCAATAATTGTAACCCTCACAGGCCAGAAACAGTATAGCCATTCTTAATTCCCATCGATTCGCGTCCCGATATCTGCATACACCTCGATAGTAGCACACATTGTTCAACCCCCTGAAACTTTCAGACCTCGTAGATTAGATGGCGATCAATCCTCGTGGTCGACAAAGCAAACATTCTCGAAACCTTCATTAGGCCTCTCCAGTGTGTCTACTTCGAGCTAAGTTTTGCAACGATCGAGGTCCTACCGCGATTTACACGAACTCGGCTACATTGCTCGCAGAAGGCAGCAGAGTCTGTTTCGATAGGGTTCGTGCCTTGGCGCGTATTCAATCGTTCGGCATGAGTGAGCGCGGAAGAGCCCGAGTCCCGAAATCCCGATAAATCATAACCCAATTTCAGAACGATATCAATCGGGGCGTCCGTCCCTCTCGCCCCTCTATCGCGCCCTCCGCGCGCCCCAACCCTTCCCTGTTTTCTCCTCTCATTCTCGTGGACCGGGGCACGATTTATAAAGCAAACACCGTGCTGCACCCTGCAATCAACCCACACAACGCACCTTCTCGGTTTACCGGAGCTGCTCTCCGCTCTTCCGGAGAGACAGAGAGGGAGAGGAAGAGAGAGAGAGAGCGCGCCCTCCCATCAGCCGGCTTTCTCGGGCAATGTGTATCGGATCGGCCGATCGCCGCTCGCAACGCCGCCCGAATCGCTATAGCTCCGAGCGCGTTTACACCGTACTTAGGCCGGGGCCCTGGCAACAGGAATAAATTAATAGTTTCAGTGAACAACAGCTGGCGCGAAGTTTCGACGATTGCCACGGACGCGTTACACCGCGGAGGAGAGCCGGGAGAACCTCCTCTCCTCTCATCAGCGTTCTCGCTCGTTCCGACCTGAATCGCGTCGGTGCGATGCGTTCTCGCGGAACACGATACACGGAACGGGATATGCCGTTCATTAGCTTTAATGCTACGTGTCGACGGAGCCTGCGCTTCTCTATTCCCCAGGTTATCCTGGCCGGAGAAAGCTCACGGGCGATTGGAAGCTGGCTGGAGCGAGCTGGAGCAAGCCGGAGCCTGCTGAAGCTGGGGAACCTGGAGCGCGGTGGCTTTCGGTTGTCCAGGGGGATCATGCAGGAAAACCCGTGCAGCGAATTGGGAATGTCGGAGTCGAGCCGAAACCGATTGAAGCGAGCGGAAGTTGGCTGGAGCACGATGGAGCCTGCTGAAGCCTACTGGAGCCTGCTGGAGCTGAAGAACCTGGAATGCGTTTGCTCTCGGTTGTCTAGGATCGAGGAAGATCGTTGTTCAGTGGGAATCGGGGAAGATTGGAGTTCTTTGCAAAGGATTGGGACTGTCAGGTGAGGATCGAGATGAAATGGATGGAAGAGATCCGGTGCTGGTTGGGACATACTGGAGCTGAGTGGTTCAACTTGGAGAAAACTAGAGCAGATTGGGACATAACGGAGCTGGTCGATTCTAGATAGAGCTAACTAGTCAAGGATGGAGCAAAGTAGAAGTTACTGATGCTAGTTGGTGCAGCATAGAGCAACCTAGCAGCAGACTGGTGCATGTCAAAGCTATCTGATCCAAGATGAAGCAAACCGGAGCATATTAGGACATATTTGAAGTTAACAGATTCGAAATAGAGCCAACTGAAGCGTAATAGGACTCATCGAAATTAGCTGACCTAAAATAAAGCAAACTAGAGAAGATTGAGAAGATGTCGAAGATCCTACGAAGAAGCAAACTAGAGCAGGGCGTATGGAAGCTGGCTGATCCAAGATGTGTCAGAGGAGAGATAATAGCCCATGTCGAAGCCTTCTGATCCCAAACGTAGCTAATCACATTGGTTTGGACCAGCTTAAAGCTTTATAGAATCAGCTAAGACGGGTCAAACGAAGCTAATTAGAACGTGCTAGGGCAGATCGAAAGGGACTAAAGCTGATTCTGGAGGATTATACCGACTTGAAGCAGTTTGACGAAGATCAAGCTACCCTTGCACAACCTCGAATCTACTGATCCTCTACCCAAACTTACCTTATGACTGTCCACCAGTATAAAAACGCCTACCATCACCATTGATACCAGTATAACAGTACTCTTACACGGTGGTCTCACTCAGACCTACAAAAGATTTTAAATTTTCGTTATAGGCACAGGCAGGCAAGTTAAATCCTTCAGTTCTTTCTTTGCAACTTCGACCAATAGTGATTTTGAATTAATTCTTTTATACAATACCTATTAAACTAATCCCTCTAACATCTCAAGAACACTGGACTCGTTGGTCCAATTTTAAAAAAGTTTTCAGTTTTTAAAGGGTGCCCAACTATTATAAAAGAAATCGCCAAGAATTTAAACAGACTGTTATTTTTGTAAATCAGTGTGAAACAGTCGCTTTCAGTGCTCCGCGAACCTGGTGTTAATCAGATCATATAATTTCTCTGCCGGTGCTCCTCGAAGAGCGCCGCTCTTTTAAGTACGTTCTCGGTTACCCAAATGGGCTCCCATTAGAACAAACCGGCATTCAAATCCGCCGGGCAGCTCGTATTTCGTTCGACCGGCGAACTTGCGAGATAATAACGGGGTATTAACGAGAGAACCTAGAAACTCTTCCGCGAATCCGGACCGACGAAATGTAAAAACTCGTCTTCGGGAACGATCGTTCGGAGTCCCCGGACCGATACTTTCGGCTACTTTGTGGTTCCACCTACCTGGACGTCGCGAATAGAACGGGCTATTCATTAATGGGTAGCCATTACCTAACCGCAGATCGATCCTGAACGCGGCGGCTCGTCCCGTGTCCCGATTTTTCGGGAACCTTGACATTTCCGAGCGATTTCTCGCTGCTTCCGACAGTCACGAACTATACTAAACACTCGAGTTTAGTGGGCGACGTCGGATCACACTTTCGGGAGGTCTTCGCGTCTCCTAAAATGATTATGGCTTCGGTGAACCATTTCGAACCATTCGATCGGTTTGGATCTTCGTGCTGACCTACAGTCAACGAGAGAAGGCGGCCACTTGTTAGAAGAAGGCAAGGAGTTTACATACTTTGTGAACCCTAATTACATTTTTTGATAAAGGTAGATTGCCCCTGAAGAAGGACCGTTTCTTTGTATTTGTTTATCTGAGTGGCTTAAAAAGATTTTCTCGTAGCCAGTCAAGGCAAATTAAAATTCATAACTAGACTGTGGATTTTTCTGCAAAATAAACATTGTCTGCACTAATTATAAGACGCAGGAGCTACATAGAAATTTACTTTGTGTTTCTTTATTTTATCGAGTTGAAAACAATATAGCAGTCTCATAAAATTCTTTAATCGGTTTTACCGCATTGCATTCGACGTACTCGTTTTTGTCGCAAACATTGTAATTGTAATAGAAAGTTTCAGTATCGACATTAACACTAGAACTACTGGACCAGTCAAAATGACTTTTCCTAATTTTTTCTTTTACAGTTACTGAAATTGTAAAAATGTTTTCATCGGAAATTTTTTAACGAACCTCGAAAAAAGTTGTGTGAAGTCTGAATGGGCACAGTCTTGTCACTGTTACAAAGCAATATACATTAGTCGCATTTATTGCTCGGTAGTTATAGTGTTAATGTATTCCGGGTAATTAATAATATCGGTTGCAGTTCGTTTGCATCTTACCATGCAAGATAATCAGTTAACAGTTTTTCCGCGAGGAGAACAAAGTGTTTGAAGGTTCGTTGACACTTAATTAAAGTAGCCTTCCGTTAAATAAGAGCAGAGACGGGAGTCCGATGATGTCGGGAAGCACGATATCGGCAGCAGAAGGCGAACGTCCACGGAAAGTATGCGAAAACGCGAAAAGGCGGGCTGGGAGGTTCGATGGAGACCGATAGCGCGCACGTTCATACAATCATCGGGTAAAAGACACGGCCAGGAGGCGTTCGATCAGCATCCATGATCAAACCGATCCTAACATCCACTTTGTAGCCAGGCAAGCTTGCAATTCCGATCGGTATCGCTGCAGCTGCACGGCCGAAAGTCAAAATCGAGACGGCGGCGCCTGGAATCAATAACCATTAACGGTCTCCCCGGGATGGAGAAGGATGTAAATAATTAATTAACGTGCCCTAGCGGTTTGATTAATGATTCGCGAATTATATGGTGCACGGGAGTCGCCGCGACGCTGCCGGTCCCGGGCGTTCGTCCGCCGTTGTGCCACGCCGATTCCCGGCTGGCAATTCATTTTCGCGAACGAGACATCGGCGAGTAAGTTAAACACCTGTTTCGGACCTGTTTTTCGAAGCGTTCTGCGGGCCCCGGTTAAGTAGCCGCGTAACCACTCGACACTATTGATCGCGATCTAACGGGAACCCGTCGATGCGCGCTCGATAACCGTTTGGAACATGAGCCTGGCCAAAGGCGCATGTCAGCAACACCGTGGGACTACGATATTGCTACTTGTGTAGATTGCGGATAATGATCGGTTCGATAAAAATGAAACGACCGATAAGACTGAGGATGATCGATGAGAATGGGATACCGGCATCAAGATGAACAACGGGGTAAAGACCAGGAGAGGAGGGGAGGAACGAAGATAACGACGAGAAAGAGAATCGGATGAAGACCAGAATGACGATCAAAATGAGGATCGGGTTGATGATCGAGTCCAGGATTAAGACGCGAGACGAGGACGAAGCAAACAATGTGCCTAAGCATCAAGATCAGAACAAGCATCGGTATAAACATTTCCGGACGTTAATTCACCCGTTACCTTTGTTGATCAATGTGTGCACAGAGATTTCGTAACATGCAACTTTTGTAACATGCTCCATCCCATCGCTACGCGCTAATTCGTCGAAACTTTATGCCAGCTGTCCCGGCCGCGTTCAACTATTAATTTGTCAGCGGAGCAACTGCTAATTTGCGAGGTAGCTCCGGATTCGAAGTGCCCGGCTAGGGGGACTGATTATTGTTTCGAGGATACTTTTGCGCGGCCGTACGTGACTCAAATTCGATCACACCAGCGGACACGTGCACGATCCGGCATAATATCGGCTTCTAAATGTTGCTCGATTGAATCCTCGTCTACGCGAGCCGTGTTTTGACGCCGGAGAAAATTAACACCCTGCCGGTCGGAAATTGGCGGCCGCGAGTTCCGAGAGCCTCGAAGGGGACGAACGTTAATGCAAATTCTGGTTTAACCGCTTCGCGATAGATTATTGTTAGTCGTGAACACGAAGATGTCGAAGGCTGCCGAGAGCTTAGATCCTCTGCGACGTGTCCCGTATTTTATCAAGGTAAACATTAATTCAATTATGCTAACATCTTTGTTCTTCGTGACATTTGTAGACAGCGGATTTTTATGCAAAATAAAAATTGCTAGATACAAGAACTTCGTGGACGATCGTATCCTCTCTCGATCATTTTAATCGGTTGGAACTAATACAGAAATATTTGTAAATTCTTTAAATGATTTTATTCATTTTTTTTTTTTTTTTGTAAATGCATAAGAATTCATTAGACATAGACTTTGGTTGTTGACGTTTGATCGTTAGAGTAACTGTAGGTATTTAACGAATATAGATTTTCTTCTCCTTGTAGAAAATGATTATCTTCGTTCTAATCGGCGTGGCTATCGAAGAAATTCTAGTGTAAGGAGTGAAGTGAGAGCCCAAGTTTATAAACAGTTCAAGAAAGCAGAATCCATGAGATAACGCTGTGAAACAGATTTATGAACTGTTCTAGAAAGTAGAATCAAGTATGTTCTTCTCCAAAGTGGATACAGATGTAGAAGTCAGACCACAAAATATAATTCATACAGACGTCGAGTGCATACAAGTTTATAACTAGATTGCGAATTCGTATAAAAATTCGATCTCTGTTGTCCGAGTAATTCGACCTGGCTGATATTTCTTAATTGTATAAATAATCAATCTGCTGTTTACGGTTCACGAGTATGTATTCCACTTTCGCCGGAATACAATTTTATTAGACAACGGATGAAAATTCATGGGATTTCGTTACGAAGCGTACACAGAAAGTGAAATAACTATTTCCCGACAGGAGAAAGTGAAAAATCGCGCGCGGCTCGCTTCGGGATCGCAGAATGTAGAATTTATACGGCGAATTAATATAATACTATCGGGACAGAGGAGCTCCTATTTGATAAATGAAAAGATAAATGCCGGGTCGTCGGCTGAACAGTCGAATACGGAACCGCGTCAATGTAGAACTGGCCGTGTACCACAATTTACCCATGATAATGATAAGTGAGAATTCGTTTCTTTTCGCGTCTCTTCATTCTCACGTGGCGGAGATAACGGTACGTTAATAAGACTGCAAATTGTAAATGATTACGTTGCATTCGTAAAAGTCCCGGGTAATACGAGCTCAACGATGCATAAAGCGACGAGGCTGGCATACTTAATTCGCGGCTGCATACCTAGAATAGCCTTCTCGAACTGAAGAATATATTAAGCTTCACGGCCAATATTTTTACTCGCCGTGAAAACCGCCGCAGCTCTTTTCAGGGAGCAAATCATTTTTGCAATGTCCTCCGCAACGCCAATAAATATTTCACTTTTCTTTTTAACGATCCGAGAGATCGAAGCGTCAATTAAAACTTATGACGTTGGGCTTTATTCTCTTAGTTGCAAGAAATTCTACATTTACTTTATTCGATACCATGCATTTTAATATTATTTTCTTAATTTAAGTTTTACTGTTGTTTTGTTCGGTACTGTTGTTGTGAGATTTAATATGTTTTTTGAGGAATGGTATAGAGAAGTATGAATTAGAATTTGTGATGTTCATTTCACGTTACACATTTGATCTATTGAACACCGTTGCTACAAAATTTAATCTGTCATTTTAAAACGCGTCTTCTAAAGCTAAAAATTGGTATTCTCGTGTGGAGACGCAGCATAATGCTCTCTGATTTTGTTGCCGGTCTTTATACGACTCTAATAGACCCTAAAAGCGAGGCGTATAATTTCTAAAAATTTCCAAGAAACACCTAATTAATCCTTGGCCATTCCCATGGGTTATTATACCAATCAACGTTCAAATATTAACATCTCACACCAGGTAAGGTATCTAATAGCCAGTCGAATCTCCGACACTTCCTCAGCTGATATCTAATTAACTTTCCAAGGATTTCTCAACTCTGTGACTTCATCCGTTGCTCTTCGGATCTTCGTTTCGTTTGCAAGTAATAAAATCGTTCAACAAAGAAAATGAATATGCGAAACAAATTTTTATAGTCGGTGTGTTTGTAATTTTATAATTAACGAGAGTGAATAGAAATGAGGCGTGATTCTATTTTAAGAACATTTTAATAGAATTCTGTAACTTCCGCGCATTTTTCCGTGGTCTACGGGTCGTTAACTCCTCAAGGTACGTTTACAAATGCATCAACGCCCTAAATTACCACAAGATTAATTCCACACAATATCTCATCGCTCGTTAACGCGACTTTTCCGCGGCACACGTTTCGAAACAAAACGATGGACGAGCTTTAACGAACGTGGACGCATTTAGGATGAATTAAAAGAGCCTGATAGCAAGTGGGAGGAGCGGACAAGAATTTAGAGACTGCCGGGGGGGGGGGGGGGGGGGGAGGGGGGGGCTAAACGAAGGGGCGTCGATCGCCAGTCCCGACAGATTCCTTAACTGTTCCCGTTAATTACGGTTAATTACGCCGGAAATCACCGGTTGCTTACCTAAACGTCGCTAACGCTCCTCTTTCAGCGTGGCCCGTTTGAAAAACTGCTAAATTACAGGGCGTCCGGAGCACCGGGTGATAAATCAAACGATCGACGAGAAGATCGAACTGCCCATTCGACGAGCGATCCGACAGAATAGTCTTTGATTTATCTCCCGAGCTGAAATGGTCTGTCACCTCGAGCGAAATCGCGGAACTGCTCGACGAAACTGTGAAAAATTACTATATTACATGCTCAATTCCGTTTGCTCCAACCTTGTAAGAACGGCAAGACACTGATTCACCGAAATCTTTTTCAATACGCCGTGTAAATCTCCCGAAACGATTCGGAGGAACAGGAATTAGAAACGTTTTTTCGATTCTGAAAAGTACTCGATTTCTCTGCTGTTATTTCTACCGAATGTTTCGAAAGACACCTTTTAAGATTCTACATAAAATGTTTAATTATTTTTTGAATAGACAGGATGGACCAGAGGTACAAAGGAAAAGTGTGCGATTCTACATAAATGAAATAACTCGAAATAGGTTTGCATGAAACCGCGGTGGAGATATCGTTGAAGAACTAAAACAGGAACAACGTTAGGAGAGTTTAGGAAGGGTATTTGGGGGGAATGAAGGGAGAAAGAACGTTTCGTTTGGCTCCCGTCTGTCGTAATAAACGTGGAATATGTTTGTTCTTGCATTTTCCGGGTGCCAGGTATGGTTCGAGCCACGACGTGTACTCGCCGAAAGCAGAAGACACCGGGCCGATCACGGGCCAATCAGCGACGAATGGGCCCATTACCCTTTCCCGGGGCATTGTGTGCACCTCGGTTAAATCACGGTTACTCTATTTAATAGAGCCGTGCGCTGTGGGGTCCCGCGCCACACCTGGTTCTCCTCTCCGCCAGGTTCTCGGAAGTTGTATACGGTGTACACATATCCGAGCAAGAGAATGACTTGCAATCGGCCTCGGGCACCGAGTAGCCGGTGGAGATGCCATTGATAGCGCCGCGCTGGAGGCTTGCTAGCATTCATCACCATAGACCTATCTGTCCGGGTATCGCGATTCCCTTCGTTATTGCGGCCTGGCCACGATGTTACATCTTCATGGCCACGCGGACCGGCGAAAGGGAACCAAGAACGAACGAGAGACAGAGAGAGGGAGAGGGAGAGAGGGAGAGAGAGAGAGAGAGAGAATGAGAGACCGAGCAGCAGAGAGAATTTCTGAAGCAGAGGCTTCATTACCAACCAACAGACTCCGACAGCGGAAGGATTACCGTCGGGAATTCGCGCGAGGATCAACGCCGCAAAAAATCATCGGCCATTGTGGCTCGGGAGACTTCGGAGGACATGGTATCGCGAACAGGGACGGCTCACATTCGACGGGCACCTTCGAACGTTAGGATTTCGAGAGAGTTTTCCTTGCAACACGTGAACATTGAAGATCCACGAAATTATGGTGCTGTTGCAACCTTTAACGCTTGACTGGCGAGCCTCGGGACCCTGTACATAAAGTTACCGGAGTTATAGAGTTGAGAAAACTGTGATAGATGAGGTGTAAGAGTTGCAAATGAAGCAATTATTGACTTCTACAAGAATGGTAATATGCGAAAAAATGCTTCAGCAATTTTAACTGGTTGGCGGTCGTCTTCGCGTAAAATAGTAGAAATTCCACTTGTGGATCTGGATGCAGGATATCAATTTTCCAAGCGAATTATAGGAGACAAAATAAAGATAAAAAAAACTATTCTTTCATTGTTGCCACATCCTCGCAGTCTTCAACGTCACCTGTACACCATTGTAAACACATAAAATCCAGAATCTATAGAACGAGTAGACTTCTAAAAGACATTAAATGCTGCAACACGAGGTTTATATGGCAAGCGATTCTTCACAGCATCGACGGCCGCAGTGACAAGTCATCTTCCATTCGACCATTAATTATTTCCGCCTCTTAACTGGTAAACGCAGAAGGTTGACGCATCGACGGATCGCCGATGAGAAACGAGCAGGTTTCCCCACGAATTCGCGTATCCAGATCCTCCGGGCCGATAAGATTCAGAAACTATTAGCCGAGGGGCAAGAGAGGAGTGTACCGTCTACGGAACAGCGTGTGTCCCGTTCCGTACGATTCCGTTTCGTTTGCCGTGATATATTCGATCCCGGCCGCATTCCCTCCCGCCGATGATTACAGGTTTGCCCGCGCATTAGACCCGTGTCTAAAACAAACCGCTCCCACATCTACGAACAGTTTAAAGCCGCGGGGCGTGACTGCCGCTGACCCGTCGGCTTTCTCCGCAGTCCCGAGAACGAGTCCGGCAAATTTTGTTAGTCGAATTTATGGACGAAAGTATTCTTTCCAACCGGCACAACGCTCCGCCGGTATTAGACCAAGAAGCAAAACTTAGCACTAGGCTTACGGAGCACTGAAAGTGACTGTTTTGTATTACTTTATGAGAATAACGAGAACGTGTTATCGGCATTTTTGACAATATTTTCCAAATAATATATACCCACATAAATAAATGTACTAAATAATATTACGGGTACCCATAAGTAATCAATTATTTGCAAAGAATTTGTTTTGCCTTTAGTTCCGTACCGATCGTTGAAACACGTATTCTTTTACAGTTTTTCGGTGAAGCAGCCTGTGTTCAAAATATTCTAAAAAGTATAATTTTTTTTACAACCCCGCAATAAAATGGCGGCGTCCGTACCTTTCGAGGATCATATTCGTCATTGCATACTTTTTCATTTTCATGCGTGATTTAATGTAACGATAACAACAAAGAGAATTTTGCGGTGTTTATGGAGATGTATTGAAGGTCAATAAGTGTCAACGTTGGTTCAGAACGGTGCATTGCTCTGGTGCATTATTTAAAAAATAAAACGATCACTTCTGTAGAAGATGTAAGGAGGCACCTTGAGTCATATTTTGTTTCACGAACCCTGGATTTCTATAATAATAAATTAAGAAATAAAAGCTTGAATTTAATGCAAAGTTTGTTTTAGATTTCAAAATAATTGATTACTCATGGGTCCTCCTAATAATATATGCCCAAAAAAATAAATTTGCTAAATAATATCTCGCGTATGCATCCTTAGAATCTTAATACAGTGATTTCTCTATATATGTCTGCAAGGCTTGGATGATAAACGTCGCAGAATTATCCCCACTACCGCGGGATATATCCAGTAAGGGGCCAAAAGCACGAGAGGCCTCGGACGCCGAGAAGTATAAACATAACACGGCTCGGGTATACCTCCTGGACGATACACGACGCTGGCAAGACCCATATTGTTGACATATATCTAGAATTCACTGTAATTTTAAATTAAAAATATCAGAATCCGGCATCTTAATGAGTTCCCGAAACCTAAGATGAAAGGTGTCAAAGAATTTCTGGAAAATTTCAAAAGCGTTCAATTTGATATAATTGAAATATTGTACGGTGATTGAGACGAGTAGCACTTTTCCAAGTGTATATATACACATATATATATATATATATATATATATATATTATTTGAACGAATTAAAAATATAAGTAAATACAAAATTTCGTGGTTGACTCCGAGCAACGACGAGAATGATATCTAGCCGGCTCGGTTTCTAGCTAACTGGCTGTTTCTGGTTCCACGGGACTGAAAGTAAAAATCATAAATTAGGACGTAACACGAGCGTGTCTTTTTTCACCTGTTCCCCGTTGGCCGTCGAAAAAGGCCCGCGTCACGTTTCGTGTATTAATAACACGCATCAAGAGGAAGCTCCCGATGCTGCGTTCCTGCGGTGGAATGCGCCGTAAAAATGATTGTCATCGTGT
Source organism: Halictus ligatus (assembly GCA_028454255.1). Lineage (NCBI taxonomy): Eukaryota > Metazoa > Arthropoda > Insecta > Hymenoptera > Halictidae > Halictus > Halictus ligatus. The sequence goes on from CM052143.1 coordinate 11,674,643, forward strand.
GACACGACGGATTCCATTGCATCGCGCCAAAATACCACGAATCATTGTTATCCCGTCGCTACTTTGGTAGCACTGTTTTGACTCTCGACGCTCACCCTTAATGAACGACCAAAAACTGTTTTTCGAAACCGAAGGAAAATATTTTTCTCTCGTGCCTCTGCCAGATACCCGCCGCGTCCCTAATTGTCCACCGTAATATCCAACCAAAACCAAACATCAAACTCACTTCAAAGTCGGCAGACATCTTCGATAAATGTCTCATGTTCTCTTCTGAACCATAATCACAATTTCAGGGAGGATATATAAATACAATGTTTTCTAAAAGCCTGCTGGTTGAATTGTTATAACTTCTGGTACAATCGTCATCATCACACTCAACAATTTATGTAAACCCTTCAACGATGGACAAACATATCCACAAAGTTTCAAAGTGATAAGCCTTCTAGCTTCATTAAAAAAAAATTGCTAACAGCTTCAATTGCAGATTTTATGAAATCTGTCTAAATATAATGTTCTCTCACGACCTTCTAGTTCAATCTATGTAACCTTTGGTACACTCACTATTGTCGCGCATAAAAATCTTGATAGGCTCGTTAAGAATGAAGAAACACATCCACAAAGCTTCAAATCGGCACCGTTCCCAGTTCCGTTAAAAAAAAAATGGCTAAAAATCACGGTTGGCCCATCGAAGCAGATCTTCCCAGACGTTTCGTGTACAGGATTCCGCAACAGAGCGCCGCGGCGCAGCGGTACAGTTTCGCGAGCATCAGTGTGCAGAAAAACCATCGTTATTTCGCAGTATGGAGGATCGTAACAGTTTCGCGAAGTCCCGGCCGTGTACCGGCACTGAGGAAGACAACGAAACCCGCTTCTATTCGCGGAGAGAAAGAGGAAGAGAGAAGAAGAGAGAGAGAAAGAGATCGAGAGGTCCGCTTTGCGAAACTCGCTCGGGCATATACGCGCGAGATAGTGGCTATCGATATCGCATGTCAATTAAGCCTGACAAGTGCGACAGAAAACACCGCGGGAATTAAGCGTGACGACGTGAAAACCATACGGGGACGTGGGCGAGCTTTCGCGCCGGAATGGCAACACGAACCGTGTACCACGCCGGATACAAGGGAACCTAACCGGCGCGGTGCGGTGTGCGCAGGTGTGCAGTTCTTTTTTCCTAGCCGCGAGAGATATTCCTGTTGGCAGGTCATTACGACTATTCCCGTGCGATGATGACGTTTAATCAGCCGACCCGTATGGCTTCCCGTCTTACCGCCGCACGGTGTCGATTCCACGTGTCCCGGTTGCCATAAACGCTCCACGGAATCTAACTGTATCCGATTCGATTGAATCCTAATGAGGATCCCCGTCGAAGCCATCGGCTCGTTGATACACGTATTCTAATCTCAATAATGACGAAACTGACCTGCTGTTTTAGTACTTCTCCGGGAAAAACAGAAATATTCTCTTTTATATAAACTGTAATTTTTGGTTTAATTTCGTGGATAAATAAATTTTTATATCCTACAGCGGGATATCAAATTATTAGAGCCATACATCTGCTATTAAATGTATATTTGTAATTTACTTTTAACATTATGTAGGTTTTTCTGTAAAATATAATTTATCATTTACCCTCCAATGTACAGTTTGGTTCTGCAAGTTCGAAAAAGGGTGGTTTTATGCAGTGTGAGAATAATGAATGTTGAAAACATGCAATTACGGGATCGTAAACGAATATAATATTTGGATTGTTCGGGAAGGGTCAGAGGGTTCGGTAACGACCGAAAAAATTGATTTCCGGTTCTATTCGTCTCCGTGGATTTCCATGGGAGAAAGGAATCGCCCGGAGCGTTCCCCTTGTTAGCCAGCGCGACACAGAAACACGAGATCGGTTTCGATTCGAGGAGGCCCCGTAAGAGTCCCATAAGAATCGTGTATAGTCGTGGAGCCAGGGCATGGTGTAGCTGGTATAGTAACCCGGCTAGATTCACACCTGTACGCGTGGGCGTAGCTCGACCTATCTGGAAGGCGAGCATCGGGCATTATTCCGACGGCGTTCGCCGAGACGATTATAAGGATCTTTATGGGAGCCAGGAAATTCGAGGGAGGCTGATTCATTTCGAGATCGTACGGCTCGATTGCGTCTCGCTGAGCGGGACACAGAACTAGAGAGAGAGAGAGGGAGAGAGAGGGAGAGAGAGAGAGAGAGAGAGAGAGAGAGAGAGAGAGAGGGAGAGAGAGATGCAATTGAGGCTGAGAGAGGGAAAACCTTCAGAGAAATACGATTAATAAATTTGTATGAACCGATTCCGGGGCGCAGATTAAATCGAGCGTGAGCGAGCCCCGTTGCCCGGAACGTTTCGTGTGAAATGACTGGGACGATGACTCCGCGGGGGGAGGTTAGCGTCGCTGAGGATCGAGCAGCGCATTGAACGGAGAACACTAAGTGGATCGTTCCCCTCAATATCGTTCGGATCTCGTGAACAGACTGAGATCTTTACGAGACATCGTTTCCGTCGACAAATATTAAGAACATCATTAGCTTGCTTTAGCGCAAGGAATCATTTAGTTGACGATATCCATTTTTCTTTCAGCAGATGCGCTGGTTTCATAAAATTTTTTGTTCTTACATCTCAGATTCAATTCAATCGCGTTGCCATAAGTATATAAAATTTTTGTTTGCTAACTGTCACAAGAATTATTTGATTCGTTGAAAATCTTTTCGTCGTCATCAAAATACGCACCGATCTGGTGCCGTGTAAACAACTAAATTATTTTCTTCGTAGAGTTAGATACACGGGCCTGACGCCAACAATATGGCGTCGTTCATGCACAAAGAGCAAAAGATACAGCAGTCAGTAGCAATTTTGAGCAGTTAGCTGTAAAAGTGATGATTTTACTTCATGAAAATCACAGGTATCTGTAAGCTGTGTTTATTCAGATTTTGTGAGATTTCGATCACATTAACCAAGGGAATAAATATATTAAATGACATGCAGCTGCGTCAACTCTCTCTCTCTCTTTCTCTCTCTCTCTCTCTCTCTCTCGCGCGCTTCACAATTATTTTAACCGTTCAATGCAAATGAAGCTGCATTGAACGTTTCTAAATTTTGTGTACTACAGCTGTCCTAAGATTTCCAAATTTCCTGGAGCGTTCAGCGTCCCAGCGAGCTCGAAAAAAGAACCCGGAAATTCGGGTCGCCCCAAAACCACGAATTTCGTCGGGCCCGTCAAAGAAAGGGTTCCAGGAATATCCAAGCAGGGAAACACAGGCCGCATAATAAACCGTCGAAGAAAGTCGCGGGTATCTTGCAAACCAGTTCGACAAACTTAATAAAGGCCCGCGTTTATCGCGTATCTCCGCGCGGCCCATTTGTCCACCAGCGAGCATTTAAACCGCGTTTTAAACGGGTTTAAATTACCATGATCGGGGCCCCGGGACGCGGCGCGGCGCGGCTCGGCGCCCGCCGCGAAAAATTAATAGAATGTAGGTAACAGGGGGTTCGAAAGGGGGCGTGGGTAATTTCGCGTCCCCGTGGCCGGTGAACCGTGCCGAAATTAATAATCGTCTCTTATCGAGCGGCTCCTATCTCCCCTCTCGAAACGGGACATCGCGCAGTGGTGCCATTTCTTGAAAATCGACCGAATTCAATTTTGAAAATGTACTGCTGCCTTCTGTCATCTTCACAGACTTGTTGTGTACGCATTTGCGCGTCAAATGTCGCTCGAATTTTTCAAATATACTTATGTAAAATACAAAATATGTTGATTCTGGTGTCTTTTGGTGTCCCCTGGTAGGTAACGATGAATTTTACTTTCCGAGAAACGGCGCCACTGCGCACAGGCGGGCCCCGCAAGGAAATTACGGTGTGCCGTGGCTAAATTTCGCTGGAAAAGCGGGCCCGAACGGTTCTAAGGCCCCGGCGGGCCCCGTCCTGACGAAACGATGTCAGCTGACTGTGCGGATCGGACAGATGCGCGGACAATTACATGGATAATCGTAATTTAGTGGACATAATCGAGACGCGTCCACCGCGCGGAGTTAATAACGAGCGACGGGCCCGCTTCGACGCGTTTATATTTCATCGGCACCGGCCGCGATTGTAATTATATTTGACTCGTACGATCGCAGCGCGTGCACATTATTATTTCGGTTTGAATAATTCATGGCCGCGCGGAGCAGCGAGACGCGATCCCCGATGTTGCGCCACGGCTCGTTGCACCGTGTCGGTCGTCCCTGCCAAACAATCAATGATTATCATTTTGTCCGTCTTCTTTTTGGCATTTTTTCGACGGCTCTCGAGGAATCTTCCCTCTCGGTACTGGTATTTCGTGGTGACGTTAATTTTAAAACGACTGTTTTCGAGACTCGGTGCAAATTGCTTAGAATCAGGCTAGAACTTCTGGTTATATTCAGTTGTGAACTGAAAATAACGTGAGTTTCAGGAATTTTTTCTGAACAGATCAATGTACCTCTTCTCTAAACAAATGACTTATTCAAAGGCACATATATTGGACCACCTCTAGTAATTTTTTTTACAATATAATCTTAAAGAATGGCTGAGCAGCAGCTTCTATCCCAGAAGTTGTTTTCCTAGATCTGGGTCATCAGAAATAAAAAATATCATTAAAATTCTGTTCATATTAACTGCTGCTAATATTAATACTTATAACAAGAAGATAATGTTTGATTTACACTGTAAAAAAAAATTAATAACACACATTTTTGGTAGAGTCTATTTACAATTTCCATCGTGAGTACGACTATTAATGTTTGTTGTGCGATTATTAATAAAAGTAGAAAACCAAGCACCGAAATATTGAACTACGAAATGATAAATTACTTTACGAATGTAATGATAGCACAAAAAAAAAAGAAAATTACTATAATCAGCACACAGTGTTAGAGTGGGACTGATAAAGAATGAAAATGAAATAAACAAAAGGATAACATAAAAGGAAGAAATATGCTCGAGATTAGATCAGACCGATTCTATCGCCGAACAATGAAATTGCAGCGTGAACTTATGGCACGACCTAATTACGAGACCTTTACCATCATATTCAAGATGGCGACGGGACTCGCGCCGATCCGAAATACTGAGAAACAGTGCGGACGCTCGTTAAAAGTTGATAAACGCCCGACGGAACGATCGTTCCAATTCTTTTCGCTATTGTTCGCCGTCTCACGGTTAGACGCGAGGAGAGGCGAACGAGATCGGCCGATTCGACGTCTTAATTCGCGAAACATTTTACCGCTCCCGGCGAATGAACGAGCAAGACGAATTGCTGCCGATTTGCATTTAAGCGCGAGATAAATCCGGCCAGGCCGCAAATTAATCTATCGTTTTATTCTTCTCGCGGAGCCAACAGCGAATCAACGGAATAATACGCGGTTACACGCGGGAACCGATTATCGGCCCTTATGTCCCGCCGCCATTACGGTTGCGCATGACAATTGCGTATTAGAACTCCCGAAAAAGCCTCGATCCAAAGAAATGATACAGAAGGCTGGAAATATTGGGTGAATGCAAAACTCGCTAACAATGATTTCATAATTAATATTTGGCTCAGATGAAATAGATAAATTGTAAAAAGAGTGAAGCACAAGTAACAGTAACAGAGGATTCAGGAGGAAAAGAAAAATCATTAAATGATCACAGAGGTTAGAAGGGGTTGGAAACGAATTTGAAGCCATTGCTAAACAATCTACGGATATAATTTGTGTACAAAGTGATTAAATAACACAGTAAATTTCTTGCGAAGAATAACTTTCACAGTGATTCGGTAGTTCGATAGACAAGACCCGACTGTCGAGAGTAAGTAACATTTTCAGAGAAGGTACTAATTACATAATTACCGACCCGTTGTACCGGGAAAGGTGAAAAATAAAACTACGAGAGAAAAACAGAAATCTGTGGGAATAGTTTTGCGGGACGAACGGATACCCTTTACGAAATACTTAATAGCATGTACTATTTAATGTAATAGTAATTTCTGAAATGGGCCCCGGCCGGCTAATATTGATCGCGTATAATGTCCCCCTAATTATTTAATCACCCGATTGGTCGCGGTGTTGAAACGCTGAATCGCTTCGACACACAGATTAATGATACTCGCACGAATTCCCGTGTAGATCCGCTTAACTCCTGCTCCCAGTTAATATCTGTGATTATTTTAATTGTTACATACGCCGCGTGCATATTCAGACCGTTCTTAAACAGTCTAATTATAGCGTGAAAGCGGCGAGTCGCCGCTACGGCCCGAAGACGAATATAGAGCAACAGTTTCCCCCGATAACGTTGCAAAATTATGATGAATTATCTCAGTTGAAAACGGTCAAGTGCAAAGAGGCTAACACGAGGATCGACGGCGATTTTTCAGAGCATCTGCCCTTTGGACGCATTTTTGCCGACAGCGATCATCTCCAGACTCGTGGAACTTAGCTTAAAACGACGTCATGAACTAGCATCTTCTGTAACTTGAGGAGAAAATCATGCTAGATCACGCTGTAAAAAATTTTACAGTATTTAATTAAAAATCTGGGATAAACTTTCTCAATCATTCTGTATTAAATGCTTTTAAGTGTGTCTCCTTTACTGATAATAAACATATTGCTGGTATCCAAATTAATTTAAAATTAGTAACGTTCTCAAAATAAGATGATAATCGTGGCCCAATTTAATTTTCAGGACACAGTTGTCCGAATACCCTGAACAGTGTACAGAAATAAGAAATTTGTTTCAAAAATCTTGAAAAGTCATTTCAAAATGGATTCCCAGCAAGTAAGATGAGACGATTTTTCTGGACGAATCGATCCATCCGAAAACGAGAGCCAGCAATTTTCGGCTAGCAAATAGTGCCCTTCCGTATTCGAGCAGGCAACGCGCATGCGCGATAGATCAGATATACCGGTAACAAATGACATCGTCGAACCGGCATAGTCGCTATCTCCCGATCTCTGTGGATCGCGAACGATCTACAATTGTCCTACGAAACGTTGCTACTTGCGTCGCTCCTCCGACGACAGGACTTTCCCGGCTAGAAATTAACCGGGCCGCGATAACGTTGTCCGGAAAACAACCTGGCTCTTCTTGTTAGCCTGTGACAATAGTTTCGCCGCGATTAAGGGTAGCTTAAGCGAACCTAGTTAGAAGACATGACGCCGGGTTATGAGTCCGAAGTAGAGATACGGGGAAGGGCTTTGGTTGTAACACGTGTTGTTAACCGGTTCTACCTTAATTGTCTTAAACGAGGACCATCATAATTCTGGCTTTATCTTGCGACCGGACCCACAGTCTCGACGTGCTCATCGCTGGCGACATCGGAAACTGCCCTCGCCGGATAATTTCCTGAAACAACGTTTTCCTTGCGATGTGGTTCCGCGAGACGCTGTGCACCGTTCGTTGATGGCAATTATCGTGATTGATACTTAATGCTGTGAACCATACCGTGGAAATATTCACGGTGGTACTGCCACGATGGTTATAGATTAGAGACACAGTAGCATCCCCTAATTGCATAAGTGTCAAGGGAAAGTTGCCAGTTCCAGTACCGTTTAAGGTAATTTGGTAAAAAATGGCTAATAAAAATTGTAAAAAACATTGTGCATATATTAGGGATACCCATAAGTAATCATTGCGCGTTATTTGCAAAGAATTTGTTTTGCCTTTAGTTCTGTACCGATCGTTGAAACACGTATTCTTTTACAGTTTTCGGTGAAGCAGCCTGTGTTCAAAATATTCTAAAAAGTATAATTTTGTTTACAACCCTGTAATAAAATGGCGGCGTCCGTACCTTCCGAGGATCGTAACGGTAACAACAAAGAAAATTTGCGATGTTTATGGAGATGTATTGAAGGTCAACAAGTGTCAACGTTGGTTCAGGAGGTTTGCTGCTGGTGATTATGATCTCTCTGACAGGCCTCGAAGTGGATGACCCGTTGAATTTGATAATGACAACCTAAAATCTCTAGTGGAAGCTGATCCAAAATTGACTATACAAGAATTATCGAAAAGCCTTGGGTCCACATGGACGACTATACAAAGGCACCTACACGAAATGGAAAAGGCATATAGGCAAGGAATATTGGTACCGCATCAATTACCTTAGACCAACGAGAATACTTGTCGATCAATTTGCACTTCATTGATATCCAGATTTCGTAGAGATTCATTTCTTAGCAGAATCGTCACCGGAGATGAAAAATGGATTCTTTATGATAACATAAAGCGTTCCAAGCAATATATTTCTGCAAATCAAACCGCAATATGAATCCCTAAACCTAGCTCATCACTTAAAAAAGTGTTACTGTGCATTTGGTGGGACTGTTGTGGCATAATTCACTTTGAGTTGTTGAAACCTGGAGAAACAGTTACTGCTGAGTTGAATTGTCAGCAATTACAACGACTGTATCCAGAACTATTGAAAAAGAGGGCATCTTTAGTTCACAGAAAAGGTGTAATACTGCAAATTGACAATGCCCGACCCCATACAGCGAAACTCACTCAGGAAAAAATCAAAGAATTGCAATGGGAAGTTTTACCGCACCCCAGTACGCACCGAATATTCCTCCCTCCGACTACCATCTTTTCAGATCTCTGGAGCATTATTTGATATAAAGAGGTAGTTTGAGTCATATTTTGCTTCGCGAACCCTGGATTTCTATAAAAGGAGGATTAAAAATTTGCAGAAAAGATGGCAATCTGTCCTTGATAATGATGGAGATTATATAATAAATTAAGAAATAAAAACTTGAATTTACTACACAGTTTGTTTTAGATTTCAAAATAATTGATTACTTATGGGTCTCCCTAATATTTCTGAAAAATTAATATATTTAATAATGTATTATAATATGCACACAATATTATATCTGTCGTCTTCCTAACATCCGGAGTTGTGGACAGTTAAAAAGCAAAGAAACGTGATTTTTGGGAACTTCTTACTGAAAAATTGTAAGGCTTTCTTCCACAAATTACATTTCAAAGTACTGTCGAAGGATCAATCTCAAAGTCGAAATGTAAGCGGACCACCATGTTCGCATAAATTCTGAACCAGGAAGAATGTCGTCACTCTTTTACGATCTCGTTCAGCGTTATTATTCCTTGTATGAACGTCAACTGGTCCCGTTCAGCTTCCACGGAAACCGAAAATTCCGCATGCCAGAATCCAAAAGACGATTCCGTGGAAAGTATAAACTGGACTGCGACAACCGGTCGTCGTGTCTGCTTTCTCGGTGCCGGTTCTTACCGAGAACAACGAGTCAAAGGCCATGTTTAGATGAAAAACTGGTTTACAAATTTTGATCACGTCGCGTCCACGTAAAAGAAACTTCGGGCTAGATTACCGGGCCCTATCGTGAATCTCGACGCGATAGATGTGGTACACAGATAAACCGAATAAATCCTAGTTTATAACGCCGAGGAACGAGCAACAAAAAAGAAGAAAAAAAAGATGAATGGACGGTCGTCCCTTTTATCGTTCCGAGTTTCATCCGCGTCGACGCAACGGTAATGCAATCGTTGGTTTAAGTTGCTTTTATCGGGGTTTGCTATGCCGGCAATGATTTTATCCTCCTATGCCCTAATTGATCTTTAGATATTCGAGAAGCCGGAGACCAGTGTCATCGTGGATTCCTCTTATGGTCGGACGTGTTGATCATGTTTCTAGCTTCTGTTTTTGCTATTACTATTGAACAATTTATTGCGAAATTCTCGATCGATGATCGAAACGACGATTTGAGCCAACCAACAAAAAGCATTTAAAAATCAAGTATTGCGCCAAACATTCTGTAAATATTTGGTACACAATATTTGGTTACAATGAATATGGAGCCTGATAAATTTTATTAGAAGATTTTACTAAGAGATTATATTATAATTGGAATTTCAAGGGGCCGTGAAAGTTTCTTCTACCGGTTACGAAAGCCTCCAATCGAGTATCTAATCCTGATCTGCTAATGACTCTGTCCGCACTACTGCGCGATCCGTACAGGAAACTTTGAACATGATTCCCGGTTAAAAGGACGAAATCGAGAGGGGGCAAGCTGGATGCTAATGAGAAGATGGTTGGAGGAGAGGAATTAGGATTACAGGGCATGTTTCTTCGAGCGAGAGAGGAGACAGGCTGAGTTTTTCGGTTCGAACGCGCGACAGTGTCACGACGTTCACCGTGAAATATCCATCACTGCCGTACCGAGAAACCAACGACGGTGTCCCGACTTCGTTGGATCGGGTTAGATAAATGTAATAGTCCATAGTTCAGCTTGCTAACAAGGCTAGCCCCCCAGATCCGAGATAAAACTCTGGTCCAGCTGACTCTCCTGGCTGTTCATAATGAGGCCTAGTAGGGCCCGATCACCGATTAGGACATTCTTAGCCGGTACTTCATCAATCACCGAAATCGCCGCCGATTTTGTCACGCGAAGTACCAGAGACTGTCCACTTTCGACCGTGATCCTCTGCGAGAATTGTGATCGGGCTACGGACTCTCGGATTGGCAAGAATTCCATTCGATTTGCAGTTTTATTGGCACGGGGAAACTATTTCGAGAGCTCCACTGGATCCTTCCTTCCCTACCCTAAACTCTCCACTTTCCCGAATCATCTTTTTCCATTTATAACATCTCCCTTACTCTCCCGCCCTTCCCTATATTCCCTCGTGTCCTCTGCTATCGCAAAGAACCACACTTTTCCTTCTCTTTAAATGAGTTCTTAATAATTCTCTTAAAGATCGTATTTCATGATAGCATCATTTTGTTTCAAACAGAGATACGGATATATGTTGAACAAACGATAAAACCTGACCGTCAGCTGGGCCAAAATAGCCGCGACCCACAACGGGCTTCTTCTAGTCAATTTTAGAATGTATTTCCATATGAACTTTCGAAAGATTGAAGGCTCAAATCAAAGGTGGAAGACTCCTCTTTTTGATAGCTACATTGAAGTTCGTAAGAAAGTTTGATATTACGTCAAAAAATTGATAAATTCAAATTGATAGCTTTTAGAAGGACCACAGCAAATGATTCTTGCCGCTTTCCCCATAAGAAACAATATATAATCCGGCACGAATTATATGCTCTCTTAAAACGTCCGTACAGCGCCATTTCATGCAGCGGCAAAACGCTCAAACTGTTAGCCAAACGTTACCGACAGAGGGTAATCTTTGCCGACAGTGGCGCCACTGGTGGCGGAATCAGGAAATTCGATTAAGGGGTCATATATCATCCGTGGTCAAATGTTACCGACTGCTAGTTCCAGGTCGATAACTAATGGTAAATCCTAGGGATTAAGCACCATCGCCATCAAGAGGTGGATGTATGAACTAATGATTTGGCTAACAGTTTGAGCGTTTTGCCGCTGCATGAAATGGCGCTGTACGGACCCCCTAGCCGAGCTTCTTGATTCTGCCACTAGCGGCGCCGCTATCGCTCACCTGTCGGTAACATTTGGCTAACAGTTTGAGCGTTTTGCCGCTGCATGAAATGGCGCTGTACAGCCGTTTACAGAGAGCAAATAATTCGTACCGGATTATGCATGATGTCTTATGGGGAAAGTGGCACGAATCATTTTCTCTCGATTTCTTCTATCTGTTTGCGTATTTATCTTTCAATTCAAATACACCTATAGTAATGTACGATCTTCTAGTTTCAATTTGGGCCCTCAAAAGTTATAAAATTCCTACAGAAACACACACTAAAATCAATTCTAAATATTCCCTTAACTCTCCCCGAACTGCCAGTTGAGTTTTATTAATTTTTCAACATATTTTTGTATTTCTTGTTTGTCCTGACCGTACGTATAACAATTTACACTTACCAGAAACAAAAAGACGTGATGGGATAAGACGTCTTTGGATGATTAAGATTATGTTAAGTCAATATTATAAAGAATCAAACTTTTATTTTGACAATAATTTCTCGCTGGCGCGATTGGAAATTCAAACGAATTTGGATGAAGAGATGTGTTCGTCACCTTGCGCACCATAAAATTTCGTAAACCTTTCAACATACAATGATAACTGAATCAATAATTCACTGAAGTAAAATCCTGTGATAACAAGTAACGCATTTTGTACAGAAGTCAAACAGACAACAGTATAGATTAAAATTCAAAGATACGTTGGTTGAAAAGTTTGAATGGCTGTGCCCTCTGAGTTCAACGATAACGAAAGCTAAACAGTTTTATTTCAATTTAAAACAATTCAAATATCTAACCATCGTAATATAATTCAACGAAAGAAATCCTTCCTAATACTCCCCTTAACTTCTTAAGTCAAAGTCCGTAAAATCGATAGTTCATTACAACATTCAATATCGCTTTCCGATAAAAGTAACGTCAGTTCCCTTAATGATAATAGTCGACTCGTCACCTCGCTATGGATTATTCAACGCTCGATTATTAACCTGAACAAGTATTCATTTCATATTTGCTTAAGAACGTCGGCACAGTCCCCCGGCATATATGTTATATTCCACTAGGTTATATAATTATACGTCTCTCTACTGTTTTTTTTTTCTCCTTCGGTTTTCCCCTATTTCTTTCCACTCCGTTTGGCTTCCGATCGAACTCGCGAAGCCGTGTCGCGAGTTCTAGCCATGAAACGGCATCTAAATGGTGTCACATAAGATACAAATAATCTCAATTCTCAATGGCCAAGTCGATTGGACTCCTATAGCGTGTAATAGTAATTATTCATTCTCTAGAACTTTTCCACTTACGTGCTACTATTTCGAAAGTATTTATTTCTTTTTCTTTTTTTTTTGTTAGTTTGTATAAACCCTGCTAAAATTCATCTGGCCGACCGCGGAGCCAAGCCTCAAGGACAATTCGTCTCGGCTCGCATTAAAAACGCTTATCATGTTCTCGTACATTCACAAATTTCGTGCATACGGTTCGCCACAAATCTACAATAGGATGTGCTCGGACACGTTGTCCACCAAGAGAGCCAGGCTGTCATTATTCATAACAAAATCGCAGGATAACGTTTGCGAGTCGTTGCGCCCAATTGTGCTCAAATGTTAAAAACACACACACGCACGCATGCATATCGTCGATCCCGACAACGCGAACTCGCCGTTCGAAGTATTCGGCGAGCGCGTCGCTCGTTTTGTTGCCTATAAAAAAAGTTCTTAATCTATTGTACTTAGATTACGCCAACACCTCTCGGGTGGTCAGGCCTGTGTTCGGCGACGTAGTTCAGCCGCTGCGAGTTACCACGAAATTCATAATCATTCTTCAACGATTCCCCGAATCAATCTTATCGACTCGGTGCATCTTCTCGGTTCGGGAATGGATGACGAAACGCCCGGGATCGATTCCCGGCGAGGCAATACTATTCGCATTACGCTAATTCCGACACCATCCGTGTGTTCTCGGAACGGTTCGAAATTTCCTAGCGGTGGGAGATCGATCAATGGATATCTATGGAAACGTTTGTGCACTATTTGATGAAATCCAAGATTAAGGACAAATGCAAAAAAAATGATACGGGGCAGTCAACGCGCACAGAAAGGGTTTTTCACTCCGCAGAACATCGTTCACGAAGGTGCGCAAATTTTTCCGACAGAAATCTTCTGTCGCTAAAGTGTTAATTGATGAGCTTACAATCGGTGCGCCGCGTTTTATCCCTGGAGTGCTGTGAGCGTGTGAAAATTTCGACGCTCTCGCAGTTGCCTCGGAAACAAAAGGGCGAGCGAGTTCGAAAAAGAAAAAAATAAAAGAACAAGAATGAAAAGCGAAACTGTTGCAACGCAGAGACAATTATCTGGCCCTCGTAATGAACAAAACGCTGGCGGCTAGTGGCGTAATTATTGCAAGAAGTACGCGGCGGCACCTAGTTGCACCTTCGTGAGTTAGCCTCGTTAGAAACAAACACGCTTATTTTGTATTCGCGAATTGACTGATAACACGCGCCCATGATTTTCCCCCTTAATTACTCGACGGGGAATCCAAAGATGTATATAACGTCGTCGTGTGTCCTCGATCCGATCGACTATAAAGATAAATCGCCATCGATCGAACACCATAGGCCTGGGACGCCTGCACGGTATAATTATTATTATTATTGCGACGCGCACTTATCCGAATGAGATAGGCTCGGTTGGCAACCGTGGCAGGCACCTCGCAAACTTCAAAATTACGCCAAACAAACTTAACAAATTATCACCACGGATCTTTATGCAAATATGAGGTTCCATAGATTCGACAAAATTACAGATAAACCGAAGTTTATAATAAACTCTTAACAATACTGAGCTCCGGAGGATCTGAAACGTTGCATAAAATCCGTTGTCAATAAATTACTATCGTTCATCGACTTGCAAATAATAGGAATTCGATCTGAAGTCGAGGAACTATGATCAAATTGAGCATATTTATGCATTATGCTGAGACAGTGTGACATCAATAAACTTACGCACATTATTCATTAGTTTTCGTGAAAGAGAAAAGTTTCGTTATTTTTCAAAAGTTGAACGAGAAAAGTTAATCTCATATAAAAGAATATTTACCTACCAGGGCAGTATATAAACTTGATTATACAAAGAATTTCGGCGCTAAACAACGAAGGAAGTCGATGAACGTTTGCAATTAAAGTTGCTTTATGGCGGCCATTTTGGTACCCCCATGATCAACTGGACCTACAATGCGTGTGCAGAAAAAGCGGCAACCAGTGTATAAAACGATACGGTCTTCTACGCAAGAGGTTACTTATACACAAATAGAGATTCAATTAATCCATTCGTTAAACGATAGTTATCGCTAATTTTGTGCTTCGATGAACAGTCCCGTTCGAATTTCTCGCGTAAGACATTGCTGTTCCCGCACGTGGCAAAGTTACCCTCTTTTGTGCGGACATATTGACTAATGCACACAATGTTCCAGCGATTCTTCATCGTATCGAACAAACTCGAGTCTCCCGATGCGAAAACTCATTCGCCCAACAATACAAACAGACAACTTGCGAATTCGCAATTCTTGAACGTTCACCTCCGTTCCAAAAACGCATTTAGTACATCAATAAATAATCCCACCATACTCGAGCCTCGTGTTTCCTTCCCAAGAAACTAGAAAAATTTGCTAGGAAATGGCGGCTCCACGCTGAACCGATCACTTTCGCAGGAATTTCATTGAAAATGGACTGGGACGCAGCATGTGCGAAATTAGGGGTGGTTTAAGTCATGGTTTTAAGCGACTTCAAATGCTTGTCTTTGAATTCTGTAATTTTTTAATTTACCAAAATGATGAGTTAAACTCCCCGGTACAGTTTTGGGCAAACGAGATGGGGAAAAAATTCCAAAAATTTAGAGTTCGGCAGAAGTCAGCAAAATGGTGACTGAAACTCCCTCTGATTTCCCACACGCTACATCATACTTAATTTTCTGCAAAGTGTGTGAGTTCTGGAGAGGGGCATAATCGCGAGAATTGAGCAAAGCGATGACTTAAACTCCCCCTAATTGTCCACGCGCTACGTCGTAGTGCAACGTCAATCGTGGAGAATGATCGATTCGGGGTGGATCGGCGGTAAGTAGGTTTTTCAAGGAACATATAAGATTATTCCTCGGTACAGCCGAATATTCTGGTCGCGCTGCGCCAACCTTTTCGACAAAGTCCACCCTCTTGTATCCCCGATGGCAGCAGAATCTGTTCCTCTCGAGACTGGCAGGCTCGAGAAATCGATTCGACGGAGCTGTATATCGCGCGAGCTCGTCGAAGAGCGTTCGAGTGTCCTCTTGATGTGCGGACACGTTCCTCGGAAACTGGTCGCGCCGACAAAACACGAACCCCTTTGTTCGGAACGCGAGAAACCATGATCATCGTCAGCCCGGCCGCAGACCGGAAATGTCGAGCTTGTTACTCGTTCGACACCAGCTGCACGCTGTCGTCCGCCGATCGGTGCAGTCGGCGCACGTCCGACAACGAGCGCATCGGCGTCGGGTGCAGCAGAGAAAACGTGTGCGAGTGCCGATCTGAAAAATCACAATCAGGACGGAACGTCCTCGTCAGCGCCGTTGTGCACACGCCGAGAACAATGCTGCCCTCCAACCCCTAGGCCGACCGACGTCTACTCTTCTACCCTTAACCCCTTACACTGCGATTTCTTTTACAGACACAGCGTTACTCGAATTTCTCGTTCATCATTTTTCGGAAGAAGAGTCTCTCCATCGACATCAAAGGAAAATTTTAGTCCATAAGTATTGGGACACCCTTTGAAAATGAATAACTTCTTTTCAAATTGGACCAAACGGTTCGAGCTTCTTCGAGATATTAGAACGACTAGATTACGTATAACAAAAATTATTAAAAAATAGCTGTTCGTCGAAATTGCGAAGAAAAGAAATTCCGGGTCACGATTTTTAACTTTTTCTATCTGTGTCTACTAAAATGAAAATTTAAAATATGCCTTTCGCATGTAAATTGTATGCATACAAGCAGTTTTGACGAAGTCGATTGAGGCTTCGAAATGACAAACGAGAAAAGTTTTTGCAAGAAAAACAAGCCAGAAATTTTCATAAAGATTTTCACACTTTTTGATGCCTACTCCAGTGCTTCTATTGAGACACCCTGTACACGAGTCCAGTGTATATGACATCATTATCTGGGTGGTCGATAAAGTGCCTCTACTTTTTAGAAATCAATTGTTCCGCAAGATAAGGGATATATGGGTATAGTTATTGATTCTCCGTTTAGCGGCGTGAAATCGTAGTGTTGCGTGTTGCACCGATGCATACGCTGCACACCTCCGGTCTTTCGTGGCTGCAGACGCCATTCGCAATAAGACAGGCTGTCTAATCGGGCACTGAAGTGGCTGAACTTAAATGATAAAGCTTCGAAGTAATTGGAAATGTTAACGGTTCGTTTTTTCCCGAACTCGATTAAGAATTTGCTCGTTCAATTACGTTATCGTGATCTTATCAGCGAACGCTATTGCATAACTTTCTCAATCGGTGATGATTCAAGGGAGTTTCTGAACAAAAGAGCTACTCGAGCGAAGATCTAGAACGATAAGTATACCCGTTGACAGGTAAATATTTCAATTCCCCGCGGTCTAATTGTGAGTCGAAAGCGGCCGCGTTTTATCAAAAGTAATCCCCGATTAGTGAATATTTCAGGAGGCAACGTATCAAGTATGCACGAGCTAATTTCACTCTCGAAACACCACTTAATTTCCTCGGTTGTTAAAACGCGACACGCGCGCAGGGCTTAGTGTGCCACACATACAACAAAGCAGCAAGCAAGATATTCCGCGTGCTCACGTGAGCCCCGCGAGAGCGATATAAAATGCCGCGCAATGCGACATGCCGACATCGATTACATCTCTCGCACGAGTAATCAGCCTCGAAGACAAATTGAAAGGAACCCGCTAAGGCAGATGTCGAAAACTTTCCTGTTTTATTCATAACAAACCGAATGAATGAAACAGTTCGCGCTAGGCATTTGTTCCATCAATTAGCTGAACCATTTGTTACCGCACGAGTGCAATTAGCAGAGAATAAAAATGATTTAACGCGATGGCGGAACTGTAGTCTGACTAGCGCGTAAAAGAATTTAGAAAACACGCGTTCTCGAATTTTTAAATAATCGTACAGTTGATAATTGTACTTATCAAATGCACGTGTACTGACGATTCACATGCTGGCAGTCTTAGACGAAACACAATGGTGATCGTTGGAGAACGAACGAAAATGAATTATGAATGAAATAAGCATGAAAATTAGAATCAAATTCAAATCAATCCAACATATTCCTCTCTCGGCGCTGACAAATTAACCCGTGTCGATCAACTAACCATGTGACACGCTGAAAGTCCAAATTGAAACAAAATGGCGATCCACGAAGAATTACCCAATAAACCGTCCCACTAAAATGGAAACTATAGGGATATACCGATAATAAATTAGCTGGAAAAAACATTATGTCGTTCTATAAATGAACAGATTAATCGGTGACTCTGCTCACGCGTCGATAGATCCGATGGGAGTAAAATGGCGGTCACCGGAGGATCAACGAACGCGCGTTTTCCGGGAGGATCAAATTTCGAGAAACGAGGGGACAATATCGATAGTATCCTCGAACGCGAGTTGAACGAGGAGACCGATCGAATGCAACAATAGTGTAGGATAGAGTCAAGGCACGCCCATCGGCAACGGCCGGCCCATTAATTTATGCGGAGTTAAAAATACGGGGGCAAATCGATCGGTTGTGCCTATAAGCACGGCATCAAGGTCGGTGATAAGTGTCCCGGACGAATACATGAATTCGCTAATGTGCCGAAGTGTGTCTGTGCCACGAGTCGATTTCCATGCTCCGTTTTTTCGCGTAACCGGCAACGCGTCCCGCGGAATTTTCGCGGTCGAGTGTTCGAAACTCGCGCGCGAGCCTCTATTCAACGGGCCGCGGCCGATTTGTATGGAAATGGGGCTCGCGATTAAGCCTATTTGCGAGAGCGAGAGCGACACGCGGATCCCAGAGTCTGCCATACCCTCCTCGAACAATACACGCGATTATTTGTATGCAATTGGAACTGCCGATAATTGTTCCACGGCCATGCATACACCAACTGTACCGAGAAACCCGAAGAATTATCACTGCTGAACAGTTCGAAACACTGTTGCGATTTCAAATGGATGGAATTTGTTTAAATTTCATTGTCTTGACGTTTCAACTATGTACAATACTGTGTTAAAACGATTTTTCAAAACTCGGTCGTTGAAAGAAATTATTTGAAGAATTTTTCATTATTTAAAGAAATACTTAAAGAATTCGTTTCATTACCAAAATTTTAGATTGTACATTTTTGTCGGTACGTCAACCGGAGTTTTTTACATTAATTTTGTGTTTTGTGATTAAAAAGGGAAGGGTGTATCTGAACAGTGAAGGGTGTTGGAAATTTTTGCGTGATGATTTCGGTGCACGGGACAATAAGTTAAAAATGAAGAATGAATTTCGATCAGGTACGCAACTCGTCGAGTAACTGTCTGACCATTACTTACCGTTTCTACTTACGGTCCGTGCCGTACAGGGTAAATCGACCTTTCCGCGGATTTTCAAGAGCAAAATTTTTCTGATTTGTTTTTTATACATAAAAATATTACTGCTTATTCCATCAGATATAAAACACCATAAATTCGTGAATCAGTTTGTCAATTCTGGTATGTGATGTAATAATGATGATGTAAAAGAGGGCGTGAAAAAAGCTATATCGATGAAACAAAATATTTACATCAGACTTATCGGTGAAAAAATAACCGAAATGAATTGGAAAGTCCCAATTATTAACTGAATGATTACAAAGTTGAAAAGAATTGACGATTGAGACAATTCCGAAGGTCAAGTCTCGAGAACTGTACAGTGGAAAGAAAGTTTGTCCACTTGTAGTGTAACGATATATTAATAAACAATTTTATTAAATAATCATTAACATTTTATTAACGCTATAATGTGTCGAGATAGTAAAATCTTATATTTAGCTCATACGTTTTCCAAACAACAGTTCAACCACTTCTTCGATTAAATCGAATCGAAAATTGACTTTAAATTAAGAAGATGCATTCACCTATAGCTAGTAGTACAAATATTTCATTAAATTCGTTCGTAAATGTGATTAAAAATGAGAATCTTCCTTTGGCGTTCGGTGTGATCATTGTGTGACGAATATTTAAGTACTTTAACCCTGCTACGGTCTTCTGTGAGCTAATCGTGCTCTAAACGACACTAAACTTTGAAAAACTATCAAAATACCGCTAAAACAATAAACTGCGGGTGATTATTCAAGTAAAGAATCGTGTGGTTCAATTTACAGAGGCTATAAAAAATTCTCGCGTTATTAAATAATCGTACAATAATCGTAAACATTGTAATTACATAACAATAAACAGGGAAATAAATAATCGCTCACCGAGTACGTCTACGGTACTTTTGCACGGTTTTCGCAAGATATCGAAATGCTATATAAATATTTTTGCAATCACTCATTTGAATTGCATAAAGTCCAACGTTCAACATTTCTCAATAATAGCGAAAAAAATAACTAGGTATTTTACAATTGTAATAGACACTACCAACACGTGTGTTTCCTATTCCTCAGCATTATGCAGAACGCACAATGCTGGCCTGCTGATCGTGGCAGGATTAATCTGCGACAATTCTGCGAGACGAGACCCGTGAACGCTATGGCACTACTGTACATCATCGGACGGAGTGAATCAATCGATTACTAACAAACTAATTTTGATTAGAGCGCCAGATCGCAAGGAACAGGCACTAAGAGAGCTCGCCTAGTATCTTAACACAGCGTTTCCCAAACTGTGATCCCAAAAACACAATACCAAACTCCGAAGCATATAAACTAAATATCTAGTAACGTAAACTGCTCGTCTAAAAAAATAACAAATCTGACAACATATTCAGCGAAACAGTCAAAAGTTCACCAATGTAATTATTCAGCCAAAAAATAAAAAGTCTAGTAACATAATTATATAGTAACAATTAAAATTTAGTAACCGATGCAAACTAAATATTAAACTGCCGAAATTAAAATCGAATAAAAATTTGGTTCCCCTGTTAACCTCGCAGAAGCATTAATGTGTGTCATAGCCTCGGATAAAGTGTGCACAAATTATTAACAAAAATAAAAATACTCCCTCGTCACGGAGGGAAAAATCTATAAAAAGATTTTGCCTGCGTCTGTCTGATTAGTAACAACCACCGTTTAGGGTATACCCACCCATTTTTCCCGTAAATGCACAAAATCCGCAATCTGCTTACGAAATGGCACAAGAAAAATGAAATTGACGTAACAAAAATTTACATGAACTGTGACATGATAACGTTGGCATGGAAATGTTTGGGAAACGCTGGAATGACGCATGATAACGAAAGCACGCGAACGATGCCTATCTACAGAGGATCTACAAGCGGTTCGACAGCGCGCGGCGAAAAGCGTCGTCCAGGAAATGAACTAAAGGCAATTTGAGTGTGTGTGTGTGTGTGTGTGTTTTAGTCGTTTCGACTCGCACCTCTGATATCCGTGGTAGGTTCGCTTCGAGAGATCTCGTGCTCGTTGCTCCGGTACGGGGGTGTCTTCAGAGGGCTTTTGCAGTGTCCCAGCCCCTCGCTCCTCCCGTTCGTCGTTGGATTCTGATGTGGAAAGTGGAAGGTCGTCGCGTGAGGCCACGATGCCGGCGGTGGACTGCGGACCAGGTGCTCGTGCACTTGTGCAAGTGTCAACGGATCGGTATCACCCAATTCCTAAACCACAAATCAGTCCGACACTTAATTCACCGCCTGCTCTACCGATCTGACCCGCTAGCCTCTAAGGGTCGTCATTTTATTCGGACCAACTCGTGAAAATCGAAGATCGGTTTCAAAGCAGAATTTCAGGACCGACGAGAGTAAATGAAAAATAAACGCAGAGCGACAACAAACCACCATCGATTAAAACAATTTTTAAAACAAATTGGAAGAAGGCACCAGGGATACCTTTCTCTTACCACATATAGGATAGGATAGGTTAGGATAGGCTAGGATAGGCTAGGAGAAGCTAGGGTAGACTACCATAAGCTACCATAGGCTAGGATAGTCTAGGATAGGCTAGGATAGGCTACCGTAGGCTAGGATTTTATTATCGGCGAATTTTATTAGGTTTTATTTTTGGTAAGCTGTGTAATGGTTAAAAAATGCAAAAATCGACTTTCCCAAGGTTCTATGTAAATCGTCGATGTGCTCGTTTCTCACGAATTGGTTCGCCGATTGACCATGTATGAATAAATCAGTACATCTGAACCGTGACATTAGTGGTCTCGGGACGGCTAAAAATATTCGGGAAGAATACGATCTATTTTCGAAATATGAACGAAGGAAGAATAATTGCGGCGATGCCCTTGAAGGACCGGCTAAGGTAGCTCCCGTCACGGGACCATCGGCAAGTTCGTGC
Source organism: Halictus ligatus (assembly GCA_028454255.1). Taxonomy (NCBI): domain Eukaryota; kingdom Metazoa; phylum Arthropoda; class Insecta; order Hymenoptera; family Halictidae; genus Halictus; species Halictus ligatus. The sequence continues at coordinate 11,696,575 of CM052143.1, forward strand.
CCGCCATTAATAATGCATCGTAGATCCCAATCGATCTCCCGTTCACGCTCCTACGGGCATCAATGGAAATGGAAAACCGCTCACCTGAGACATCAGAATGGCGTCGTCGGACTCGGACTCCTCTATGGACTCCACGAGGCTCTCGCGACTCGCCAGCACCTGGAAATGTCGAGTTATTTCGAGATTAGGTTCGCTTCTGGTAACTCTTACGATCACAACTAGACTACGAATTTCATGCATTTATAATTGGACCGTGAACTTTATGCATTTATGACTAGACTGTGGATCTTTACGCGGAATAAGAATGTCCTGCATCGAGCGTGGGAAGTGGTAGTAAAAATAAATTGCATCCCTTAATAGGTTTTTTAAATCGAATACGGCGTAACCGATATTCTTGACTTTTTCTGATGTTTTGCCGTTTCAAAATCCGTGGTCTATTTATGAAAAAAACCAGGGGATCATATTTAAAACGGTAGGAAAATTGAAAAAATTTATTGGCATTTTTGAATTACTGAAATGATTGAAGAAGCGGAGACATTTCTCATTTGTTTCCGTTTCTTGCAATCGACGCAGGGAATTTCTATTTTGCACGAAGATCCCCGGACTAATTATAACAGAGTTCCTTGAATCCTTGAAGTTTCTTCTCAAGGGTTCATCAAATTTTTAACAAGGTTTGCAACGCTATTTCGACACGCTAATTAAGGAAACTCTGTGGCAGTGGCATGTGACAGTAACATTTTAGTAAAAACAACTTCCTATCAGACTATAAAAATGGACACAATCTAAATAAAACGATTAAATCTTTAAATAAAAGTGTTCAAGTTGACAGAAATGTCGAGAATGTTACAAATAATTCTGACATTCTAGACTAATTTAAATATAGAGTAAGTAATACACTTCATTGAAGTCTTCCCTTAAACCTTCGCCAATGCTATAAATGCCCAGGATCCATAATCTAGAAATACCTAGTAATAAATAGCAGAGGTTTTCGTCGTACGACTTCTAATCCCATTTACTCCAATTTCCATTAATCCGCATAAATCCAGAAATATACTACCCCTATAACCAAAGAAACATCCCTGGGTGCTAATAAACACGAACAAGCGTGTTCTCAATTAATCACGAGGCAAAATTAGGACCACGCGATTTCTTTGAATGGATTGTTGCCTAACAGGTTCCGAAAGTTTCCGGAAATGAGCAGGGTTTTCCTGGGCGAAGAATAAATTACAACGTCGATTATCCGAACCTCTGAGGTCCGAAGTCTCCATCAACCCAACAAGCTTGATCGTGACGTTTTTCTGATTAAAATGAGTACCCACATGACACGGTTCAAAGCTTATCACTCGGTTGACGATTTGGTGGAACCTCGATTATCCGAACCCTACACAAGTGATCCATATGCAACACAATTTACTCTATAAGTTAGAAAATATTTAGGCCAACACTCCAATAGTTATCAGTGCATCCAGTATATCACTGTCCTATTATCTGAGCACTAATGTTCCACTGATGGGTTCGGATAATCGAGGTTCTCCTATTTCGTGGATTAAACAAGCAAATATGCTCCGAATGATGTCTTGTTGGTTATCATTTTCACCAGAAAAACATGACGGATACGTTGGTAAAGGTTTCGGTAAAGGAATGCTCGAAAACCAAAAAGTTTTCTGTCACAATTTTGTACTCGATAAATTCGGCAAACACTTCGTCGGTCGTTCGACAGTTTAGAAACGCGACGAAGAGGCAGGAGATGAGGAGATGGGAGGAGGCGGAGGAGAAGGAGTTGGTGGATATCGATTCGAACCTGTAGAAAAGGATTATCCTGTCGACTCAGCCTAAGTGCCTCCATGTCCTGATCGATGTTCCGTGTTCTGCCAGGCGTCAAGGTTAGAACCGAGTGCGACGGGGATGGCTGACAGGCAACGACGACATCGACGGCTGCCACGCTCAAGGTCGACGGAATTCTCGATACCTGATTGTCATTCTCGCTGCCGCTGCGCCGGCAAGCGTTCGTGATGATCGCTGGAACAGATATCATCGGGAACGGTCAGCGGAAAAACGCTACCGGCCTTTCGTGTTCGCCGCATTGCCAACCCCGATGGATCGAAACGTCCAGGATGTGCTCGCAAGTTCACGGTTTCTGCGATCGAAACTCTACATACACAGATCGTTCGATCTCGGCCTGAAACGTTTCGGGGACGAGGCGATCAGAAAATTGGCGTTGCAACACGATGTCTTCGAGACCGGGGTTTGGGAATGATGAAATTATAGAAATGTCGGTGAAAGGATCACCCCGAGATACTTCAGGAAAGGAAAGCAAATATTTAAGGGACAGTCTTTGAAAATATATCCACCATACGTGGAAATAAAAATGCAATAAAATCCGCACAAAAGTTAAGGAAGTATTACAAAAATTGAAGTACAAAAACCATGGGAATGTTTCAGGGAAAAATAATAACAGAAAGAGTATAGGTATATGAGAATGTAAAAAGAGCATGTAATATGGGATGACGAGATTTAACTAACAAATGATAACATTATAAGAATAAAGCTACACAAATCTAGGGAATCATTCAGAGTGATATAAACAGGGAAAGCCAGCGCGTATTTCGGGAAAATTGTGTGAAAATGTAAGTGAAAAATGAAAATGGGTTCGAAAAATGTGGAAATTGTAAAAATACATTGGCGAAACTGGTAAAAATGCTTTCGGAAATTTAAACAAGTGAAACAGTCGGACATTTTGGAGAAAGTGTATCGAAATGCAAATGAAACACAAAAAAGCAAAAATATCATACGTAAACATGAGAATACAAATCAAAATGAAAATACGAATGAGAGTGTAACGAAACGAAGCTGGAGAACAGATATTTGACAGCAAACAAAGCGATTTCGTTGAACGTGGAGCTGCGATAACGAAGGGAAAATAGCATGGATTATTTCGCATTGTTAGTTCTGTGCTTCATTAAACGCGTTTCCTACAATTATAAAAGTAGCCTAGCGCAAATTTATTTGTTCTCATCTCGCGTTCGATTAAATAATACAAATAGTATGCTATTGAAACAGAAATTCCGTATATAAAATTCCTCGTTTAGCTTATGAGATGTACTAAATACTAATTAAAGCGCTGAAAATGATTCATTTTCATCGGATTTATATGGAAAAATTCTATCAGTCGACCCAGTTCTCGCGGTGTCGCTATATACATATCGTGTTGCTCGTTATTTATTATTCGAACTAATTATCCTAATTGGAGGACGCACCCGGTGACTTCGCCATTCTTCACGTTTCAGCGACGCTAGCTTTCGTACGCTCTTGTGCAATTTGCGAACCGTAATGGCAATTTCGGTAAAATTGTAAAGATCCGGTGCGGCACAAGCCGTGTAAAACGATAACATTAATAGGAAACGCCGTTTTCCATAATCATAATTCACGGGGATTATTATTTCGAGATATTGAAATAATTGCTGACGAAGTCAACGTGCAATAATGACAACTGTATTGCTGAATAAAACACGGGAACACGGATGTCGCGGAATTTGTTGCAGTCTTTTTAAAAATAATATTTTTTTGAATCTCTCCCAGCGAAAGCTTAATTATGCAATGTTCAATTACCGCGTAACAGCAACCGCGTCGTATAAATAAATGGAAAAAAATTCAATTGGAAGGAGAGCGCAATGAAAAAAAATTCGATTTCAAAGTGTTCAAACCGACTTCGCAGCTAAATTTATCGCGCTCGGTAATTATATGTGCAAAGCAACGGCGCTTTAATTAATCGTTTGATTTTTTATTCCCACGGCATTAAAAATAATC